>LPNX010120740.1:50136-146118 GCA_001517045.1 Pseudotsuga menziesii
CCATGCTGGAATCAAAAAGATTGACATCACAGTTACTGCTCTCTCTTTCATCCTCCTCTATCCACTCCAAGATCTACATCTATTGGTGTGGAGGATAACCCTCGAGAGGATCATTATAATTAAAAGCGGTCAGCTATATCATTTGTTTATTAAGATCCAAGTTGGCTGACACTAACTAAATATTTGTTGTACAAGCCCATATCATTAGGAAATACATCTCACAACTTTGTCTTCCTTTCAACCACTTGTCCTTTATCTTCTAAATAAGAGGGAGGTCGTAACACACATACACCATTCTCTTTGCTTTGGATTGTTCAAGTTTTCTTTTCTTTGAAGTGTGCAAATTACTATATATGCTTCAATTCCTTTTGCAACATATGGGTGAAGCAACTTTAGAGATGAGTATAATCGTTGACAAATATAAAATAATGGACATTGCTCCATGAGTTTTCCATCAAGATCGGGGCTTCTTAATTCCCTTGCATTCGAGCACATAATAGCCTTCAAATATCATAGTATTAGTGGAAAACTTTATGTATGAACCTTGTTGGAAATTTGTGGGAATTGACAGTTTAACGAAATATAAATTCCACATTTCTAAGATGTTTTTTAGATTTTAGTCCTATAATTTTCTTCCATAGGACTCTCATAATTTAAAGCACCAAACATTAACAAAGAATTACAACAATTCACTTCCAAGCAGCCCTAAACTTCTCAACAATTCAGGGAGAGAAGATACCAAACAATCCAATGAGTTTTAAACCCCTTGGGGCATCTTTTGAGGCAAAAAACAGATTAGAATACTCACCATAAACAACATATATATCAATGAACATAACAACATGAGATGGTTATACTATTGTCTTCATTATTAGTGTTAATTCCATTAACAATTTCCTTCTTATGGTGTTAAATCAACTAGAACAAAATTAATAGAAACAACAATTTGATGAAGACAATCTGCTTAAATCAAATCAGCAATATAGACAATATGTGGACAGTTGAGAGCATCATATATATTACTTAATGATGGAGTCCAAGTACATACCATATCCTTCTCTCAAGGAAAGTACAAAAATTCTAACTATCCATAAAAATCTAGCTAGGGTAAATCACTAAACCCCTCCCCTCTTATCTTTCAAAAATGTACCATAGGGTTTTATCACAATCCCTAATATCTAATCTCAAAGGGTAAAACCTTAACCCTAGAACTCCAAGATGCTTTGAGAAACTCCAAGAAGACTAAGAAACCCTAGAGCCTCAAGAGGAATAAAATACAAGTGCATGTGAAGATTTGAGAGAGACATAAAACCAAGATCATTACCACCATCTTCTCCATAAGAGCAAATACTAGTGACAAGAAGAAAACTCCACATGAAGACATACCCTAGACCAGACTTCATAACTCCTAGGATTCATGAGGAAACCCTAACAACTTCTAATAAGTTAAGTATAAAGAAAATACTATAAATGTTATGAATGGAAAGACTCTCTCCTTCCTCTATTTATATGAGACATAAGGGAAGCTAACACTGAATCACACACCTTTAAAAGCAACCTACATGGGTCTTGTAGGCCAACACAAGTGAGATGTTCACTCGAAAGTACATATGTCATGCTCCCAAGTGATGTCGTACACATTAATGACTCCAAGGTGATGTAGCTACGTAAGGCAAGTCCACACCCCTCCATCACAAGTCTCCATGCACTCCAACAATCCTTCTAATCAATTTAATCCATTGGGTCAACTACCATTTGTGAGAACATTATCGAAGCCCCATGCATCCTTGAGCCATCTCTAACATTCCAAACAAGAATCCAAGCTGCCACATGCCATCTAGGGCTTGAAGCCTTCCTTAATGACGCAAAATGCTCATCATCCTAAGTTTGTTTCCTTAAAACATGTGGTTTTTCCATGTAACCATAATTAAGGACCTCCATCGATCAAGCAATAGAACTCCAGTGCCTAAGGGAAGAAAACCAAGCCAATTCCATCCTAAAGTCAAACATCCATTTAGCAATCTATCTCAATTGTGCATATCCATATCGAACCATCTCTCATCGTATAATCCATTTCAAAAATTGTCAAAGGGTTGAGTTCACGTCATGTACCCTCATTCTCATGAAGCACCCCCAAACATGGCGTAAACACTTTTTGAGTAACCCCAAAATTCAACACTACCTCTTTATAGAAAAGTGATTACACAAACACCTATTGACTCTCTCTACAACTCCAATAAATCTGTGATTTGCAAATTAGTACTAGTTGTCCTAAAATCAATCACTGTCATTTGAAACAAGACTTTCAATCGTGTTATAACAGCATCTCAATCATCCAATGAATAAACACCATTTGTGGATATGAAGGAACATCTCCCTAGAGCAACAACAACCTACCAAATTCCATCATGATTAAGTCTACATCACATGCCAACCACATCATGGACTCTCTAGGAAATCTTGCAAAGATTGTCAATCACATCTCCATATAAGATAAGTCAATCTTGGAATACAAAGCTTGTGGAAAATTCATCAAACTAAGCAAGTTCATCATCAACCTATCAACATTAGAATCCCTCTCATGGACCTAAAATCCTCTAACCATTGAAACATCAACTTGAACGAGGTTAACTCCCTCACCTCAAAATAATTCTCAAGTAAGAGTAGCATTGAAAGAAACTCCCTCTCTTTGAGAGAATCTTGAATCCATGGCTTTGTACTTTACAATACTCCCATCAACTGCATCTTTGGAATCGATATTGGTAACATCCTCCATCGAGGCATCACACTTTCCTTGAATGAACAAGTGGAAGGCTCATGGATAGAGTCAATCTAATAATCACACCTCTCCTCCCTTTTACAACTAAAAGTATCACGGATGGAAGAAACCAATGCAACATCACTAGCATATCACACCCTCTCTAAATATTTGGGCATTCATGTATGCCTGAGCCTTTCAATATGGAATAACAAACTGTATAGTCTCCTCATTCACTAAAGTAGGATCCTACACATTGTATGATATCACATCCTTATCAACATGAGATGCAATCAATGTCTGGGATAAAGCTTGTACTTGGCTCTATGACCTCTCGCCATGCATGTTATTATGTCTGAGTGAGCCATCTTTGCCTCCTACAATCTAGGGCAAGTGAGAGCATATGCACACTCACTTTCTCCTCAACTCCCTTTGCATTTGACTCATCTTAAATATCTAAATCAATATTTGGAACAACCTCTACATTCTCCTCAACCAGTAAAGGAGAATCTCGTGAATTAGAATATTTCTTATCCTCAACAAATATGACATTTTTTTCCAACATAGTCTCCCACGATGCCATAATCTCAAGGAATCATTGCATACATCATAAGATGTGATTTCAATATCTCAAATCTTGGAATCAATCACTGAATCCATAATAGGTTTTGAGCTTATCTCCATGACATCTTGCCATGCATGCTCTACATGTGCTTCAAAACTACAAGTCTCCTCCGACGTCTCACTAGAATGTACAATTGCCTCTGGATCAACAAGTAAACTATAAATGCTAGCCTCTCTCACCCCTATAGGTAAAGTACTTAGAATAGATAGACTATAATCATTGATGGGGCATTGTTGTCCCTCAAAACAAATTATCCACTAAACATATGTCATACAAGATAAACCAAGGACAATCAAAACAAAATCCAACTCAAGAATGTCACCTAAAGGCATTTGAAATGAAATAAAGCCAATTCATCTCACAAGGTAAGTAACATCATCACCAAGCTCCACATTCATGCCTCCCTCTTACTCTTGAATTCCGTTGAATAATGATTTGTCATATGGCATATGTCTCGAAGCTCCAATGTCCACAAACCATCCAATACTAAACAATGTTAGAGGACAACCAAGATACTAAAGCTATATTCAAGCTCCAATGTCTCAAAGCTCCAATGTCCACAGACCATCCAACACTAAACAATGTTAGAGGACAACCAAGAGACTAAAGCTATATTCAACCTAGAAAATCTGCATTATGAAGAAGATCTTCCATCTGTTGTGGGGTAAAATATAGACCAACACTTACTAGAACAAATCAACCACCTATTGCAGGTCCTCTTGAGTATCTTTCCATTGAAAATAAAACCATGCTAATTAATAATCACATAGATCTACGAAGTATCATTGACAACTATGAGAACAAATCACCCACTTATCATAGGTTATCACATGCATCAAACTAGATGAAAATACATAAATGGTAATCATCAATGTCATATATCCATAATATCGCATCACGAGAGAAACTCTTCAAAACATATCACATGTATAAATGCTCATCTCAAGCACAAACCGTTAATAAATGAAGAACAACCTTTCCAAGGGTCAAGGTGGTTCTCTCAAAAAAACCTGAACTTTCACACTTAATGACCTCAAATAGATCAAGTATCTATCATAAGTGAACACCAATTGAAATGCAAAACCACTTACTCAAGAGTGATTACAACTACAACTGATATAAGAACAACCTTTCCAAGGGTCAAGGTGGTTCTCTCAAAAAAACCTGAGCTTTCACACTTAATGACCTCAAATAGATCAAGTATCTATCATAAGTGAACACCAATTGAAATGCAAAACCACTTACTCAAGAGTGATTACAACTACAACTGATATAATACCAAGTCGGATTTTTTTTGGAATTGGCACTTCAATGCAAAACATAAATCCCACTTTTTTCCTAAAAGGTTTCCCATATCTTAGCCCTAGAATATCCACCCTAGGAATATTGTAACTTAAAGTACCAAACAAGAATGGAGAAAATACAATAATTAACTTCCAAACAACTTTAAACTGGACCTTGACAATTCATGGAGAAAAGATACCAAACAATCCAATGATTTTTTAGTTTTCTAGGGAAACTTTTTGGGGATAAACAAGATCTAAAAAATTATCATAAATAATAGATATAAAAACAAACAAAACAACATTATATGATTGTAATCATGTCTTTAATATTAGTATCAAGAACCTTAACAATTTCCTTCTTATGTGTGCCAAATTAGTGAGACAAATAAATGCTTGAAATAACAACCCCGAGAAGACAAAATGTTGAAAGCAACCGTAATGTAGAAAATGAATGGACAACTAAAAACCTCAAATTATAACTTAATGATGAATTCCAAGTACACACCATAGCCTTCTCTCAAAGCTATTACAAAAATTCCAACTATCCCAAAATCCCTATCTAGGGTAAATCATCCAACCCTATCTCAATCGAGAGGATACAAGTGCAAGAATATCTTCAATAGGAAACCTTGAAGATAAGATGATCTCCTTCTCTCTTGTTCACCAATATTCCCAAGGTTTTTCTCTCAAAACCCCAATCTCCAATCTTAGAGGGTGAAACCCTAAACTTAGAGCTCCAAGAAACTCCAAGAAAATCAAGAACCCTTAGTGCCTCAAGAGAGAGAGAGAGAGAGAGAGAGAGAGAGAGAGAGAGAGAGAGAGAGAATATGCGAATATACAAGAGAAAGATAAAGCTAATATCATCGCTATGTTCTCCTACACAACAACATACCATAGTCACAAGAGAAAGTTACACTTGAATATGTCACCTCTAGACTTCATAGCTCCTCCTAGGGTTCATGAGGAAACCCTAACAACTTCTTCCAAGAAGTGAACTATAAAAATAATAATGGAAATTATGATATGAATAGAAAGACTATCTCCTTCTTCTATTTATATGATAGGTAAGGGAGGCCAACAATACTATGTGGCCACAAGCCCTTAGAAACAACCTACATAAGCCTTATAGGCCAACACAAGTGAGATGTCCACTCTAAAGTACATGTGTCACATTCCAAGGTGATCTCATACACAATAATTATTCCAATTTGATGTAGTTATGCAAGGGAAGTTGACACTACTCCATCACAAGATTCCATAGACTCCATTGATCCTTCTAATCAATGTACACCACTGGGTTAGCTACCCCCTACAAGAAAATCGTTGAAGTCCAAGGTGTTCTCGAGCCATCTCCAATCCTATGAAAATGAATCCAAGCTACCACATGTGATTTAAGGCCATAAACCCTCCTCTATGATGAAAAATTATCCTCATCCCAAGTGGGGTGTTATCCAAGCAAGTGGTTCTTCCATGTGGCCATCACGAACGATCTCCACTAATCAAACAAGAGAACTCCAACACCTAGCGGAAGAACACCAAGCCACCATGATCCTGGGGTCAAACATCCACTGAAAAAGCTATATCAACTATGCATATATCCATTAAATATTGACTCTCAAGATACAATCCATATTGGATCATCTAGGAAATGAAATTACACCATTACACTAAATCTCATTAAGCATCCCCAAACATGGTGTAAACAATTCCAGAGTAACCCAAAAACCTAACAAATCCCCCCTTTGTCTCATTAAGGGATGCATTGTCATGATATATCTTCTAAATGCTTCCTTATTCCTATTAAATATATTTGTTCCTTCATAATCCACCAGCTCATAGGCGCCCTTCTATAACACACGTTTGACTATGTAAGGACCATGCCGCATGGGATTAAACTTCCCTGCCCCCAAGGGTTCTTTAGCTTGATCCCACAAAAGGACCAAATCACCTTCACTAAAATTCATCGGACGGACAGACTTATCATATTGGACGTTAACGCGACACTTATTTATTTCTAGAGCCACTAAGGCATCTCGGCGCTGCTCATCAAGCTGCTCTAAATGGACCAAATGTTCCTCCAATGCGTAAGTGTACGGTAAATGATCTATAGCTAGCTTCAACGAAGGGATTTCACATTCAACCGGTAAGACAGACTCCACTCCATGTACTAGCTGATATGGAGAGAAACCAGTGGTAGTCTTAACTGCGGTTCTATAGGCCCACAAAGCAGGATATAACATGATATGCCAATTCGTCTTGCTTTGCGCGATGGTTCGTTGGAGAATTGAATTAAGTGATTTATTCACTGCTTTAACCTAGCCATTCGCCTGAGGGTAATAAGAAGAGGAGTGCTCTTGCTTATACCCTAAATTTGAATCCAACTCTTCCATCATTTTATTATGAAAGTGCCTACCATGGTCAGTGACAAGCTCTTTCGGAATGCCGAACCGAGTAATAATTTGGTTGAAAATGAAATGGGCAGTTGTCTCATCGTCGGATTTAATCGTGGGCATAGCCTCTGCCCATTTTTTTAAATAATCGACAACCACTATAATGTGATGATGCCCCCCAGCCAAAGCTAGGTTGCAATCCATGAAGTCAAGCCCCCACTTGGTGAAGGGACCGGCGGTAATAATCAGATGTAATGGGGTAGGATGCGAGCGCATATTGCGTGCAAACACCTGGAAAGGGTGATACTTCTTGACCGCATTGACACAATCTTTAAAGATCGACGACCAAAAATATCCCACTCTCAAGATTTTTTGGGCTATTGAAAGCCCATATAAATGACCACCACACGCCCCTCTATGGAAATCATTCAGTACAACCTCAGCCTCATCATGGGTTAAGCAATGATGCAAAATAGAATCTACCCCACGGCGGTACAAAGTGTTATCCACTATAAGGTAGTTCTTAGCTACATGACATAATCATCGTCGCTCATCCCGTGAAAGGTGAGTAGGGACCTTCAACGTTTGCAAATATATAATGATATCCCCATACCATGGGTTCAAAGTTGAGATAAGGAAAATATGCTCATGTATCCTCATAAACTTCCTCCTCCTCCACACTTGGAAAATAAGAAATGAGCTCTGCAAAGATCAACGATTTATTTGATTTCGCCGAAACGAATTCGAGATTGAATTCTTGCAAAATAACAATCCACTTATTGTATTTTCCCCTGATCATCCTTCTAGTGAGGACGAACTGAAAACCACCAAGGTCTGACGAAGGAGAATGTAATGTCTCAATCTTTGAACCGCATGAATGATGGCCAAGGCAAGTTTCTCTACATGAGAATAATGAATTTTCGCATCAATAAGGTTCCAGCTCAAATAATGTATGACATGTTCGTGGAGCTCCTCATCCTCTTGAACCAAAACCATACCAACCATATCTATGGACGCGACCACATAAATAAATAAATCACGGCTATAGTCAGGTGGACTAAGCACGGGGGCCGATGCTAAGGCTCGCTTAAGAGCATCAAAGGACTCCTGGGCTCACTCATCCCAACAAAAGGTAGTGTCCTTCTTTAAAAGACGCATAAAACCTTTAGTCAAATTGTCAAAATTAACCTCGAATCTTCGCAAGAAATTTTCCATGCCTTGCAAACACTGAAGATGTCTAATATTACGCGGGGGAGAAAATTGAAGTATTGCCTCAACCTTTAAGGGATCGACTCTTATACCCTCCTTGGATACAATGAACCCTAGCAAGCGACCAACAATCATGCAAAAGATGCACTTATGAGGATTTAACCAAACCTGGTAATGGCGGCATCTTTCGAATACTAATCTCAAATGGTATGGATGATGCACTCTCAGACGAGAATGAGAAGCAAGATCATCCAAATACACTTTGATAATCGTTTTTAGATCATGAATAATTAAGGTCATAGTCCGCTGAAATGTAGCTCCAACGTTTTTAAGACTGAAAGGCATCTTCCGATATGCAAAGGTACCCTAAGGACAAATAAATGCAGTTTTATGTTGATCCTCGGGTTTGATCCGAATTTGATTATATATGAAAAAACCATCCATGAAGGAGAATACCTCGCTTCCCGCACACTCATCCAAAATCTGATCAATAAATGGTGTGGTAAAATTATCCTTAGGACAAGCACGATTTAAATCACGGAAATCAGTGCATATATGGATCGCTCCCTTCTTCTTATCAACCATAATGGGATTTGAAACCCACTTCGTCAAAGGAACGGGATAGATAAAATCAGCTTTTAACAACTTCTTTATCTCAGATAAAATATGATCTATGATGTAACTCTTCCCAAGGTGGCTCAACCCTAGACATGGCCTCAATAATGGCTTCATCTGATGGAAAAACATCATCAAGGAAATCATGTGCGTGAGAGGACTCAACTGCCCATGCATGAAGCACATACGGGTCCTCCTCCTCCATTCGCAAAGAGGAAGGACTAGGCTCTGCAACGCAATCAAGATTCGCTTGATATGCTATCATCACTGCAGGAAACGACACATCCGTTTCGATAGGTCCATTCGAAGGACTCGGTGAAGGAAGAATCCAAGTTTCTTCCATATGGGTAGTGTGAATAGACACTGAATTCAACGAAGATGAAGCCCCACCAAAACTAGATCCGATCATAAGAATGGGTGCAGGACAGCTAAAGGTCCCCATAAGAGATGGATACATACCTACACCCACACTCCCAGCTGCCGGCTGAGAATGATCGATAATCGAGATAGAATCTCCCGATGATGCACTAACACTCGGATTACGGAATGATGTCTGATCAATCATAATGATCTTCCCATTAAATGGAAAGCATACTACTCGAAAGAGAGAAGAGGCTATGCCTTGCATACTATACATCCAATTCCGACCCAGTAAAAGATTGTAGTCAAGGGGCGCATCAACCCCCTCGACCTCGATCGCGACGGTCTTCCCTCCCAATTAGACCTTAAGAGAAGGAAGAATCCTGTGCAACCAAAATAATCTACCATCAAAGGAAATTAACATAGTAGCGGATTGAGACAACTTGAGAGAACCTAAACCCTTTCAACATGACAAAGACATCATGAAAGCAGCATCGCCTTCATCAATCACAATGCATTTGATGGTCATATTAAGACACTCTACATGAATCAAAAGAGACACGTAGTAAGGCAAGCGAGGCTGTTGTCCCATGGTTTCAAATTTGATAATGGAAGAAGAGTTATTATCATTAACCCTAAGAGTAGAAAGCAAGGATTTCCTTTGCGGAGGACAACTCTGAAGTACTTCAAGTGCAAACATCGCACAAGGAGTTTGGCCCAAATCCTTGACAACGAAATAGTTCTGGGCGGCTTGGGCATTACGATTGTGCCCCGAACGCTTTAGGACTCCCTTAGGAATCCAATGTGCAATTTTAGGGTTATCCATAGTGTTTTCAATATGCAAAGGGCTCTCGGGTGGAGCAAGTTCTTTTCCAAGGTCCGGTTGTGACAAACCATAATGTTTCGCATGAGTCACAACCTTAGTAGCATGTACCATGTTGATGTAACCATGACCAATATTGGCTTTCGACAGATTTTGATATCCACCTGATGCACAATGAGGGTCATTAGTCTTTGAGTTCATATTTTGATTATGGGGTAAATGATTAGTTAACACAGCTGGGCCCTCTGCTATGAATCTCGAGGCATCTTCCATATGAGGGAACAAGTGAGTGAGGTTTTCCTCCTTACACAATTTGTAAGGAAACTTTACCTTACATTTAGACTGCTTGTACCCCCAACATTACGAGTGTTCTTTTCATTAAAGTTAGCATTCCGTTCTTGTTCCCACCCTTATGATTATTTTTACCCTTTTTCTTATTCCTTCCAGGCTGCTGGTTGCTCTTCTGGTCCGACGATTGGACGGAAAGTACACTCGTTGTTTGGGTGGGTTGAGACGAATCCATGGCTTGTCCCGAAGCAGATTGCTTAATAGACAATTGGCTCACTTGTTTCACAGCCGAATCCGCAGGTTTGGCACTTGTACAACCCACAATGCCATTGGCATGTGGTCCAGGCTTAATATTTGGATCGAAACTAGATCGCGGAGTGCTAGGTATAATATCATACAAAAGTCCGAATTGAGCGTAGATCAAATCCAACTCTTGTGCCCTAAAGATTGCTTGTTCCTCGTTTTGGACTTCGGATGTAGAAACATCCTTCGCGATGTAAGTTAACAACGACTTGAGGAACCACTCAAGGAGAAATTCTGGTGGTATAAAGGCTTTAATCAACCGCTTCTGTCTATGCCACTCTTGAATATGATCCGAGATATGTGTGGCTTTGTCTTGTCAAAATGTCGACAAGAGTTCTGTACCAACGTCGTAACGCACAGGTAGCTGAAAGTGATTGAGGAAAGTCATGGCAAGGTCATTGAATAAAACGAATGCCCCCCTTGGTAACTCGATATACCATTCGCTGTAGGCCCGGTGAGGGTGCATTGAAATAGCCTTAAATGGATTGAGTTGTCATGTAAGGAATTGGAAGAGCACCAAAGGTGAAAAGTAGTGACATGCTCACTAAGATCTTCTCCAGCTTTTCCCTTGAACTTGGGAATGTCCGAAGGAAGCTTGTTAGGGATGGTCGGCCAGGCTAGGTCATGAGATACCAGATCGTTCATAAGTCTCGATAAGTCAGGTAAGTTCAACGTTGTGAGGAAAGGGAGCTTAGGTTGAGCTGATCTATGCCAGACTCCTTGATAGTTTTGGTTCATGTAAGACTGATTGCTGTAAATACCATGGCCTTGGCCATAATATCCTCCTCCCATTTGACCCATGTAGGGCTGCATGGAAGCATTATGATGTGGTGTACCTTGACTATGTGGTGCTAGAAAGACATAATTGGAAGATTAATCAGGTTGTTGATATCCGTACCCATAGGGTTGATAGTTCTGTCCATATTGCAGTCCATAAGACTGTCCATGAGAAGCTCCATAAGGTGTCCCATGGGATGTCCCATGAGAAGCTCCATAGTTAGGGATATGGAGAACTCCCTGCGATGGACCATAAGAAGATCCAAAAATAGGAATATGACCTCCCGAGACAACGGGAGGTAGTTGACTCTGAGATACTACCGTGCGAGTAGTCACAGTATGAACGTGGCTAGTAGCGATATTTCGGCCCGAAGGACCACGTGAATGAGGGGGAGGAAGGGTTGCAAAAAATGCATTCGAAGGAGTAGGGTTTGAGGATGAAGGGACATGTGAAGGGATGTAAGTGGTGTTCCCTATGGTCACTCGTCTCGGTTATGGTATCCACATATGAATACTAACACTAGGTCTAGGATGGACATGTGAGGGAGCTTCCACCACCGGGATGGAAGGTGTAATGGGACTAGTGCTCTCAAATCTCTCCGCATGGAAAGGAATAGGAGTGCTCCTAGGTGTAGTGCTAGGTTCAACTTCTGACTTGACATGATGTGTTGGATCGTGTGCAGGGATATCAGGCATTCCATAACGAACATGAGTAGTGCTTGTGGGTTCATGATGAGTCTCGTCGCCTGGAAACCAATACCGGCGACCTGTGAATGAGGGATCATAACCAGAATGTGAAGGTATTTCTGGTGAAGGGTCATATATGGGAGTAGAATCTGCATCCCCAACCTCGTGAGGTGGAGAAGACATCTCAGGAATCTCATCTTCGTGATCTCCCATCGTGTGTGAATCAACGTGAGAAGTAGTCCCCCCGAACTGTTTGTTTCTCTCTCCCAAAGGAGGAGGATACATGGAAGGAAGAAGTCCTGCTAAATGACGAGAATGACAAAGTGCCGCGTTCGAATCCACAATGACTCAAAAATGAAAAAGACTGAATCTAATTGCGCAAACCCTAGGAAAACTAGCGTGCAGAAATCATACACCTATAAAATGTAAAGCCAATCACAAGCAAACAAGGGAAGGATATGTGATCTCTCGAATGAAGCAGGTATGTCTCGCCTAGGAGATGCTTGAGACTCCCATACACAATAAGCAGAGGTTCGTAACCAATTATAGTGGCCCTCAGCTTCAACGCATATAGTGATTGTGCTGTCCGACCCCTACTTGGCCAGGACACCTGCAGAATAACCTCTGCAAAGTACCCCCTCGATAACCTAGGTAAGGCAACTAAGGTCACATCAATATAATCAATGCTTAGGCAGACAGTCGTAGGCGGGATTGATCATATGGACAAAGCAGCAAAGCCCGAAACTCTCAAAAGAGCCCCCAGATACGAATACAATCCTGGAAATATCTCTGGTCCTACTAAGTTATGATCAAGGGTCATCCCAAGCAATAACCTCTCACACTGCCTTGTGCTTAACTCCCTTGTAAGAGGAGGATCCTGAGAAACACTAATTATATAAAGGAATTTCACACTCTCACCTAAAAAGACACATAAATGTTTCGTTTAGTGGTCTTGGAGAATTTACTCACAATGAACTATTCCAAGACCCTAAAACCTAATCTTGTTGGTGCACCCTATAAAAGAAAAGAGTGTAATTAATTTTATTATGCGTTGATTTTAATTGGCTTATTACTCAAAAGGAAAAATGGTCGTGCAACTAATGATGTTATGACACAACAAGAAGTAAAATTCACACCTAACAATCAATGCAAATGCACCGTGTCAAATGAAAAACGGGGTATGCTAATACGTGAAGTGCAAAATTTTCCTTCGAATGAATATGCAATCATTCCTATATGAAAATTTGACTAATACTCTCCAAGCAAACCCAATGCATGTACCATGCAAAATACAAAATGCAACAATGCATAATGATGCAAAAAGCAAATGTTTTTGTATTTTTTGAATTAAAATGAGATAATAAAGCAAAAGTATGACTCTACAACCCCCAGACTTTGCAAGCACTATCAGACAACACCCAAGCAAAGCACTAAGGTAAAAGAGACCTAATGCACTAATCCCAAAACAAAAAATAGGAAATGAAATGACAAGAACATTTTCAAAATATTCAAACTAAAAAGCATCTCTAGTCAGAAACAAAGGTGTATACAGACTCCAGAAGCATCCAAGAAGACTCAACAATCATCCAAACTCACCCAACAACACTTAATCTTCCCCTAAAAGGAAAAACTCAGGGGATACACGATTGTGTGCAGAAAACCTGCATATATACGTGGATATTCCAGTAAAAACTACGTGTATACGTGACTGTGAAGACAAAACTCACGCACAGGAAGAAAAAGAGACAAAAAGGAAGGTAAATAGACAAGCTGAGACAAAATTTACTCCTATCATACACTACCAGGAAAACATGCCCCCAGACCCGACTTAGAAATAGGGAAATCAAAGCAATTCAAGAACATTGAATGCCGATAAAACCCCCAAAGGAAATGATTAGGAACTCCCCAGTATGGTCTCCAATTCTGTTACGGAGAAAACTTCCTATGGATTGGGGTACCACAACATACAGAGTAACCGCAGAAATCAATCCCTTCCCATATGCAAGAGAAATACAACATCTAACACTAAAGGATCTCGAAACATACCTTATTCCGGATGGTTGATGTAGATCCCCGTTGAGATTTTCCAATCTCGCTTGTATTAGCAATTTGCTCTCTCAACAATAAACAAACAAGACAAGCATGCTATATAATGGTGTTAGACCTACTCTAGCATATATAATCAATAACATATAAGCATTTAAAAGCATCCATGGATTCAATATTTATTTAAATACACATTATTGGACAGGAAAAGATATTTCTATTAATATAAATCAGAGATTACAATAGTGACAACCTTTGTCGGCACGTCTGCGAACCGGAGAAACTGAGTCCTCCACCTGGGCCTCCACCACTTCAATCCTCCATCTCTCGATAGCAAGATCACAAGCAAAGGCAAGCTTGGGAATAAAACAAAGTGCTCCAAGGGACAAAGGGATGCGGACTGAAGTATAAGCTCCAGCAACAATGGACTATAGTTTTCTTGCTCTTTAATTCCTCCTCCTTCAATGTATCCAAAGGGTTCCTTATATAGTGCTTCAATGGGGTAATGGAAGGTCAAATCCGAGCGATCTCAAGGCATATGGAAGGCCAAGAGACAAGTGACTTGGATCCACATCAAGGAAAACTCCAAAACTATTTGGCCTTTTGCACACATCCTGATGTACGCGGGTTTGAGGGTCATATCTGTGTATATCCGTGGGAATAGGTTTAAAAGTCGCGTATGAAAAATAATGCATGTTTTTAGGGATGGTCTTGGAAACATCAAAGGTACAAAAATGGTCCATGTGGTCCAAAGAATCTGCAGAGGGACAGGGAAGGCCATAAATGTGTGATCCACCATGTGTGGTAAAATCTGCTGCAACACCAAGAAAACCAATGCAAGTGCTTATTTCAATGCAAATGAACATGAAATAATGCAAATATTTTTGTATTTTCACAATAAATGAAAGAAAATGAAAAAGAGAACCGCTAAAATCTCAACCCTTAGCAACAAGTATAAAGACACAAAGCTAGCAATGAAGACTCAATGATTCATGTGCTAAAAGCAAAATAAAAAGGGAGAAAATGACAAGAAGAACTTCTCTTAAAAAAGAAGAAGATATTTCTAGTCACAAAAGAAGCAACCAATAGATAGCATAGAGGTCCTGGAAGACTTAGCGATACTCATACCTAGAAATCCCCCAAATCAAGACATCAAACAAAAATTGAGGTGTATGCAACTGTTCAAAGAACAACATCGTATGTACGTGACCTACCAAAGGACATCATGTGTATATACACAAGTGTAAATACTGTGACCCACATATACTAAGAAAAAGGAGATAAAAAAGAAAGCTTAAATCCAAACCATTCCAAGGAACTGTCAACATATGACTATACTACCAAACACGACGCATAAACATAAAGAAACAAAGATCAATTTAAGCAAAAATGGACCAAAAAACCCCAACAAAAAGGATATTTCCCCAGCGGAGATGCCAATTTTGTTAGGGATAAAATATTCCTATGGCTTGGGGTGGACCACAACTGACAGGATGACACCATAAATCACATCCATTCTCAAATATGCTAGATAAATTAAAGAAGCTAACGACTAAGGGATAGATTCCGTACCTCAACCAAATGTTCGAAGAAGACTACTGTTGGTCCCAGGATCAAATGTTTGTTCCTTACAATTTTCCCTCAACAACAAATATATATCCAAGCATGTAAAATATATCAAATGTTAACATTCAAACTACCATAATGCATTTAAACATGTATAAAGAAAATATACCCATGGATAATATAAACATTTGCACATGAAATTTGGATGAGAAACGGGATATTTATATTAATATAAAAATAGAGATACAATGTGACAACCTCTGTTGGCAACTCGTCAGAACCAAGAAACCAAGTTCCTCCACTTGGGCCTCTGCCACTTAAATCCTCCATAGCAAGGAAAGCTCACAAATATAATGTGGAGCTTGGGAGATGAACATAAAGAATTCTATCAATAAGGATAAAGGGATGCAGACTCAAGCATATGGCAATGGGGAAAAATTTTACTATAGTTTCCTTACTCTCAAAGTTTATTCTCCTCTAATGCTTCACAATGGCTCAATATATATCCCTGACATGGGAGATGGAGGGTCAAATCAGAGCGTTTCCAGGCATATGGAAGGTCAAGGATCAAGCTATTCATTACTTAATGAGAAAAAAAACCAAATATTTTTTGTTTTTGAGCACAAAACCCAATGTACATGTATTGTAATGGTGCAAGCTGCATATACGTGAGTTGCATAATTGTTGACCCACGCGTGTCTTCAAAAATTTATTTTCTGGAGTTATTGAAGCATCGGGGCTATACTAAGTAAGAAGGGTATAATGAGTTTGCATAGGGACAAGGGAAGGCCATCAAGGCATGATGAATAAGGTGTGGCAAATGATGATATAAAATTATTATTTTCATCTGCCATGTGATCTTTCTTAGGACAACAAGGAAGGTTGTTTAAAGGTTCACTTAACTCAAGACCTAGCTTCCTATACCCTAGCCTCACGGGGGCAATCATAGAAAGCAACAAAGACTAGATTGTAATTATGACATTAGTACATATTGGATTTAGAACAAAATGAAAGACAACAAGAATACAAAGAATGACAATAATATATTGACAACTCTATTCTAATACTCAAATAATGACAAAAACAATGTACATATTCAATGCCTAGAATGGTGGTAGCTATTTAAAAAAAAGAGGTGTATTCTACACTAATTTTCAAAGATTCATAACAATATTTTGAAACTACATTTTATCTTAGTAAATCCCCAAAACTAGAAGAGGCAAAATCCCCAACCTTAGGAGTTAAGGTGACAAAAGAATGAAAGGCCCCAAAGGGCCTGTTTTGACTGCTAAGTTCTCAAGACCATAAATTTCATATATGAACTCCATTGTGGGGTTCTTTATACCATTGGAATGAATTTTTTTAACTCTACAAGTTTGGTAGGTTAAGCCCACTAAAAGGGTGCCTTTTATTTGAAACACCAAAATCTAATGGGAAAGATTTGAAAATGTGTTAGAAGTTTATGACTTACAAATTCATGAGATTAATTATCATTTGTAAGATAGTGGCATATTAGGGACAATGGTTGTATTGACTCTCATATGGCCAGCTAGATCATGAATCAACATCAATGTACTCACACAAATAAATGTCAATTAGAAGTAGTTTCCATACAAATGTGGAAAACTTCAATAATGTTAACATTTAGCAATCACGAGATTTGGATGTGGTTTCCACAACTAACCAATTAGAAATAGTTTCCATACACATGTAGAAAACTTCAATAATGTTGATGTTTAGCAACCATGAGAAGGATTGTATCCATCACACCTTAATTTAAAATGCTACAATTTCATGATGATCCCAAAATGTCCAAGTGACACCCTTTCCACTCTTCCAAAATCAATCACATATCCCATTTGGCATAACCAATGGAACCTAACACCTCTAGCTTGTTTCTCATTCTAGGGAAGTTATTTTAAGGTAGCCAACAATATATGGCTAACATCAAGATTCCCCTTCTTATAATTACAAGAAGTACCAGCTAACAACATTATCATGACATCTATCATCAAAAACCTCATCATCATTACATAATAAGATGATGAGGAATATCTTTAAGCTCTTTCTTCCAAAACATCAAGTTGCTCTTGCTTATCACAATTGTCAATTATGAAATATTGAAAAATAAAACTGTATTGATTGTGTATAGCTCATTTATATGAGATGTCAAGCTCTCAATAAGATTATAATACTTTCCAGGGACATACTGGTCTCAATTGACTAGACTTTCACCAACAGAAATTTACCGGACCCAATCGATCCATTAAATATCCTCAAGAAAATTATATTGAGCTATTGGTGGGAAACGTAAAACAACATCATGTAGATGAATACACAAAAATTCAAAAACCAACCTTTCAATTATAGTAGCAATATTCGATCGTATTCACACTTCTTGTATAGAAATTCGGGTCATGTTTAAAATGCAGCGAATATTCAACATAGTTCGGATACGATACATTCAACAAACATTTGGCCAAATTCTATTATGGAAAATTTATTTATTTATAAAAAAATTCATTAAAAAACACATTTTGAATTTTTAATTAATTTCTGCTACATTATCATGAGTCTTGTATAATGTCGACTGTAGAATAGTGAATAGTAAATCTTAGTGTGCAATTTTAATCAATTTATGAAAATAATCACCATATTTTATGTGCTTTGTCATTTAAAGTTTATGTATTTTATGTTAAAAGTTTAAGAGTTAGGGTTACATTTTCTTTAAAAGTTGAGGTGTTGATTATTTAAAAAAATATAGATGATAAAAAATAACAATGTCCCCACTATGTAAAAGTGAAGACTAGAGCATATTGTACTATGCATTATTTGTCATTTTGGTTATTTATATATTTTCTTTAAATGCGGATGATGACATCGTAAACATTATTATATGATATGATATGCTATTTTTCAAATTTGAGATATGCTTCAAGTTGTTTTCAATGAATAATGAATGTATAAGCTAAAAAAATGCATGTTTTTGTATTTATGAGATGTCTATGCTCGTACTTGTTTTTTTCGTCACGTGTGTTTTTTGTATCGTATTCGAATTCGTACTCGAATCTTGCTACTATGATTCTAATGATTGTGTCAGGGAAAACACAGTTGGGGATATTAGCAGGAATTGCCTTCTAACGTCTTTGTTGCAGTGCTTTTCTTTATCCTCGTATTTTGAACTCATCAACGTTGTTATCTATGACGTATATTCATTCCCACATCTCACATCCTTGGATTTCCAAGCCACATTAGAGGAAATTTGGAGTCTAAAATGGGCTTTCCAAGGAAAATAATAAAATAATAGTTAAATAATAAAATAATATTTATTAATTTTGGAGGAAGAAAGAAAAAACTACTTATTTGTTTTTATTTTTAACATATCTCTTTGTGTTTTTACTTAAATTTTGAGCGGGATCACTCGTTGGATGTGGAATTAAATTCAACATCGCATCCAACGAGTGCTCACCCTTGAAATTTGGGTAAAAAAGCAGGGAGATATGTTGAAAATACGAACAAAAAAGTAGTTTTTTATGACAAATATGTCAAGTCAACCATTCATTGTTGACTCATTTTATTCAAATTCTATTGGTTCTTGAATTCCATCTCATCAAGAAATTATGGTTGGATCATTTTCTTACAATGCCATTTTAGACCCCAAATTTCCTCTAATGCTAAACCCTCCGAAACAATATGCATCAACAACATCTTGCATTAGACAAACCAAAAACACTAATAAAATCCAATAGCCAAAAGCCATTTTCATCCTAACTTTAGATTCACAAGACAAGGGTTCAAACATTTTTTATGATGAGCCTAAAGTTTCCAAGTGCAATTTGAAGGCATCCACGAAAATTAGATTTGTCATTTCTCTAAAAACAATATTGTAGCTTATTATTCATTAATACCACAAAATCATGGATCCATCATCAAGGGTTGTTGGTAAAGGAAAAAGGAAATGGATGAATATTGATGTTGGCGTTGGTGTTTCTCTCCCTCTTCCAAGTTCATCTATCTCCATTATTGATCCATTTGTTCCAAGTGGAGCTGCAAGTAGAGCTACAAATACTACAAATAATCATATTGTAGCAAGATAGCAAGCTCAAGAAAAAATATCCACCGTGGAAGTATGTAACAAGAATAAAAGGGCCGAGGGAAAATATTGTTGGGGGAGGAATGTTGTTTGGACATGTAATTTATTTTATGTGAAAAACAAAAGCAATTATTAATAATTGGAAAATGGCTTTGATCTCTTGCTTAGTCTTGTGGAGCCTTCTGGAGCTCCATACTTCTCTGCTTCTTGTATAATTTTTCTTACCCAAGCATGCTTTCTCTTTCGTGATATATTCATAGCAGGAGGTTCTTGAGGTTCTAGCACATCATGGTCCTCTGATGCTTCATTTTCAAGGGAGGGTGCAACTTCTACATTTCTGGGAGGTACATCTTCTTCATATACTTCTTCATGCTGGCACTTTCTGGATCTCTTCAGAGTTGCTTCTTCGTCAAATGTTACATCCCTACTAATATCCATGCAATTGAATCCTGGAATGTATACTCTAAAGGATTTGGAGACTTCAAAGTATCCAACAAATATTTTCTTCTTTCCCGAAGGGTCCAACTTGGTTCTCTTTTATTTTGGAATGTGAAGATATACTGGGCAACCAAATATTTTGAGATGGCTCACTTCAAGCTTATTTCCTGTGAACATTTCTTCCAGAGTCTTGAATCCAAGGGCATTATGGGATAATCTATTTTGTACACAAATTTTTGCTCTCGCTTCTTCAACACATAGATTCATAGGAAGATCTTGATCATGTACCATTGTTTTCACTGCTTCCATAATGGCCCTATTCTTTTTTTCCGCAACACCATTCTGTTGAGGATTGTAGGGAGTGGTTAGTTCCCTCTTGATTCTAGCTTCTTTACAAAATGATTTAAACTCTTTTGAAGTATATTCTCCACCACTGTCTGTTCTGAGTGTCTTGATTCTTCTTTATGAATGATTATCTATCAAGGATTTGAATTCCTTGAATTTTTTGAATACTTCATCCTTTTTTTTTAATAAATATATCCATGTCTTTCTTGAATAGCCATCAATAAATGTAACATAATATTCATAACCGCTCAAAGATGTGGAGGGAATTGGACCCCATACATCTAAATGAATTAATTCCAACATACCTTTAGTCTTTGTTTCATTATTTGAAAATGGATTCTCGATATTGTTTCCTCTTGCACATCCTTTGCAAGTGCCTTCATGATCGATATTCAAATCTGGTAAACCCGTTACTACTTTGCTCACATGGGGTAGTGCTTTGTAGTTGATGTGAACAAGCCTCCTATGCCATAGTTCACTTGGGCTAGTGGTCTCATGAACAAGGGTAGTTTCCGAATGTCCCTTGAGTTTATATAATCCTCCTTCTTCTTCACGAATGACAACTGCATCTTCAATTGATTTTTCTTTGAGCCACATAAGCACTTGTGCGTCTATAAAGGAAACCCTATATCCTTTCTTATCTAATGTTGAGATAGAGAGTAAGTTCTTCTTCAAACCTGGCACATACAAGACTTCCTTCATCTTCATGGGGGTTCTAGAATCAAGCTTGTAGCTTGCTTCACTAATACCTTTGATAGGATATTGATAGTCATCTCCTAATGATAATTTCTGAGAAGATTCTCTTTAAGTTTTGACAAAGTTTTCTTTTCTCCTGTCATGTGCTTTGAAGCACCACTATCAATAAGCCATGTATCTTCTCCAAGTGTAACAGACCCAGAGAATGCAGAGAATAATACATACTCTTATGCAATCTAGGGAGGTGCAACTTTCTATGCAATCAGATCTCCAAAATTTCGACTTTGACAGAAACACTAATTTCTTGCCGAAGGGAGAGGAGAGAGAGTTTCACATTGTGAAAGATGTTCTATTCATGCTAGCTTTGATACCATGTTAAGTTTCCATATGCTAGCTAGATATCATTGGTATTCAACTCAATTTCACAACAAGAGCATATGCAGGATCACTAAAAGAAAAACAATCACAAGATTTATCCTGGGAAGCCGTATAGGGGAAGAAAACCCAACAAAACATCCTCTATATAGATGTATCAAAAGTAGAAAGATAAAACCCCAAACAGGTTCTCTTTCTCCTTGCAAATATTTCTCTCTCTCTCTCCTATGCGCTATACACAAGTGTGTGTGTGTTTCAAATGAGGAACACACCTCCTTTATCTATACTCTATCTTCCACTTGACTTTTTCGCTAACAGGTTGGACCCAACAAACTTACTGGGTCAACTTCACCTAGGAAGACACAAAACAATAATAATATTATATCCTGGAGGGTTCTATTGACCCGACATACAATGGAGGTTTTACCTCATGACTCTATGATGACCAGATACAATAGTAACATATCGACAAAGGAATAAAACATCTCCAATAGATTACAACAATAAAATACATTTAGAATATTCTTCGAAGTTACAATATTTCAACAATTAGCCGATGGGCCTATTGCCTTTACTCCATGAAAAGCATGGGTGTTGGCCCCTTTCCTTAAATAAAGGTATAAGGATCACCTGAAGGTGCCAAAAAAATATATTTGGGTTTCTTAAGTCTAACAAGGATCTAGATTTATGTTCGTTTTTCCTAATTCTTATTCAAAAGCAATGAAAATCACCATTTAGTGTTTTTTCATTATGGCTTTAACAATAAATAAAAGAGAATATTGTGAAAAGCATAAATGTTGGCACCTTTCCTTAAAGAAATGTACATGGATCACCTGAAGGTGCCAAAAAATAGATTTAGGTTTGGGATTTGGATCTATGCTAGTTTTTCCTAATTCTAATTCAAAAGGAATGAAAATAATTATTTAGTGTTTTTTCATTATGTCTTTAATATTAAATAAAAAGAGAATATTGTGAGAACAAAATTCAAAATTTTCTGTTTTCTCGGTTAAGTAGGAATCTTTTGGGAATCTAGATTTGGAAGTGATTGCATTTGTAAAGATATTCTATTGCTTTTATTAGCATGGCTCTTATGAAAATAATAAAGATAGGTATTTTGTTGAAGCCCTTTCAAAGCCCATGGATGTTTATGCCGAGGAGGTTACAAAGAAAGGCAGGCTAGACAAAGATCCTTTATAGGAACTAGTTTTGGTCATTCACCAGGGAGGATAAAAGCCTAAGAAGGGCCTCGCAAAAGTGGGAAATAAAGAAACCCATCACTTGTGTTGTAACCTAGGAGTCACTCTATTTCTCTCTAAAGTTTTGGGTCTAAGACTTATCCTACGCTCCCTACCCATACACATAAACCTAACCCACGATTGTTTCGACTAACTATCTATCACAAAGTGGTAACCATAGTTTCCTATCCTAGTGTTTTCATTCATGTGACTACGAAGTGCTTGTGATAGTTGAGACAAACACTTAACATCCGGTGATACTTATACTTGAGACAAATACTTAACATCCGGATCACTTAACACTTACATAAGAATGAATAATTTTGTAAATCACTTAAAACCATTTAAGTGAAAGAGCCATTTAATTTTAAGGTCTTAACTAATTTTAATGGTAATTGTTAATATAATAATTTTAAAGATAAAATATACCAAAGTATGCCTTAGCTATAATTTATATTGTATAGGATAATTTTTATTGCATATAATAAGATAAAATAAATGTGATTATAGAGATTTTTTTTTGAAAGGATGAGAAACTTATTATAAATTAGTTGTCAAATTGATAATAAAAATAAGATAAATATGTTTACAAGGATTTCTCAAAAAAAAACCAAACCTATTATAATTTAATTTTTGAATTAACAATAAAGATAATCATAACCAATATGAACTACACCATAATAATAATAATATATTTTTAAGGTCACCACCAAGTGAGACACCAATTGGTGTATGAGACCCCTTGTTTGTGGGACAAGGGACCCCCTCTTTGCAGTGATTTAATTGCTAAAGTCTACAAAGGTGTACATACCCTACCCCTTTGGATTTAAACATATGAACTTCTAAAAGGAAACACATGCTCTTAACCATTAAACCCATTCAAAGAGGTGTACATACCCTACCCCTTTGGATTTAAACATATAAACTCCTAGAAGGAAACACATGTTCTTAACCATTAAACCCATTTAAGCTCTAATCCATATCTTTCTTAAACCAATAACATTGTTGAAATGATTTGCATACTGCTTTTTACTGTAATCTACTGTATATCCCAAAATAAAATACATATTTTAATTTTAATTTTTTAAACCAATAACAGTGTTGAAATGATTTGCATACTAATTTTTACTGGACGACGTTCGAGTCGGTATGAATCGATCAATTATTTACAACCAAAGTGTGGATACAAATGAATTATCACAATAAACACGACCTATTAGAATCAATTCACACTCTCTACAATCCATCGTGTGACAAACCATTCGGTCACATTTTTGTTTCTTCTTCAGCGCCAATCATGTGTTGGCTACGCCGATGGCCTGAAACAGAGAGAGTCAAATCGGAATTGTGAGAACAAACAATAATTACAACAGACTCGCATTATATAAAAGCTGCTGCGATCATGAGAGCATATGACAGACGGAACAAACAGAGAAGTATCAGTTGCAACACACGATAACATATTATCGGTAGTTGGTCCACAATAATATTAATATTCCACCTGAAGCATTGGCTGTAGCAGCAAAGAAAGCTGGCGCCCAACATCTGATTGCAGAGAATTTATGATTTCCTGAAATGTACATCTTGATTAACAAACACAGCATTTGTGGACACAATGCATATACAAATGGATGAACAAATAGTATCTTGGATTATTTGGGAACACCCAGAGTAAGAAGCATGGATAAGAAATATGCTCAGGATTCGAAGAATAAGAGCCGGAGAGTTGAGGAACTAGCAGCGAGCAAGAATCCAACCAATTTAGAAACAGAAATCATCAATGGATAATGAAGAATAATTCAATATGCGATTCCAATACAATAGACAATTCTAACAACATAAAACTGCAATTTCATCAATTTCTGTATTACTCAAAAACAAATACAAATAGATTATTTAACTTGCATCTAATTGTAAATCTTTCTTACTAGATTTCAATACAATAATTGAGTTCAAAATAGAGTTTAAAAGAAAAATAATTCTATTTTATTACAATGAATTGTACAGGTACATATACATCAATGGATCAATTTTCATTTCCAGATCAATCGAGCTACCGATCCTACAGTCATGCTGCAGATCCTATAATCAAGCTGCAGATCCTAAAAAAGGATAGGAGACAACCATCTACAGGATAAGAAAGAATCATAGAGAGAATAGGAAAGAATGGGTAAGAGTAGGAAAGAATCAGTCCATATCGCGACACTCCCCCTCAAGTTAGTGCATAGATGTCACACATGCCCAACTTGTCCAAAAACTTTGAGAACACTCGACTTGAAACTGCTTTGGTGAGAATATCGGCCAACTGATTCTCTGATCGAATCTTAGGCAACTTCACGATCTCCTGATCCAACTTCTCCTTAATGAAGAATCTATCTACCTCCACATGTTTTGTTCGATCATATTGAACCGGATTATAAGCAATATCACATGCTGCTTTATTATCACAACACAGTCGAATTGGCTTCCTAGGCGGATAGCCCAAATCTTTGAGAAGAAGTCTTAGCCACAATGCTTCACATACTCCAAGTGCCATACCTCTAAATTCAGCCTTTGCACTTGATCGAGCAACAACATTCTGTTTTTTGCTTCTCCACGTAACAAGGTTACCTCCTACAAAGGTGAAATAACCTGAAGTAGAACACCTGTCATTGACTGCTCCAGCCCAGTCAGCATCAGTATATGCATCCACGCTTTGATAATCTTCATTTTTAGTGAATAAAATTCCTTTTCCAGGAGCAAATTTCAGATATCTCAGAATGCGCATAACTGCATTCATGTGTTGCTCACCAGGATTATGCATAAACTGGCTAACAATACTCAAGGAATAGGCAAGGTTCGGGCTTGTGTGTGCTAAGTACATCAATCTTCCTACGAGTATCTGGTATCTCCACTTATCAACTGGTACCTGATCAGACCCAACACATAACTTCAATCCTTCTTCCACTGGTGTATGAGCGGGTTGACATGCTGACATGCTAGTTTCCTGTAACAAGTCTAAGGCATATTTTCTTTGAGATAGAAAAATCCCCTTATCAGATCGAGACACTTCGATCCCAAGGAAATATTTCAAGGGGCCGAGGTCTTTCATTTCAAATTCTCTGGACAAGTAATCCTGTAGAGCCTCCTTTTCTTCAGGATCATTTCCTGTAACCACCATGTCATCCACATATACAGTAAGTGTAGTTATCTTACCCTGTTGTTTCTTCAAGAATAAAGTGTGGTCTGAGTTGGTCTGACAGTAACCAAAGGCTTTCATAGACTTTGTGAACCTTCCCAACCATGCTCTCGGAGACTATTTCAACCCATAAAGTGACTTCTTTAATCTGCACACCTTTCGACTATGCGTTTCTGGTATCATGCATCCTGGTGGGAGTTCCATGTAAACTTCTTCGGACAACTCGCCATGTAGAAAGGCGTTCTTCACATCAAACTGTTGTAATGGCTAACCCAAGTTCGTAGCAAGAGACAACAAGACTCGTACTGTATTGATTTTAGCTACAGGTGCAAATGTCTCTGTATAATCGATCCCATAGGTTTGGGTGTATCCTTTTGCCACCAGTCTCGCCTTAAAGCATTCAATTGCACCATCTGCTTTGTACTTCGCAGTGTAAACCCACCGACATCCGACTGGTTTCTTTCCTGGTGAACGGTCAACAAGTTCCCAGGTTTTATTCTCCTGTAAAGATTTCAACTCCTCACTCATAGCGGATTTCCACCTTGGGTTAGCTAAGGCTTCCTGCACATTGTTAGGAATAGATACAGTAGATAACTGATTTACAAATGACTGATTTGATTCTGACAAACGATGGTTAGACACATAATGACTGATGGGGTATTTAACGTTACTGGAAAGCTCGGGTTCATATGTGGGTTTAGGAATACCTCTAGTGTGATGTTGTGGTAGCTATCTTCTAAATGGTTCAGGAGCATCCTCAACAAGCGATTGGTTTGGTGTATCAGCTTCCTGTGGTGTGAGAGACTCGGACATGGGTGGAGCCACAACTTCAATTTCTGGGTGTTCATCACTACTTGGATCCAAAGTCAAACCACTCACATCCAATTCGCCCACTTCTTGATTCAGCACATCAAAGAGTTCCCCTACTTTCGGGATGTGAACAACCACATCTTCAGAGATGTGATCATCATAGTCTAGAGTCTGAATTTCCTTCTGGTACTCCCCCTAAAGTTCAGCCTCAGAGGAAAAATACATCGAGTCTTCATGAAAAGTTACATCTAATGTAATAAACATTCGTTGGGTTGGAGGATGATAGCATCGGTACCCCTTTTGATAAGTAGCATATCGAAGAAAGACACATCGTAGCGCTCGAGGAGACAACTTGTTGCACTGATGCTTATGGAGGTGTACAAAAGCTACACAACCAAAGATGTGAGGAGATAAATTTGGGACGGCTGGAGCAACAATCGCTTCAGCGAGAGCCTGAGATGGTGTCTGGAAATTAATAGTGTTGGAGGGTACCCGGTTGATCAAATATGCTGCAGAGGTAAGTGCTTCTCCCCAATAGAATAATGTCATATGGGATTCTATCAATGAAGCATAGACAACCTCCAACAAGTGGCGGTTTTTTCTCTCAGGCACCCCATTCTGCTGAGGTGTATTAGGACAAGTAGTTTGATGAATAGTTCCTTGTGCTTTCAGATACTGCTGAAGTTTAGAACTCAAATATTCTCCTCCATTGTCACTACGGAGAACCTGAACATGTGCATTGTACTGAGTACGAACCATTTTATAAAAAAATTGAAATAACAAATTCACTTCACTTTTAGACTTCATCAAGCACACCCAAGTCATCCTGGTACAGTCGTCAATAAAAGTAACAAACCAACGTGATCCACCAAAGGTAGTAACTTTGGATGGACCCCAAACATCAGAATGTATGACCATAAAAGGAACTGGACTTTTATTCAAACTTAATGGAAACGAAGCACGATGGATTTTTGCAAGTTCACAAACATCACAGCGGAAACTAGAAACCTCAAATTTTACAAATAAACTAGGAAATAATTTCTTCAGGTAACCAAAGGAGGCATGCCCCAAACGTCGATGCCATAACCAGATTTCAGATTTCTTCTTCTCCCCCTCAGAGCCATCCATCGTTAAAGCTTGACATAACTTGTTTGAACTCTTTGACACCAAGTCCAAGTAATACAACTTTCCTCGCCTAACACCACAACCAATCGTTTGCCTTGTTTGGATGTCCTTAAACACACAAAAATCAGTCCAAAAAATTACAATACAAAGTAAGGTAGTGGTGATTTGGGAAACTGACAACAGATTATAATCCAAAGATGGAACAACTAAAATAGAATCTAGATTTAAAGTATTAGTGAGCGGTAAAGACCCTTCTCCAATAATTGGGGCCGAAGAGCCATTGGCAATGGAAACAAATTTTTGTGCAAATGGTTTAAGAGGCGAGACCTGTCTAGAATCAAACGTCATATGATCCGTAGCACTGGAATCAATTATCCATGCACTATTAGAAACAAATGTAGAAATATTTAAAACCTTACCACCATTACCTACCGCTGCTGCTAATGCCGAGATCTGACCAGCAACACCATCCGCTGTCTTTGTTTCGACAACTACAGCACTGGAGGTCCTCTTGGAATTCTTATTTCGTGAATCGCAGCTATGATCCCACCATTCTAGATACCCCACAAGTTCAAAGCAATGGCTCTTGGTATGAACAGTTTGATTGCAATGAGTGCATTTGTAGGTGGATTTATCGGCACCATCAGTGTCCTTAGGCTGGCTTTGGGAAGATCGGTTCTGATTAGACCGATTTCGAGTCACCATGACTGAAGCTTCAGATTTTTCTGGTTCTCCATTCATTATTGCAAGTTGAATAGATTCACGGCGGACCAAAGCATAACATGCTTCCAATTCGGGGATAGGATCCTTTCTCAAAATTTCACCACGGATTTGTTCGAATTCACCATCTAATCCAGCAAGAAAAATATGCACCCTTTGTCGCTGAACTGATTTTCGATAAGATTCAACATCATTCACACTTTCCATAATCACCTTATCACAATGATCCAACTCACAAAAGATCTCGGTTAATTCTCCATAATACACCGAGAGTGTTCTGCCATTCTGTTTCGTAGAGAAGGCCCTCTGATTCAAGACAAACACCTGCAATTCATCCACTCCATCATAAAAAGCTTTTGAAAGAGCTTTCCAAATATCTCAAGTGATGGGTAAGCGAATATATCGCTTCATGATTTCTGGGGACATAGACATCAACAACCATCTCTTGACCTTTTGATTGTCTGCATACCACTTTTCATATCCATCATCCTTCTTGGTAGGTGATTGTGAATTACCACGAATGAAAGAGAGTTTCTCCTTCTCAGGAATATGCATCTCCATGATTTGAGACCACAAATCACAGTTTGTTTCATCGAGTACAATCCCTGCATTGAACGACGAACCTTCAGATTGAATAATAATGGGAGCAGATTTTGTCCCAGATGTTTTAGAATATGAGTCGGCCATGGTGTAATGGAGAGTACTAGCGATTTAAGCTTCTTGGCTCTGATACCAAGTTCAAAACAAAGTTCAAGAGAAAAATAATTCTGTTTTATTACAATGAATTGTATAGGTACATATACATCAAAGGATCAATTTCCAGATCCTACAATCGAACTGCCGATCCTACAGTCATGCTGCGGATCCTAAAAAAGGATAGGAAACAACCATCTACAGGATATGAAAGAATCATAGAGAGAATATGAAAGAATAGGAAAGAATCAGTCCATATCGCAACAAATTGTGAGGCTCATACTCTTATCATCCTTCTCTGTACTTAATATATCTGATCCTCCACACTAGATTTCAATACAATAGTTGTGAGGCTCATACTCCTTCTCTGTACTTAATATATCTGATGATACATACATGTGCTAGTTTGTATTTATTAATCAACACAACAAATTCTACAAATAGCTTTCTACTCACTGTAAAATAATTATTAAAAAATATTCGATTCGGTTTTATAATTGATTTAGAAATATCAAACAGTCAGACAAAATGAAAACTCTTATGGAACGAGATCTGAAGCCAAGTCCAGTCATTATGCAGAAAACAAGAGATTATACCTGTAATTTGTTGTATCTCTCTGTTATCGATTCTTTCAGTTTGTTTACCTGAACAATTACAAAGATGGTGATTTAGAATATATATATATATATATATATATATATATATATAACACGTACACTGACAAATACATCTTCAACTTAACCATTCAGTGATTTCTAGTGGTTCAGACAAAATGATAAAACACTTCAAAAGTATACACTGTTACGAGATTTCTCCATTAGAGAATTCATTTTACTCATTAATGCACGCCATCTGCTTGTGAACTTTAATGATCATAGAACAAGTAGTAGAATTACATGTTTTCGGGAGAAAAGTGGCAAATAATTTCATTTTTTAGGTGGCAAAGTTAAGTCTCAAATTTATTTTACGCTTATTATTATAAAATGTATAAACATAAAACTTCCCCCACACATCGAGAGGGAGGGATCAAATAGTTCAAAATGTAAATTGCACCTTTAAAAATAAGTATTTAGCTTTATAGAATTGAAAAGTAAATAAATGATGATATATGTTTTAACATTTTATCAAAAATTATATATTTTATTAAATTGAAATTTAAAGGATAATATATTTTAACATTTTCATTTAAAATATATAATTCATTTTTTTCAATATTGTGATTTTTACTGTTTTCATTACGAAGTATGGCTAGATTACATAATCCATTCAATCATTATACACGTCAGGTCACTTACAAGAATTAACCTAGGCAACGAGTGTAACAATCATTCCACCCAAGCTATATGTAATGGACATTGTGACTTCCACCTTCTACAAAGGTTATGCTTATTCTCCATCTTTTCAAAATGATTGTGGTTATACAACATTCAATTCTCCAAGATTATATATATGTAAAGAGAGAGGGGGGACTATTCAATCACATGGCAAGTCAATGTGTATATATCATTATTCATTATATTCGTCATTCTCTTATATAGATTTCTATGTATTGTCCTTCTTATGCTAGATGTTTGTTAGTAAATGAAATATCATTTATTTGATTAGTATTGAAGCTACATTTATGATTGTGAAACCTATATTAATCCCAACCTTTTGGCATGCTCTTTTTAAACCTTATTTGACCTAGCCTTTAGCCACATATTTATTTTTAGAGTTTGTTTGAACTCAAAGTCTTTGACTAAAATAAGACCTTGAGCCATAATTAGAATTTCTATCGAAAAAAAGCTACTTCAGTGCAAAAAATATTGTAAAGAATGTCATAACTAGAATTTAAGAAGTTAAATGTAAAATCTCGTTGAGAGAACATAAATATTATTCATTCCATTCTTCGGTCAGAATTGTCAAATCTCATCAATGATAGGAATGGGAAATGTATCGTTGACTATCAACTTGTTCAAAGAACGAAAGTCGAGACTTGGGTAGATATTCTTGGAACATTTGGTTGTAGACCTCCTTAGCATGCAAATTGATCTTGTCATCCATCGGGTATTGTAAGCCATGATTGAAAATAAGAAAAAGAAAAATTCAAAGGGAAGTTATTTGCATTCAATCAAATCTAGAGAAAACATATTCAAAGTAATTTGTTGATAGAAAAATAACCAAAAATCTAGTTGTGTGGAACACTGTGAAGGAAAAGACAACCTTTGGAAAGAGGCAATGGTTGAAATGAATTACTTGGATAAGAATGAGACCAATAATTGTTTGACAAATTTGTTTCCAAGTCGAAAACAATAATTGAGATTGTTTTCAAAAAAATTGGGTGGACATGATCCATGTAAATCGTAGGGTTGTAGAAGTCATTCACACGTCATTTAGGAATAAGGGTCAAAATATGATGGGGTGCCATTTTTATTAACCCTCATTAGATGGAATAAAACAAAAATATAGCTTTAAGGGACGTTGCATTGCTTGGTACCTCGTGGCATAGAATCTAAACTGACAAACAACAAGAACCACCCACTGCAATATAATAAAGGAGTTGGAGTACATGTCTAGAGCCACAAGTTTGCAAGTGAATCATTGAAAATAATAGTGGAAAGATAACATTAATTTGTAAGTTACGTTTCATCGACTCAATATTGGTTTATACATGATATCATACAAAATCAACATAGATAATTCATGTGTGCTTTGTATTGGGTTGTCTTAGTATAGGATTTGTGCATGGTTACAAAGTTTGAATTCAAATATGGTATGATTCACAAATAATACATATCAACAATTTTCAATTTGATAAAAATTTGTGAATAAATTGAAACAAAACAAAAAATGTAATTAATATGTAATTGATAACATGCCATTTTTTCGTTTTTTTAATTAATTAATTGAAAGCCTTTCATCCAATAATAAGTGAAAATTTTGGTTCCTCTTATAAGTTGTGTGGTAGTTGGGGGAGTAGGCTAGGCTATCATTGTTCCCACTTAGAACCAAAATTCATGACCATATATACATGAAGCCTAATTTCCAGTAATAAAAAAAAACTGTGTTTTGAAATAAAAAAGAAGAGGTATTTTGAAATAAGAAAAGAAAGAATTTCCAATAGAAGCTTCCTCTTACCCTATCTTGTGCTAAAGAGGCCACCTTAGATAAAAAGGGTAGGCCAACTTGTCGGCCAATGGCAATGGGAATCAAAAGAAGTTCAATGGCTATCTTAGCCCCACACTTGCTAAAAAATCAACGATATGGCCATCAGGTTTTTGAAATTCAAAATTGTAGGACAACAGATCGAATAAGGAACGAATAATTTGATATTTACACACCTAATTTCAGAATTTCAGTACCAATTAACTTGATTCTACCAAATATGATAACTATGAATTTCCTAATTTTGGTACCAATTAACTTGATTCAACCAAATATGATAACTATGAACCTGTGTATTGATATTACTGAGTAGCCACTGCCATAATTACAAGAAATATAATAGAATCATGAGATGAACACTACCGTAGTTGAAATACCACCAATCTCCAATTGAAGTCCACGACCTTTAATTATTTATTAAAGATTTAAAAAGGTTATTATAGGAAGGACTTGTGATTATTTCGAAAAGTTTAAAAAAAATAGTACATCGAAAAGCAGAGGAACATATCAAAAAGTTGCTTTTATGTTTTTTAAAGTGCCATTTAATATAACCAAATTAAAAAAAAGAAAATAGTTAATCTATTAAATACAAAAATGGGTTGAAAAATGGATGTTAATAAAATTAAGAAAGGCAAGTATTGTTTTTATCATGAGTTAAAAAAAATAAAAATCAAAGGGATTATTTTGGAAAAAGAGATTAGCATTTATCTTTGTTATAGGTGAGAAAAAAAATTAGGTAAATTAATTATTAATTTTAGAAGTATGATTGTAAAGAAAATCACTATTGGTAATGATTATGAAATTAAAGATTTACAACTAAATATTGATGAATATAAATTCATATCCCAGTTAAATGTTACAACTATGTCTAAAAAAGAATGATTATAGATTTGTAAGATCCAAGAAGGCTTCAAAGATGTCTCAAAGTCAATATTTCAAGATAATCAAAAGTTGTAAAAAATATACAAAAGGAATTCGACAAGGTTTTCGCTAGTAAAATAAATAATTTTCATGCTTAGGGGATCATAATCAAAGCTTACTAACTCAAATCAAGAAGCTAAAGAATGATAAGTTGCTATAGGGAAAGCTAGAGTTACTTACCAACAAGGAGCCAACAATCAGTGAAGAAACAATGACCGATCTCATTGAAATAGAGAAGTTCTTAAATTTAAAAATTCAAACAAGGGAGAGGAGTCAACAAATATCCAATCAACACCATAAATTTAAAGATGTAAATCTAGTGGAAATATGGGTATTTTCATATGGTATAAGCGATTTGAAATCCAAATATCTCTACCAATGAATATTTAGTGAACAACAAAGTGACACAAATGCGTGAAGAAGACATCACACCAAAAGTGAATCAAGAAAACACTACAAGTATGATAAGGAAAACGCATGCTACAAGAACACCTTATCTACACCCAAACCACAAGAAATGATATCTTAGTCAATATGTGTATCAATGTTTCCCAAAACAAGGACAATATTTGAACTACATTCCAAGTAATGTTAATTCAAACACAATTCAGACTCAAATTATAAGTTGTTGCTGCATAAATCCATACAAGATCAAATTAGGGTGGGTAGCTCCTTTCACAACAATTTTTATTAGTCCTTATAAGAGCATATCATATTGTATCATTCACTATCATAACTACAAGAACAAAGGATCATAAAAGATCACTATGATCCAAAACAAAAGATAAAATATTTTCCATAAATATATGCTTTAAAGACAAAATCAGTCAACCCATGTCACTAGTGGAACATATTTAATGACATGGACACCTTAGATAATCAATAACACACAAATGTACCTACAAATTACCAAGTGGTCTTTATTAAATGCATTGCTCCCCATTAGATCATCAATAAAATACCACACATCTACTCATGTATCAACTCTTATTCACAAATATAATCAGTTTAGGGTTTAGGTCATTTGCCTATGTAAAAGGGATGTTGTTGTAAGACTAATTGTCATGTGTATCCCCATTTTTTTTTGGGTCACATGTAAAAATTTGTTAATATTTGAAATGGGTTTGTCACTAGATGAAAGTTTTGGAAGTGAGCCATTATTTAAATAAATATTATGGGTGATAGAATTAAGGTGGGGTATAGTGTAATACTGCAAGATATCTCAGTAAACTTAAAGGGGGCATGGATTTATTAAGTCAATTTAAAAGGGGTATTTTGGAGTTAACCATGACTTGGTTAAAAGATAAAACACATAGTTTACTATGGCATGTAATATAATCACATTGCATTCCATGTAATGAAGCATATGTTAAGGCTCCAAAGCGCATTTAATTGTTGATCCTGGATTATTTAAGGAAACCAAGACTGTGTTCCTCACATGAGAGTTTTTATACATGCTTTTTTCTTTTCTTTATCTCTCTTATATTTTAACAATGAGACACCACATCTTAAGCTTGGAAAGAACTTTATGTAGTGGACTTAGTGAAGACCACAAATAGTCCCAAGTCGTGCTGAATGATCTCATATAGCTTTCCTATGACGTATACAACTTCAAATATGGTATCAAAATGCAACTCTAAATTATGCATCCCTTGATCCATTGTGAAACCCATTGATGAACATAGAGGGGCATAAATTATGTGCCCCCTTCAAATACATATTTCCTCAAATCTTTCCATGGAGAAGGAATAATTCACATATATAATATTGAATACCTGCATAAAATGCACTATGGTCATTAGGGTTAATGACAAGATGAGACACAAGCTTAGACTTGGTAATAATATTATGTAATGGATTTAACAAAAGCATAGAATTCCCTTTGACATGTGGATGGTCATCTCAAGTAATTTTCTTGCGTGGAGAACTTTGGTATCCATATGTAGCTCAAACACCATGTATTTGACTAGATCATTCAAAGTGGGTTACTACCTTATAAAACCTATATAGGGTTGAATGGCCTAGATGAAATTGATAGAATGAATACACTAAGTGGAAACAATGATTCCAAACTAAGGTTCCCTACTCCTATCATGGCTAACACTTCAATTGAAAGTGGTTATTTCTTGATGGTTGTGGAGAGAACCAAAGGTTTTCTTGTTTTCTTTCATTTAAAGATGATATAATATTTTTCGCTGGACTAAATTCTTGATTAGGCTCTTTCTCAAATTTTAAAGGCACTAAGGGTTTGATATTTTGCACCCGGTAAAAGTTTTATTTGATGTGGAGTTGGTATGCTCTCGAACATCGAGTATGATCAGTGATGATTATGATGTTTCATATATTCAATGTTTCTTTTGAAATGATATTAAATATATGTCATTACCATTTGAAACAAACCCAAACTCCTCTTTACTATTTTGGGAGATGGGGTAAAAGTTGTTTTTTCAATTTTACTTTTACTTCGTCTACAGAAGCCAATATGTTATTATTATCGTTTACATGACATGTTAGATCATAAAGAAGGTCCTTGTTAACCTTCATCTACTTTCATACATCTAACATATTAGTAAAACGTAGATAATAATTGTTAAGGTCTTAAGATCACACTAAGGATCTTGTGATTATCAATGCAATCATTTAAGAATAAAAGGAAAATATCCATCATTAGTTCGTAACATATGTTATTATTATCATTTACATTACATGTTAGATCATAAAGAAGGTCCTTGTTAACCTTCATCTACTTTCATACATCTAACAGATTAGTAAAATGTAGATAATAATTGTTAAGGTCTTAAGAGCACACTAAGGATCTTGTGATTATGAATTCAATCATTTAAGAATAAAAGGAAAATATCCATCATTAGTTCATATGCCAAGTAAGTTCCTCATGATTTAAGAAAATTTTAGGGGCAAAATTTAGCCCATGGCTAATCTTTTACCCATTTTCCAAAAATTAATTTACCAATTTTTGTCTTTTTATAAATTGATTTGCTCAAATGCCACGGGATAAAACTTTTTTACTCTAAAATTCACCAAACTGTCTAGAAACTATATGAAATCCATAGAAATTTAAATCTTTTTAGAAAAATATCGCAACATTTTAGGGTTGGAAAATTAAGAATTAGTAAGATTCACAAGTTTTCTACATCTTAAGAAAATTATGGATCCTTAAAATTTTCCCTATTTGCAATGGTTCATTACTCATGGATATGCTCTCTTTTCTTAAAAATAATTTTTGTCCCAATATCAAATTGTTAAAATGTGTACCTTAGTTCAAAGACTATATTATAGTTGTTAGTATCCATGAGGTGTGACTTAGTGAAAAATGATGTGCATTCACGAGCTAATAAAAATTACCCCTACTTTCAGAATTTAATGTATAAACCTATTAATTCTCTATTCCCCCTAGTTGTAATTGATTCGTAATAATTAATAATTCATTGTTGAAAATTTACCATTTTGTCACAAACAATTGTATCAATAATTAAAAAATTAGTCTCCAATGGATATAATTTAAATGTAAAAAAAAAACTCCTATATGCACTCATATTTTCTAAAATTCTAGTTATAGTAATCAAATTGTGTATCTATAGAATGAAGCTCTTCTTTCAATCCAATCATAGGTTTATCATCCCTAATTTATGATAGGTTTTGTGCTAGAATGTGATGCAAAAAGTGAATTTGGTGGTGTGCTAGAATGTTATGCAACAAAAATTTGTATTCCCTTAATTTCCCTAATGTTTTTAATCAATGCCATCAATTTTTTTATATATATATACTTAGGCATGGGAAGAGAGAGGAAGAATCCTTACACTATTAATAAAGTATCTTCACAAATTGCCACTTAAAGCACATGCTCACTCATATCAATAAAACTAAATCCCCTTATAAGAAGACCCTTGTCGCAACAAAAGAACCTTGCATACTAACCCCTCTTTGTCACAATCCTAGTTTAAATCAATAAAAACAATACTTGACCACATAATCACCCATTGATTAGTGTGTTAAGATTAAAACCACGAAATTTCACAAAAATGGAGGGCATGGACATCCTTGAGAAACCAACTATTGCTACCCCATATTTTCTACTACTATCTTTGCTCGAGCTCAATTTTTTAAACACCCTTTTAAATTGACATACAAAAGAAAACTTGAATAGTATGGATGAGTTTAAAGTTCAAGGGTAACCTTATTATTGGGAATCTTACTATAAGAGGCATTTGGGAATCTTACTACAAGAGGCAAGAGGATAATAACATGGGTTTTTGTTAGAGTAATTAAACACTCGAGTTTCATTGAATTAGGAGAGTTGCTCACACATACATTGTAGCACTTAAAAGTCATGATTTAGAATGCATGCATATTACATTGGAGAGTACATGTGTAGGTATACAGGTTGCATAGTAAGTCAACATTAAGTAGTGTAATAGGTGAGTTGTGTTATGGATTTACATGAAATGTGTAAAGAACATATATCTAGTTTCTTTTATTTTTTCTTTTAATCTTGATTATTTGGAGAACGAAATGAAGGAAACAATATAAAATGGAAGCACACTTGTAAATGTTTTGCAGAAAGCACAATAATACAATAAAAGCAAAATTCTATTAATGAATGGAATGGAAAACCATTCTAAACTGCAAAGCAATACAAACTAGCTCAAATGGCGGTAGCTTATCTCTGAAGAGAGATGTGTCAACTACACTCATTCACAAGAGATGATAACAAAGAGACCTTTTATCATAAGCATAAAATAGAAAAGCCATAAACATCCCAAAAGATAAATGATAGGATTATGTGGCCCCATGGTGGCTGGCTGATAGATCAACTTCCTAGGGTCACAACTTTTGCATAAGATCTTAGTTTAGGGTGCATGATAGCTCGTTGGAAAGAACTAACTGAGAATCACAACATTTGATGGGTGGCAAGGCATGCCATTGAAATCTCTCATTGTGTAAAGTTGCTACATCAATGAGGAAACTTTAGTTAAATTTAACTCCTGCTGAGCCACTTTCCTTGGTGAAGAAGTTGCCCTACTTTGACAACCTAATACATTTGGATGTTTTGAAATCGAGTGCCCTTCATCTCAATGTCCATGATCTGATCGATTGTAGCCTTCTTATTGTTTTCAGAATTGAGTTCTATAGGTAACGAGTGGTTTCCTATCTCTAAGGTATTCAAGGGAGGTGGAAAATATGGTTGAAGCAACTCCACATTAATACAAGGTGCAATACGAGGAAAGAGAGAATACTTAACTCAAAAGAATTCTCACCCACATCCCTAGTGATGGTGTAAGGCCTAGATCAAAGTGGGAAAAGATTTTGATGAGGCCCTGTGAGGCGCTCTTTCTGTGAATGTAACCAGACCTTATCGCTAACATGAAACTTATGTGGAACCCGGTGTTGGTCATGTTGTTGCTTATACTTGGAATCAAGGATTTTTGTAAGATATCATGAACTTGGTGTGGATGTGTTGGATTCGCTAAAAAAAATATGGATGCTCGATCAGACTTCGTTTGAGCATGGGAGGACCCTTCCTGTGTATATACAATGGGTAGTGCTACATCTGGAAACCCAAGCATACCTAAAAAAATGTGTAGCTAATAGAGTTGTGAAAGAATTGATTGTAGCTATGCAACGAGATGCGGCTTGCAAAAATTGGAAATTGTATTTGTTTACCATAATGAAATTCTAGGTCACCATCTTGAAAATTAGTTGTTTTCTTTAAATCCAAGTGATTTCTCTTTCCCTGAAGACTATCTATTTCAATTCAAAACCCTTCGACTCTTAGTTGAGGAATGAAAGATATCTAATCCATAAAATCAATGCATATATGTTAATCTTGCTAAGCTTGGTACTCTTTATTCTATTTTTGTATCTTACTACTATCAACTACTTCAAATCATAAAGCCCCTATGGAGGATGTCTTATGAATTAAGATACTTGATTCCTAACAGAAAGTAGAATGGTATAACAAAAATGACAAAACACGTGGATTAATCAAGATGTACACCTCTAATGACTTACAATTCCATCTTCAAGGAATTGACCAACTAGATGTGGCTTGGCAAGAAATGTAAATTGTATTTAGTCACCACAATGAGATTCAAGGTCACCATCTTGAAAATTAGTTGGTTTCTTTAAATCCAAGTGATTTCCCTTAGCATTGAAGACTATATATTTAAATTCAAAACCCATAGACTCTTAGCTCAAGAATGAAATATATCTAATCCATAAAAGCAATATATATAAGTTATCATTTCTCAGCTTGGTCCTCTTTATTATGTTTTTGTATCTATTTTTCACTCCACCATAGAAACTCTAGGATTTGCTTATACAAAACCTAATATTTTGTGATTCTCTAATTAGTGGGAAAGATAAGATCTTGCATCTTGGAGTGATCAATACTATATCTACATCTAATAAATCCTTACTGGACACGCACCACAAAAGATAAATCCAAGCATACAAAGAAGTAACACCCTCGCAAAAATAAGCAATACAAGGGTCCCAAACTTTCTTAGCAAGTTCCTACACCTAATGGCGATAAAGGCACTAAATCGAAAGGTAATAAGACTAAACAACATTGCATTTTTTGTGGGAGAGTGCCACCACTGTATTCGGTTGTAATCAGTTAGCCCGTATCTGAATTAAGGAGGAAGATGTTCCATATTCAGAATAAGAATGTATAAATATAATAATTGAATAAAATATTTACAAATGAGTAGGCTACTAGTTAAATATGGTTGGACATTACATGAAGGGTCACACCCTCTTATTTACAATATAGATAATGTTTCATTAATTCCCTAACTATTATTAATTATTAATTATTATCTTATTTATTATTTATCTTCGTAACATTGCCTTCCCCTTGGGAAATCTTTGTCCTCAAAGTTTGATTTTTCTAATGTCGTCTTTCACTTTGATTCTATGTCAGTATTAGAATCAGACGAGACTTCTTCTGTTGATACCTATGCTTCCTTTCCATTGATGATTTTGCAATGTATTGTTTGATGGTCCCTACATTTATGGTCTGGGATCTAGTCATCACTACATTGACGACATGTGTTTTTCTCTCTTTACGTTCAATTATCATCTTGCCTGCTCCACCATCCCTTGTTGCTCCTCTCTATGATCCTTCACCTACACACAACCACCGTGTCATCGATTTCCCCCCTCGTGCACTCCAAGTCCCCACACTCCTCTTTTATTTCTCTACATTAGCACTCCCTCTTCTCCTCTGGCCGTGAGTTATCCCCTCTCTCGAGCTCAGTTGTCTTCCTTCTCACACTTCTCATTCCCTCATGCCCTCATCACTGCTCTCATCGCACACCATTTCTCTGCTAACACGCTTCTTATCCTACGCTCCTGCCATCTCATCCATGTGTGCCTGCTCCCATCGGTTTCCACCTCTGTGACCTCCGCTCTTATGCCTTCCCTCCACGCTCCACCCCCCCCCCCACACTCTTGGTCGCTCACCTTTCGGTCCACTCCCATTGCCATTCCATCGCCTTCCGCCATGAGCTCGATTCCCTCTCCGCTCTCCCCATTAGCTTTTCCCTGCTCTTCCAACTACCACTCCCCACGCTTGCTCACTCCTTCATTCCGCTCGCTTCCCCATCAGCTCCGCCCTCTTCTTCCAGAGGCCACTTCCGACCTTCTCCACGAAAACCCTGAAATTTTAATAAAAAATTCAAATACTATATAATAATAATAATAATAATAATAATAAATTATTATTACTATTCTTAATAATTTTATTATTATTCTATTTATCCTTTCATTACCAACTTCAGAATAAAAATAAAAAATTATAATATAATAATATTATTTGAATAATAATATAATTATAGATTTTTTCATTTTTATTTTTCCAACTAACGACATTAATTGTCTTTTCACTTCCCACAAACTCTAAGTAGCGTCCAAATACACACCTCCGAATACCAAGACCAAGACCATGGCCGAAATAAAAGACCAAATCGAGAAATTGGAGAAGGACATCAAGACCCTTGCTGTCAACAAAAAACATTGGAAGGAAGAAATGAAAAATAATAATGCAGTGCTCAAGTAAGAAATAAAAAAAAAACTTGTTCTGGTATTAGAAAAAAGACTTTGATGACAAAATGAGTACCATGACTCAAGAACTAAACACCATATCACAGAACTTGAGCATGTTACATCGTATCCTAGTGTAATTAACTAGCCCGTATCCGAGTTATGCAAGAAGATGTTCCATCTTCATAATATGATTGAATAACTGATTAATATATTGAATGGATGATTTACAAATGAGTAGGCCACCAGTTAAATATGGTTGGCCATTACATGAAAGGTCACACCCTCTTATTTACAATATATATAATGTTTAATTAATTCCCTAGCTATTATTAATTATTAATTATTATCTTATTTACTAATTATCTTCGTAACAGAGAGATGGTCATGTGGATTCTAATTATTTTAAGAAAATAGAAGCCATGGAAGCACGATGAAGAAGCACAACATAAATCTTATTTTTTCTTCTAACGATTATGTTTATGAGCATGCACTTTTTGCTTATGGTTTTTATTTAATGCATCATCTACTTCTAATGAATGGGTCATTGATTCTATAGAATCTTATCATTGGCTAAGGATAAATCCCTTTTCTTTCTCCAAAATAATGTTACAAAACACATATTTGTTTGTGATGATAAATCTCTTAGTGGTGTGGGATTTGGAACAATTCATCTAGATGATGGCCATTTTAAAGATGTATTACGTGTTCCAAGTCTTTCCTAGATTTGTAAACAATATATTAGATCAGTCATTCTGGTGAAGGTAAGACTATAAATTTTTCTCCTTACCAAGTTGTAATTAAGGATTTAAAATATCATAAGCATGTCTTGGCAATTGGAATTGTCGATGATATTACCAAGTTCTATAGATTTGACAACTTTGGGTCATCATTTTTTCCATTAGTTCTTATCGCTTGTAGCTTTAAATTGAACAAACTTTGGCATGAGTGATTTGGTCATCTAAATTGTTTCTCATTGCAATGGTGATTGGTCTTCCCCTCGTTTCCTTTAGAGATGGTGTTTCTCTTAGGTGTGTTTTGGGCCAACATTATTAAGACAATTTTAATTAACATGCCTCTTAGCACATCTTGGCACCCTTGCAGGTTGTTCACAATGATTTCTATGGCCTGCTTCTTTTTGCTTCTTTCTTTGGATTCACGTACTTCATTAATGAATTCTCTACACGCACTTGGGTTTACTTTTTAAAACTTACAAGTGAAGCTTTTGACATGTTTTTGACCTACAATGCCCTTGTAGAAAAACAATCTAGACATCAAATAAGTTAAGAACAAATAATGAAGGCAAATATGTACAAAATAAATTTACAAATTACTATACAACATAGGACATTCAAATACAACATACTATTCTATACACATGATAGAAAAATGGTGTTGTTGAGAGACAGAATCATACATCAAAAGAAATAGCAAATTGTATGATCCAAAGGCTTAGGGATAGGTCCTCATTTTTTGTTATAAGCCATTAATTGTGCCAATTACATAGTCACTTTCCCTTCCACAAAAGTTTTAAAAGATATAACACCTAAACAAGAATGAAGTAATTTTAAACTAGATGTAAGCCACTTTCATTTGTTTGGTAATGCAACATGGGCTCCACTTTCATTTGTTTGGTAATGCAACATGGGCTCATATTTTTGAAGAAAAATGAAATCAATATATCCTAAGAGTGAGAAGTGCATTTTTGTTGGCTACTCTAAAGTTGTAAAAGGTTATAAACTTCTTCAACCTAATTCCATTTACATTATTATTAAAAGAGATGTTAAATTTGTTGAAAATATCTTGACTTCAACGTGTGTGCCATCTTCACCCTATGAACCATATACGACAATTGTGCCACCTTATTTTCCCAACTTCTTTGCTAATGATCCTACTCTAGGTTCTTCTTCGGATGATGACAGTGAGGATGAAAATCCACCTCTACCTACTCACTTTCCTCTTGCCCTGCAATTATTGCAAACCAAATAATGTTTTTTTCTTTCTCATTCTAAGTATGCTTGTGACTTTCTTTGTCACTTTCAAATGGAATATTGTAAGTCAACCTTCTCTCCTTTCTAGTCTAGAGTCAAACTTACTTCCACCTATCCTACACTCGAAGTAGATGTCACGTTGTACCGTTAGTTAGTTGGTAGTATTTTGCACTTGACTCATACCTGCCATGGTGTTTCCTTTGATGTTGGTATTGTTGCCTAGTATATGCAAATTTATCATGACATTCACTAGAAAGTAGCAAAAATGATACTTTGGTATATCCATGATACTATTGAATTTATGATTCTTTAAAGTTCAGGAGGGAATCCTTTGTTTGTTGGTTTCATTGATTCTGATTGGGATAGAAACCTTGATGACCAAAATTCGGTTATGTTTTCAGTCTTGGTTCTAGACTTGTCACTTGGGCTTGTAAGAACAACGAGATATTTCTCTCTCTTCAATATAAGTAGAGTATCCAGCTGCAGTTAATGCAAATCAAGAATCCCTATGGATTTGACATATCTTTTCAAAGTTTGGATTCCAGCAGTAGCATCCGACTAACCTATGGTATGCTAATCAGAATGCCATCAAGATTTCCAAGGATCTAGTTCAACATCAACATAACAAACACATTGAGCTACATATGCACTTGATTAGAAAGCTTATATAGGATTGCATTCTCAAAGTGCTCTTTCTCCCTATAGAATATTGCTTGCAAACATCTTCATAAAGTCTTTTACAAATTTATGAAGTTTTCTAAACATCATTCTAGGTTAAAAGTTGAAGAATTTTTCATTAAGAAGGGATAGGATATAATGTCTCTTTCTTTCTCATAGTGTGTCACCTTTGTAAATACTTCAACCCTATCCCAAGTTGTTCTTTAGGGGGATGTTAGGATATTTAGATACATAGTAGTTAGTTAATATTAGCATTAGAGGAATTTGAGGTAAAAAATGGGCCTCAAAACAAAAATGTACCTATAAAAATCAAATGTATATGAACTAATAGTATTCAAGATGATGATGCTATCCATTAGGGTAAATGCTTTGGAGGGGAGGGAAAAAACACTTTTTTCTCTTGTACTTTCAATTGATCTCCTTGTGGGCCCTACTCGAATGGAAAATTAAATGTTTCATCCATTGAGTATCCACTTGGCATACTTTTGACAAACCTGCAAAGGAAAAAACTTGATATACATTATAAAATGTATTTTGAGTTTAAAAATATGTTTTCTTAATGTATTTCGATATTTTTGCTATCAAGGGTTTGTCAAAGTATCTTAAGTGGGTACTCATAAGATGCAGAAATTAACAAGTTTTCTCTCTTGACATTTGAACAACCCTACAAGGAGATAAGTTAGAAATACGAGTTTTTTAATTTCCTTAAAATAATCATCTTTTATTTTATTATTTTAACTAACATTTTATTGTTTTGCTCAAAAGGCCCATTTTAGACCTCAAATCCTGTAATGCTTGGTTTAATATGTCTTTAGGTAAAGTTTATTTATTTAGTATGCATGCGTACATATGTAATCCAATTTTCACGATATGTTATAGACATAAATTGATTTGACAATTCATCTTCATTTCGATCTTAAGATTATTGATTTTTGGCTTAGCACTTGTTTGGTCCATGATTTCTATTTAAAGAGAATGGAGGGAAATTTGCTTGATAATCAATTGTGAGAAACTCATATGTAATTCTTTTTTCCTTTTGCATTAATATATTTCCTCAAGTAGTTGTTTGTTTAGGGTGATGGACTATTATCCCTCAATAAGAGCTTAAATCACATAAAACATTTGTGTGCTGATTTGCGATTTATTTGTGCGAGCAATTGCTTAAGGTGTTTCACCTATGTGGAAATACCCTATTTAGTCAAACACATTTCATCGTCCCAAAGACGATTAGTGATCCAACTTTTTGAGTGCTCCCTTTACATGGTCTTATATGCATATTTTAATGGACATAGTTTGAAAGGGGAGCCTCTTGAAGAGCACTCCAAGAGGAGAAAGATACATAACATAATAAGTTATGATGCTTAGTGATACAAACTAATTCTTTGGAAGTGTTATGCTTGTGAAAGGTGCTGAGTTGTACCCCAAAGAGATTCAAACTATTCTATATGTATTTTTCTACAATTAATTATTATGGGTCTACTTGCTTTGAAGAGGCTTTCCAATGTAATAAATTTTTATTTTTCTAGGAGGGAAAGGTGATTTAGAAGTTATTTAATTATATCTTATTATAAGAGAGATTGAGTTCAATACTATGTAAAAAATATCTCTCTCATTTACTTTTCATGGTTAGATCAATATGAGGTTACCTAAACCTAGTTGAACATTTAGACCCAAACACCTCATGCCTATTAAAAACAACATTACAATGTTACATTTTACATATAATCATTAAAATATGTTGAAATGAAAATAATAATAACTAAAATACGATTAAGAAGAAAAGAATATTATTATATAAAATAAAATTTAAAAGATAAACAATATAATTATCTTAGTATCAAGTAACTCATTTGTAGGTGGATATGAAGCCCAAAAATGCCAAAGCAATTCTAAAATTATTACCGAGTGCTGAAATCATAAAAAAATGTATCAACATGTTATTGCTTTTTATCATACATGTATACAAAAATATATAGAATTATGCATATACTTTAATCATCTATTAAAAGTTTTCCTAACTATGTGTTTGTAATTATTAATGATGTGTTACCATTCATATATATTTAGTTCATTCATTAAAAAATCACCTTACAATTATTTCTAATTATGTTTTTACTTTTTATCATACATGTATACACAAATATATAAAATTATGCATATACTTTAATCATTCATTAAAAGTTTTCCTAACTATGTGTTTGTAATTACTTATTACTATTTACATATATTTAATTCATCCATTAAAAAATCTCCAAACAATTATTTCTAATAATAATTAGAATATGAAAAATAAAAATAAAGCACTAAATTTTATATTTAATATGCTTTTATTTAAAATATAAAAAATAAATCTAATAACTAAATTACAACGATATTTTTAATAATAATTAAAATATAAAAAATAAAAGCAAAACTAAATTTTACCTCATATGCTTTTATGCTTTTATTTAGAATATGAAAAATGAAAACAAACAACTAAATTTTACCTCTAATATACGTTCATTTATATCTTTAGGAAAGCTTTGAGGAACGCTAGTTGTAGGAGTATTGCTGATTTGACTTTTTGTGACATATTTATATTGATCTATTACCTATTAAGAAATCAAATAAATTTATTAAACATATATCAAAAAAATTATTAAAAACTACAAATTAAGGTATTTAATTTAAAGCTAAAATAAAATAACATTAAATAATAAACAAATTATTTTAAACATAATAATGAAATATAAAATATTTCAAACACACAAAATAAATTTATTAAACACATATTAAAATAAAAATGATTAGAAACTACAAATTAAGGTATTTAATTTAAAATTAAAATAAAATAACATTAAATAATAAACAAATTATTTTAAACAAAATAATGAAATATAAAATATTTCAAACACACAAAATAAAATTGGTATATGGAAAACCAAACACTTTTTAATAATTTTTAAACAAAATAAAATTAGTATATGAAAACCAAACACTTTTTAATAATTTTTAAACAAAATAAAATTAATATATAAACAACAAAAACAATGTATTCCTTTTATCATAAAATAATATAAATATAACCATTGGTAAATACACACACATATATATAAAACCATGAGTAAATAGAAACAGTTATAAATGTTATAAATTTAAAATTAGATTTGTCATTTATAAATATATGTAACCAACAATAATTGTATTGTAAATATGGAGAAGGAGGAAGGAGCGATCTGCATGGGAGCGATCTGCACGCTGAAGGCTGATTTCAGGTTTCAGGATTGACTTGGGAGCGATCTGGAGGAGAGATCTGCACTCTGAAGGCTGACTGAGCTTGTGTGGGACGAGAGGAGTCTGATCTGGTCTTGAATCAGAATCATGGATCACTGCTTAAGGAGAGATTTGACCTTTGCTGGTCTAGCTGATCTCCTGCAGGTGGATTTGCTATCAGAGGCTGCTCTGGCAATGTTGGAGGGCTAAAGATGGGCACTCTGATCCCTGGTGAGGATCGGGATTCGTCCCAGGTTCCTCATCTGGATGAATTCGATCGTTTAATTTTATCATACAACAAGAGATCCGGCAAAACCGAACCCCCGAAATTTGTCAAAAGGCTTGAAGATGTGCCGGAGGTTGCCCTTCCTCCGGAGGAAACCATCCAGGTAGCTCTCTCCCTGGCAAATCGAGCCCTGATCGGTAAATTTACCAGGCTATGGCCTACGCCCAAATCTACGGACAGCTGGGTTCAAAGAAACTGGAGACCCCTAATCAACAACAATGTTGCTTCATACTTCGTCGAACGAGGTTATTTCCTCTTCGACTTCGAATCCAAGGATGATAAAGAGTTGATCTTCAGAAATGGGCCCTACTTCATGGGGCCGCAAGGTCTTTACCTTAACAGGTGGACCCCGGACTTCGATCCCGAAGCTGACACACCAAAAGCAGTGCCCGTCTGGGTCAGGCTGCCTAATCTCCCTATGCATTGCTGGAATCCTAAATCCCTCCAAGCCATAGGGACTGCGCTGGGGAATTACATTGATATGGCTAGTCCAAAAGACCAATAAGCCTGTGCCCGTATATGCGTTGAGGTCGACCTAGAGGCTGGACTCCCTGAAGCTATCAAATTAACCGTGGGAAGCTGGTCCCATTTCCAAAAACTTGATTATGAACAGATGCCCTTCAAATGCAGAGGATGCCATGAGTATGGGCACTTCATCCGGAACTGTCCTAAAAAGCCTGAGATCCAGCAGGACAAGGCGGAGGGATGGCAAAAGGTGACTAGATCTAAAACCAAACACCAAGCCGGAAAGGGACCTAAAAAAGGTGAAGGGACCAATGGAACAAGGATCACTAATCTTGAAGGATCAGTAGAAGCATCCAAGACTAAAGCAATGGTGGAAGTCAGGGAAGATCTCATTGAAATTGGTGAAAAATCCAGCAATGAAGGGAACAAAGAATCTGAAGCAGAAATATCAGCTTAGCATTTGAAGGACCAAGAGGAAGAAAAGGCCTCGGTCACTACATGGGAAACCCTGGGGAAATCAGAGGAAGACTCTGGATCGGAGGAAGAGGAAGAGGAGGAGGGGGAAATCGAAATAACCACATCGAGAATGTCTAAAACAAAGGGAAGGAAATCCAGGAAAGAAATAAGAGAGCAAGCAACCTACAAGGATAAGCTGCAAGGCTCTCAACTAACCTTGGAAAAACTTCTGAAATCCACTAGGAACACTCGTCAGCAAGGGCATGCCCAGAAAGGGATGCCTACGCTCTCCAAAAGTAAGTAATGAGGATCCTCTCTTGGAACTGCAGAGGTCTTGGAAGTAAAATCAAGGAAGAAGCAATGTTAGATATATCTTCTCTACATCAGCCGGACGTCTTTCTGATCTAGGAGACCAAGATGGAGGAAGTCGTCTTCCTCCAAGTTAGTCAAAAATTTTGGAAAAGCAAAGGAAAAGTAGCAATAAGCTCAAGAGGGGCTTCTGGCGGCATTGGAACCCTATGGAATGATAAAGAGTTTGACACCGTTGCTATAAAGTACAAAAACCATTGGATCCTCACTCAGCTTAGGAAAAAAGTCTCGAACTCCCTGGTAAGTATTTTCAATATCTATGCTCCCAACTCTGTTGCTGAAAAAAATTCCTGCTGGAATCTCCTGCGTGAGGAGAAGAGTAATCTGCAAGGTAACATCATAATTATAGGTGACCTTAATGTCATCCTAAGCCAAGAAGAAAAACGAGGTGAATCTTTGATCAGGGATCCCATAAGGGAAACTGTAGATGAAATCATCCTGGAGTGGGATCTCATGGACGTTAAACCCACTTTTGGAAAGTATACCTGGAATAATAAAAGATTAGGGCCTGGACATATTGCCGCAAGACTCGACAGGTTCCTAGTCTAGGACTCCTTCCTCCTGCTGGGGCTGAATATTTCTTCCAAAATATTGCCTTTTGGAGTCTCTGACCACAAGCCCATTCTCCTTGAGATGGCTATTAATAAGAACTGGGGCCCAATTCCTTTCAAGTTTAACCCCCTGTGGGCAAAGCACTCTGACTTCCTCCAAATCGTAGTTGATTCGTGGACCCCCCCGATCACATGATCTCCCTTCTACGTTTGGGAGGAAAAGATAAGAACACTGAAAAAACGCCTTAAACTCCAGGCCAAGACTATCCCATCTCCTTCAGATCAAAAAAATCAAGCAGCGCATGAGCTCGAGTCCCACCAGGCTGCCTTGGAGGATAATTTCGTGGGTGCAGAGGATCTTCACGCTGAAGCTATCTTACACGCAAACCTTCATAAAGCTTGCAAAGTCGAGTCTGATTGGTGGAGGATTAAGGCTAGATGCGATTGGCTGGCTGATGGTGATAAGAACTCAGGGTATTTCCATAAGCAGGTGGCAGCCAGAAACAATTTCAACTATGTTAAGGAAATTCATACACAGGAACGTATTATCACCACTCAGGAAGAAATTAAAATAGAAGCAACTAGACATTTCAGTGGACTCTTCACGGCCCAGCCAGTAGTGGAGGACGCTGAGATATTGAATCTGATACCCAATTCCATTAAAACCATCGATAATGAGTCTCTCACCTAGGCAATCTCGATGGAGGAGATCAAGAGAGCCGTTGATGGCATGAAGGATGACAGAGCCCTGGGACCTGATGGATTTAATGCTACCTTTGTTAAGCTTTGCTGGAAAATCATTCAGAAAGACTTAATTAAGATGTTCCGGAAGTCCTAGAGATGCAGCAAAATCGGTGGAAGCACCAATTCTGCATCCCTGGCTTTAATACCCAAAGAGAAGGAGGCCAAAAACTTTGACAGGTTCAGGCCTATTTCCTTGTGCAATATAGGCTATAAAATAATCACTAAGGTAATGGCAGCTAGACGCAAGCATATCCTACCGAGACCGATCCCTGAGAACCAAAGAGGATTTGTAAAAGGCAGGAAGATCTGGGAAAACATCATTTTAGTCCAAGAAGCTATACACACCAGCTTGAAGAACGGTGATAAGGGAATGGTGGTCAAAATTGATCTTGCTAATGCCTTTGACAGGGTCAGCCATCCCTTCCTTTTCCAGGTGATGCAGAAATTTGGATTCGCCTCTGAATTTATCTCTTGGGTCAGGGCTTGTATCAGCAATCCGTGGATTGCCCCGCTTGTTAACGGAAGAGCTGCCCCCTTCTTCCAAGCCTCGAGAGGCCTGAGGCAAGGATGCCCGCTCTCTCCCCTCCTTTATGCCATCCAAGCCTCTGTTCTAAGCTTTTAGCTAGAGGCTGCCAGGCAGGACCAGGAGCTCCCCGGAATACAAATGGCCAGAGGCATCAAGGATATTAATCACGCACAATTTGCGGATGACACTATCCTTCTAGGCGGTGCTAGTATCATTATAGCCAGGCGATTCAAGACTGAGCTGAACCGGTACTGCCTAGATTCTGGAGGCCAAGTCAACCTTAGGAAAAGCCAGATCTATGGTTGGAACATCAAGCCGAGGGAAATGTCAAATGTCTCCCGGGGCCTCAACATGGGCGGGGTTACTGCCTGGGAGTTTTTCATCTATTTGGGGGTACCCATCTTCAAATCCAAGGCCAAGAGCTCGGCCTGGATTCCTGTTGTGGAGAAGATTAAAAACAAAATCCATGGATGGGGATCAACCTGGTTAAACTTGGCTGGGAAGGTAGTTTTAATCAAGGCGGTCTTGAACAGCTACCTGGTTTATCAGAGCTCTCTCCTTCTTGCTCCGATCAAAACCATCAATCAAATAGAAGGACTGATAAGGTCCTTTCTCTGGCAGGGGGGCAGTGCTGGAAGAAGCAAGAAGTTTGCGTTGGTAAGCTGGAAAAGTATTAAGCCGCCGAAGTCTGAAGGAGGGCTTCACTTCAGGGATCTCAGGACCCAAAATTTGGCTATGGGAGCCAAGCTGATATGGAATCTGCTAGTCCCCAAGCCCTCCTGGTCCAGTCTAGTGCTGAAAGCTAAGTATTTCAGGGGTTCAAGGCTCAGATGTCTAGAAGGTGCCCACGTGAACCAGAATGGATCCACCATTTATAAAATCTGTCTTAAGGCGCTGCCTCAGTTCATTGGTGGTCTGCACTGGGTCCCAGGCAATGGGAAACTCATCAATCTTTGGAATGACACTGTTCTAGGTAAGCTCCCTCCACATCTACCTCGCCTGCAGCAAAGGATGGACGCGATGGGGCTGAAAACGATCTGGGACATTTCCACTTGGGAGAACTCTGAGAGCCAGCGATGGGTTGGCTGGAATTTACCGGATCTTCCTGATGAGCTTGCTGAAGAGAAGTTCCAGCTTATAGACCACCTGGCTGGGATAGCCCCACTCTGCCAAAATAGAAGGGACAAGCGTGGATGGGGAGATCAAACAGGAAATTACTCCACCTCTGAAGGCTACCATCGATTTTCAGCTGATTTTAATGTCCCTGCAAATCCCAAAATCTGGAATTATAACTGGAACAACACCACGCTGCCCAAGATCGACCTCTTTATTTGGACGTTGCTGCACGGCAAAATTCTCACAAGTGAGAATCTGGAAAAGAAAGGGATCGCTGGGCCCTTTAGATGTCCCTTATGTGCAGGCGCTGGAGAAACCATAACACATCTGTTTTTTCAGTGTTCTTATGCCAAATCAGTGTGGAAGGACGCGCTGGATAGATGGGGACGTTTACGGAGAATGCCGGTAAGTATCCATGATTGCTTTTACAACTGGCAAAACCTTTACCAAGGTGAGCTGTGTGAGAAGAGGGGTCTGAGAACTTGCTGGCTAAAAATCCCAAAACTTATCTGCTGGTGTTTATGGAACGAAAGGAACTACAGGATTTTTCAGGGAAAAAATCAGCCCACGTGGAAGATAGCCATCAAAATTCAGGCCTTGATCATGGAGGTTATAAATATCTCGAAGCTTCCGAGCAATAAAGGATCTCTAACGGGAAAAGAAAAAGAGTGGATGCGCAGTCTCAAGCCCCTGGCTGATAAAATTGTTGATGCTAAGAAACTGGAGGCATGGGAGATTAGGATGGATAATTCTCAGTTTGGCAATTGGCTAAAAGAGAGGAAAATTTTTAAGCTCTTCTTTGACGGGGCTTCCAAAGGGAACCCGGGGAAGGCCGGAGGAGGTGGAGTCATCATCAATCCAGAAGGGGAAGTCGAGGTGGAATACAGCTGGAATATTGGTTATGAAACTAATAATATGGCTGAGGCCTATGGGCTTTGGCAAGGCCTAAAGCAACTACTGGTTAAAAAGGTGGAGGAAGTCATGGTTTTTGGGGACTCCAGGATTATCATCCAGGAAATGAATGGAGGTAGGAAAAGTGAGAACACTAGGATAGCTAGATTGACAAGAAGAATTAAGTCCATTACCAAGCTGTTTCAAAAGGTTAGCTTCTATCACATTCTCAGGGATCTTAATGCCTTGGCGGACATGGCAGCCAATAAAGCCATAGATGCGGACCTAAATGGTCTAATAGTTAATTCGGTTGTTAAAAGTGACATCCCTCCTTAGCTCCTCGGATGGTCATTGACTGAAGGAAGTGGTTACTAGGTGAATGATGTAATGTACTTTTCTACAGCGATCCTTTACTGATTTTTAATAAATTCCATAACCGTTCCTGTTAAAAAAAAAAATTGTATTGTAAATATATAAACAAATTATTTTAAACATAATAATGAAATATAAAATATTTCAAACACACAAAATAAATTTACTAAACACATATTAAAATAAAAATGATTAAAAACTACAAATTAAGGTATTTAATTTAAAATTAAAATAAAATAACATTAAATAATAAAAAAATTATTTTAAACAAAATAATGAAATATAAAATATTTCAAACACACAAAATAAAATTGGTATATGGAAAACCAAACATTTTTTAATAATTTTTAAACAAAATAAAATTAGTATATGAAAAACCAAACACTTNTTGACAACATATGCCATTTATTAGATTGAATTAAAGGACTAAAATAGAAATCCTAAGAAAAAGAATAAATGATGAATGTCACATCCCTGTTATCTAGTGAAAACAAATCTATATATTTTTTATTAATGTTACTTTCTATGTAAGTCGGAGACAGTAGATGATAACGAAGTTCATCTCTCTTGGGTTGCGTCTTCGGGCCACTTCTAATGAGAAAACTGATCTTATTAAGTCTTCAAAAAACTTACATACAAGAGTTTTGGAGATACTTTGGATTTCTGTCAGTCAAACACAGAAACATACAACACTACTGTGTTCCTCTCGAAATTTTGAGAAAAACGAGTATAAAGACGACCCCTTGAGGCCTCCTCTGCATGCACTTCGAGACAACTTTTTCCTGCGCTCGTATGGACTGTACTTTTTCCCACCTCGAGAAGCATGCACATTAATGATTGTACCTTCAAGGTGTCGAGTTCCTCTACCCTTCATGGCTTTTGAACGTAGTTTAAGTAATTATTTGGGGGACCGAAACCATGGGAAACGTGCCTTTTTTGGGCTTTCGAATCCCATGTAAATATAAAAACTATGGTTCAAAACCAACGGGGGGTAGGGTTGCTCATTTGTCCTGTTGTGACAAGGCTTGAAGGGTAAGCGACCCCACCGGGACGTCTCGACCCTTGCTAAATCACAAGTTATTGGTATATATCTGGCTTGAAGGCTGTTGGATATACTCTTGGGAGGTTGTTGTTCCCATGGTTAAGAAACCATAAAATATTAAAACTATTGTGGCAATCCTTGTCAAAGGATTGGGCCGTGGCCCATTTGAACAACATTGCGCTAATATGGGGGAGGTCCCGGGGTCAAATCCCGTGGGCCTCGCCTCATTCCTTTTAACATGGTAACATTACATTGGAAGGCGGTGTTGGCTTCCTTTTAACATGGTAACATTACATTGGAAGGCGGTGTTGGCCTCCGTGTTGGCTGTTGGTTTCACAATCGGTAATGATGTATAGTTTAAACACATCGGGATGAGGCCCCACCCCTTTTTCAAAACTATAGCACTTGTAAATTTAAATAGTAGTGGCACCCTTATGGGTTAAGATCTAAACGCGGAAAGCTTGGCCAACCGGATGCTATGGAGACGTTGGCAGAGGTAGAGGTTTAGGGTTTGACCCCCCTTGACTGATTTTGGTAGAAAGAACTATATTGTGGCCAATCGAATCATCACGTGGCGACCTCTAATTGCTCCACTTGGACTCCAACTAGATTCCCCCTAGATGCCACATCTACATGATGCCGACCAATTGGATGCCACTTACCTTCCACATGGCAATCACCTCACTGTGACACACCACCATACCTGCTAACTGAACATCCTCCCACGTCAGCATCGTACAATCCACGTGTCACCCTTATAGTGGTTCCACGTTGCACACCCTTTTGCCAAATTTTACTTATTTTACCGAAAATTTCGAACGTGATATATTTCATGTCCGAAGTTCGTCTGAGGTGAAACAGACGTCATCGGAAAGCTCTTAACGAGCTCTACGCAGTTGCAAGATTTTGTTCTCAATTTGAAGACTTTAATTTTGATCAATATTGGACATCCTCCTAGATCAAACCTTCCCATTGGGAAACTTTTGGACCACCAAAATCTTGAATCATTCAGAAAATAAGTGAGGGCTTCCACCTCACTTGTCTAGTGTCTTTCACGTGTATTGCTTGAAAAATGACCATTTGTTCCATCACCACAAAAGCAAATACAGAGAAATCATTGTTGATTTCTCTGTAAACATCCCCTCAATGCCATAAACATCTATATTCTTTGTCCCATTTATCAACCATATCCCGTTGATTAGTAACAAGCTGAGAAACAACGTAGCTAAACATAGAAGGAGAATGAATCAACAATGTACTTATATTTCTTTATAGGACAATCAACAATCAAAGGATCATTGAAATGCTACAAACTTAGATCATGGATGTTCTCATCGACAATTCTTCATTCTATAGCACTTCATCAGTTTTAGAATCATACTTCACAGAAATGAAAGACAATTTTTTGCTTGCATTCACAAGCCTCTTCATTATGTTGTGGAAACCATGAACAAGTTAGTCTTAAATCGATGAGATCTCACTATGTATTCATTCCCATCCTTGAGGAAATGATATTGATTATGCTCCCTGTGAAACATAGCCTTCCTGTCAAACAAATATGGACTACTCAACACCATGCCACAAATATCAAGGGGTATTACATCCAAATCTACTTCATCAATAAAATCAGCATTGATGGAAAATCTAAGCCTACACTGCTTAGTAACTTGTAATAGTGCATTCTTACATACCCATCTAAGTGGATATGGTTTAATATGTAATTGAGTTTTCAATCCAAGTCTCTTAACAATTCCTTCAAAAATAAGGTTTGCTTGAGATCCAATGTCAACAAGTGTATCAATGTTATCGTTTGTAGAGATAAACTTTAAATAAAATAATCATTCTCTCTTCTTTTCATCAGTGATCAAATTGGAAGAAGTACATGTGGTAGAGGTTATACCTTTTATACCAACAACTGATACTTTGGTTTCATCTTCGGATTCATATCTGAGACCATACTGAAATGTAGCAGTGGTCTTATTCTTACCTCTCTGATGCTTAGTCCATTTTGGTTTCAACTTTGTATGTAGCTTCCAATAGTGTTATGCATCATGTCCATCTCCCTGACAATGAGAACATGAAATTTTTGTATCCCCCTTCTTAACTATAGCAAATCGATTCATCTTCTCTTTTCATTTTCCTTTGCCTTCCTTCAACTAACTAGACTCAATTGAGTAATTGTAATTCTTCCTTCTTGTTTCAAGGTGGAGTGCTTGCACACTAACATCATCAATGCTAGTTGGATTAAAAATAAGAATGGTATACTTCATATAATCATGTAATCCACCTATGTATTTCAACAAAGTATCATGTGTATATAGAGAAACACCCAAAATCATATCTCTTTTTTCTGTAATACCCAAATACTGATATTCTATTGTTTTCTATTCTAGGGCTCACTTGTATACTGATAATATGCAAGCATATTGAATAAAACGTTGCATCCAAAGTGACATAATAATGGCCCTAAATTATAGCTAAACTAGGGCAAAGAATTTGTAGAGAGAAGATCAACACTTACCACTGATAATCGGGCTGATAATACTCCAGAGATAATACGCACGCATCAAGAGATGAACGTATGAAGAACTGGTGCTCCCTTCCTTCAATGTTACTGCCTAGCAGCACGAACCCCTTCTTCAACTGAAGGTGATGTTTTTGGTGAAGGAGCTGCCTGATCAAGATGAGGTTTTGTCGAGATGAAGGTATTCCCGTGCTGAAGAGAATGACTGGAGCATGCAAAGGTTCTGACCCCTCTGGGAAGGCTAGCAAATTGGTTTACCTGTTTAGTTGCTCACGCCCCCAGCTACACAAAACTGATGAGAACTGCTCCGGATGAGAAAACTAGATGCTGATGATCACCCAATACCGTAGGATGATCCTGCTAATGAAGATGAGGCCAATATTCATAAGATAAACTGAGATCCTGAGACCCAACAAATGCTTTGGGGTTTTCCAGCTAAATCCCCATGTTATCACCAGACTTATAGTTGCCCCTATTTGATGGATCCAAGATAAATGGTAGAGGGATATGGAAACCAAAGAGGTGAACCAAGATAGCCTCGAATCCCAAATGGATGGTTGTCATGCCAATCGAGGCAATCTTCACTTGATGTTATTTTAGTCCAATACAACAATGGGGGAGACCCGGACCTACTCCTGACATGAGAGGTCAAACCAAGACACCAGATCAAATCAATGGAAGATGAAATACGTAAGGTGCAAGGTGAAGTAAACCCTAGATCTATGGAAGAAGTCACAAGATGAGTTATAGCTTGGATCAAGAAGCTTATGAAGTGTGAAAATTATCCAAGGTTGAAATACAAGTGACTTATGAGTTTTACTACTAGATCCATGATCAAGCTACCAACAAATGATGAAAATATCCACTGCCTTGGGAATGTGTCCAATGCAGGGAGGTTAAGGACAATATTGGGGCTATCTAGTACCAAGGGATAGACTTGATGAAAGGTACGATAGTATCAAAGTACCCAAGCCTCAGAGATAGGATCAAAACACAGGAAAAACTGGCCAAATGAGGAATGCGCTAGGTTTTAGGGATTAGTGCCTTGGAGTATGGGCCCTGTGGAGTCACCGCAGCATGATGCCTAGGAGGACCTGCTTTGGGTTTGACCCGATCTACAATACCTAGAAATGGTTTTCTAATTGATCAAGCGGTTTGATCCATAAAATTTTCGGATTATTTTAAATGAGGGTTTTGCCAGTAAAATAAAGATGCTAATGGATTGGAACCAAGAAAAGAAGAACTAACCTATGCATATTAACTGGATAACCTTGTAGATTCCTTGATGATGATGATCTATGCCTTCCTGATCAATTTGAGAAGATTTGGATGAGTATTCTATGCAAATCAATTTACCCAATGAAGCCAATGCGCCCTCCCTCCTGCACAACAAACGTCAACAATATCGGATTTGATGCATCAAGAGAAATGGACAAATGATACAAAAGAAATAACAAGATGAAACCATAGATCACAATGATACTAATAATAACCCCCTGACACAAGCGATGCCAAACAAGTGAGTTGAGGAAGCCCTGCAAAAATGCCTGAGTGAAGTCGCCCTCCTATAGACAAAGACAAAGGTTCCATGAAAATATAGATCTCACCACAAATACTCAAATGATAGGATGCAATAGACTTTCCAATCTCCATCGAAGAACACCAGATGCAAAGGAGATCCAAGAATTTCCACAAAAAAGAGTTTTTCTATTATCAAGATTCCAAGAGCCAAAGCCCCCTTTACAATGCGAAGCTCTCTCCTTTAAATAGGATGGAGACATACCAAAATCCTAATCACCTTTTGAATGGATGGCTAATATTAAAAGATCAAAATGTTCTAATCAATGGTTGAGATGAGCTCAACATAAAGCACATGGATCAATATAATAATATAACACATCAATGGACCAAACCGCCTTAGGAGAGGGGATCCAACTCCATATGACAAAATAAACATGAATAAAGATCATGGTTGGTATAGGGGGTAGTGTCTAACACCCCTAGTGTGTCCCCATGTAACAATATGACTAAAATATAACTCTAAGTGCAAAATTGTGGCCCTCTGGGAAAGTCGTGAGCCTCCAAAAAGCTCCAAAAACTCATAAAATATGCTAGAGAGATGGGTGTAGGTCCTCCTGAATTCTGAAACTGCTGGAGAAGGGGCGGAAGACATCACACTCATCATAAAAAAATTATCCCATTCCATTTCTTTGCCTCAGTAGCCATTTTTACCATTTTTAATCTACCTCAGGAACTATGAATCTGCTCAAACTGCCACCTAGAGTGCCTGTGTTTTCCAATTGATCCCACCAGGATCTCTAGGAGGGGGGTATAATGGTAATAACAAGTGTTTGGGCCAGCCCCTCCTCATACAACTCCCCTAGGTGATCCAATCAAATCATTCCTCTGCTCCAATCGACCATTTAACATGGCAAAACTGCATCAGAATTGTATACTGAGACAAATCATCACTGTAACTACTCAGAATTGAAAAAAAACTGTCTCATTGGACTTAGGGAACCCAAATACATCTAAGGTGTATACTCATACACTCTACAGATCTCTGCATGATCATGTACAGTATTTAATACGCCCAGTCAGATAAAATAATAATAATTTGTAAATGATCAAATAATGTTGAATACCACAAATCATCATGTCAAACCTATAACGTCTACTGCATATAATCATATGCTGACCAGTAATAGACCACATATCATGTTTCTGCATCATCCGAGGTCTATCCACCTTATGTCCTATGTTCAACATTGGTCAAACTAGGTTTGACCAAGTCAACATGACCAATAATATGACCTAGGATAACATCAAACTGCTGCAAGTGTTTAAAGGTTGAGACATGCTCTACAAATCATTCAAGTAACAATTATAACAAATAGTAATCATTTCACTAGTGGTCTATCAACCAAATATATAAAGTTTTGTTAATTAATATGGCTCAGACCAGACTTTCAAGACCATACTCACTTCATAGTTGTAATCGATTTAATGCTAGTGAAGGATGAAGGCTACAAATCAAAAGGATAGGCTAAAGGGTGACTACCAACTTGACACTGTGACACTTTGGAAATGGAAAGGAGATACTCACTCTAGCATATGCCGGAGAAGCAATAACACAGTGGATGGCAGTGTCTCACAAATGGGTGAGTTACGTTCAGAGGTGCTTATTCACCTTGGCAAATGCTCACAATCCATATCAAATACAAGTGAGACCAACAATAATTTAGATTTAAATTTTAAGAACCATTGAGTTTTGGGCCTTCGAGTTTCCATAGCCTTGATCAATGCATTTGTTACACAGATTTTTATTTATTAAAGCTTCATGTTCCATGCGTGTTTAAAAACACTTGTTACATGGGTTTTACATTTCACATTTCACATTTACATTTCAAATCCAATTTCATTAGGCTTGCCTTACATTCATGTATGTTCATAAATACTTCTTTTCATGAACGGGCTCTTCACAAGATATTCATTTCATTTCCATATACATTGTATTGATGGTAGCGCTATTTGTTTCAGGTTTAGCCAACAAAACCTAGGCAACTCAGAGCCGAGACACAAATAAACAGGGAAGCTTATCCAACAAAGAGGTTATAGCGGGGAAAGGTCCTCCATGCCACAAGTCAAGTAGTAGGTCGAGATATAAACATAATTGGAAGGTAATGTATGGGTGAATATAGTGAAAAATGAGACCAACACTAGCAAGCCAAAGTATGGTGGGAATGATCACCTCTATTATCCCTAAGGAGGGAAAAACCAATGAGTATGGGCTTCTAGGTCTAAGTAGGGACATACATACATAATATCAATACAACCAGGTCCACATATTTATATGATTGCTAGATCATGACACTAAATGCTAAGACATGTCACATAATGAGTATAAAAGAAATAATAACCATAACAAAAGATAATACCAGCTGAATCATATACCTATAAATAACCAGTCCGAAGCATCATTTGTCCATTGAGAACCTGGTGTTGCGACTCTAGGCAATACCGACTGCTCTGTAAATGGATAAATTGCTACATCAGTCTTCAAATCTGAGTTTCCTGAGATTCAGTCATGGCATGGGAAAGTACTACAGTCCATCATCAAATAGTGATCTTTCATAAATGCTCATCTTTGCATCTCATATGTAAGGGAACTGGCTGAAAAAGTGTAATGGAATCTGAAAACATAATATGGTAGCCCATCTACTATATATGTGATAACACCCTAGCTGCACATGTGTCCCTGCAAAAGATATTCCAATGGATGCCAAATAGTTGTATATGAATGAATAAAGATGAAGGGCTGATGGTGGACCTGAATAACCTACCTTGAAGGAGACTAGGGGAGATATCTCACTGTCGAACTCTCGTTAGCTGAAGACTCTGTCTTCAACCCCAACTGCTCCTGCCACTGCTCCAAGAATACAAATCAACAACAATAATAATAGATAACTCCTTTAGTCCAATAACCCTTATTAAATAGAGCCTCATGCGCTTTTAGGGTTTGTATGTCACTTTTACGGTTTTATGCTTCACTTTTGCATGCATGCAATTCTAATTTCATGTTGACTTTTAAGCCTAAGAAAATAAGGTTTATTTCTCCTTACTGCTGACTTTAATACTATAGGAGTGTCCCATTCTGTTCTAAGTATCAAGGTCCTCACTCAATTCTCTCTTATGCAGTACTCGCTCGAACCTATGGGAATTAAATAGGTTAGCGGGTGTTTTGGTGTCTAATTGGAAGATGACATTACATTTTCTAAACTCATGCATGTATTCTTGTACACTCTAACCCTTACCTTCCCTGAAACTTTGCCAATCCATGTATGTTTGTTTCATATAGCACAATGGATAAAACTACTTCTTCAATGCAGATGTAAACTCAAACCAGGAAGTAATTACTTTACCTTTAGTATGGAGGTCATCCTGGGTCTTACACTCCCACCATATCAAGGTTGTTCAGCCGATGCGAAGAGTCGCAAGCTAGACTATTATGGACTCATCCACAATATTTTGGATTCTTTAGTAAACTTCAATCTGCTTAAGCCAGTTATCCAACTTCTTTGCATCTAATTCACCATTATAGATAAGAAAATTAAATTTGACATCTAGTTTAAATACAAGACTTTTAGAAACGCCTTTCTAATAAAAACTAGAATGATGAGAAGATGAGGAATAATAAGAGCTTGAACTTGAGAGATGGAGGATCCAGAGGGTCTCCTCCCTTTTTTTGATTCAATGAAGCATTAGCCTCTGCTTTCTTCTTTTTATTCTTTGCCAATCTCTCTTGATAATTTGCACAAAACAATTTCTACCATGTCTGCCATCTGATAGAAAGCCTCGCGGAAAACCTTCTCATCTTCTTCACGATAGACTTCATATTCCATTTTCTTTCTTCGATGTGCACATCCAATATCTGGATTGAAAGTCTCAAGTTGGCCTTCACCTCGGTTAATCCTTAATATAGTTAACATTCACATTCTACAATTCCCTGGTTAGCCTGCTCTGATACCAAACATGATCTAAATTTTAAAAGGATCCTTTTCACCATTTAAATTGCATGTGAAGTTTTGAATGTTTAACCTCATAAAAAGACTTTTAAAATACAATTTTAAATGCTTAATTGAAACACATAAGCAAATAAATAAGTATGCAAACCATTAAATTGTAGAAAACAGATGATAACGGAGTTCACCCCTCCTATGATACGTCTTCGGGACACTTCCAATAAGAAGGAAGATCTTATTAAGTCTTCAAAAAGCTTACATACATGAGTTCTAGAGATGATTCTAAGTTTTCTCAGTCAAACACAGAAACATACTGCACCATTGTTCATCAAATTGGGTATTTAATCACCCATCTGATGATACTGTAGGAGTAGAATTAGGTCCAAATGCTCCTTTCAATACTGAGGTAAATGAAGATGCTTATTTAACACTTCACGTAATTCTTGGAGAGATGATTGTATGTTTGACATAGGTGCAACATGCCAAATGACATTTTAAAGACACTTATTTGAATATTTCAACGACAATGTAGATGGTATTGTATATTTTGCAAATAAATCAAGTCTCGTGCATTTGGGAATTGACACCATCATGCTTGAGTTGCCTACATTCCCCGATTTTACATTTTTGCATGATGTTTTGTATCTTTCTGATTTACATAGGAACTTGCTATCTATTATGCACATTCAACAACAAGGCCACTCTATTCAAAATTTCAATGGAAAAGTTGAAATAAGGATGGCTTCTGATAACATGGTCGTTATCACAAGAATGGAAGATGAATGATTGTTGAAATTGAAAAGGATATCTGCTTGTGCACATAATACTTTTCTCACCACGATGAAGGTACATTATTGTCTACTCTCTTATGGCATGTTGGATTTGGGAACATTAACTATGATAGCTTTTGTTTGTTGTAAAAGAATGGTGTTTCCAGATTCCCTACTATTCCAAGGAAATTGAAGCAATGTGATGCATGTATCCTTCGAAAACATAACAAATAACCTTTCTATGATTCCACATTTAGAGTATTTAGAAAAAATGGATTGATACATTCTGATTTGTGTGGCTCTATGTTTGTTCCATTTTACTAATAACAATAAATATAACATGCCTTTTATTGATGATTACACTGAGATGTATTGGGTGTATTGGTTGAAAGAGGTGTATTGGTATTACACTGAGCTTTTGTTTGTTGTAAAATAATGGTGTTTCCAGTTTCCTTACTATTCCAAGGAAATTGAAGCAATGTGATGCATGTATCCTTCGAAAACATAACAAATAACCTTTCTATGATTCCACATTTAGAGTATTTAGAAAAAATGGATTGATACATTCTAATTTGTGTGGCCCTATGTTTGTTCCATTTTACTAATAACAATAAATATAACATGCCTTTTATTGATGGTTACACTGAGATGTATTGGGTGTATTGGTTGAAAGATAAATCACAAGATTTTGAAATTTCCAAGTTTTCATGTATGGATCCAAAATGAAGCACATTCACATATGGGCACTTTACATACTAATAATGGAGGTGAATATACATCTAATGAATTTGAAAACTATATTCGCCAACATGGAATCAAACATCAAACCATAGTTCCATACAATCCTCAACAAAATGGTGTTGTCGAAAGAATGAACATGACTCTCTTAAATATGGTTTATTCTATAATGTTTTTCAAAAATGTGAAATTGATGTTTTGGTGTGATGTAGTTCTTCGTTCAGTATATTTTCAAAACAAAATTCCATCACATGCTCTCAACAATAAGACCCCCTATGAAATGTGGCAAGAGCGTATTCCTTCGGTATAACTTTTCAAGGTTTTTGGTTCCACATGTTATGCCTTAACTCCGAAGGAAAAGCTAAACAAATTGGGTGCAAGGAGTCAAAAGTGTATCTTCTTGGGGTACTCAAATTCCTCGAGGCGTGTCATCTTTATGATGAGGTAAATAAAAAGTTTTATTCTTTCTAGAGATGTGATTTTTCATGAATTATTTAAAAATGACAAGACTATTGAGTGACAACTTCATCATCTGACAAATTTATCCATACAAAAACATATCATGAATTTGATAATGAGATTCCAAATCTTGAAGGGGGGATTCCTATCTTGGATCAACCTTTGGAATCTTCTTTTGAAATACCATCTTCATCCTCATCAGAAGAGGAGGTTCAACTGGATGATGTGATTGAGGGGATTGGATGGATAATTCTTGAAGAGATTGCACCATCTCAACCACTTGAGCAACTTGGAACATCACACAAGATTCCAAAATGGGCCATGAAGAGACTTGAACATGTTCATCTCGATAAGGTTGGAAATACATGAAACAAAAGTTCAATAAGACAAGAAGATGGAGGTAATATAGATAATTCAAATACAAATGATACAAATGATATGGAAGATTTAGTTGATTATGAATTGAATTTATCTACTAACTATGAACCGAATTCCTTTGCAGAAGCTAATTCTAATCATGAGTGGAAAGAATCCATGAAAAAGGAATATGACGATTCATGGAAGTTGGTGGACTCTATATTTGGAACCAAACCAATTGACTACAAGTGGGTTTACAAAAACAAGTACAAATCAAATGGCTCACTTGACAAGAATAAGGCTTGAGGTTTGTGGCGAAAGGATATGCACACAAAATAAGGCATTGATTGAGTATACTTCGACCCTACAACAAAATGGGATGGCATTCGCACTTCCATCATACTTTAATGGCATTGGAAACACATAATGGGTTGAAAGTTTATCTAATGAATGTGAAGACTGTTTATTCAATGTAGACTTGAAAGTGAATGTTTTCATGTCTCAACTATAAGGTTTTATTGTGAAGGGACAAGAATAGAAGGTTTGTAAACTCATCAAATTTTTATATGGCCTAAAACAAACACTGCAAGCCTGGTATGAAAATATAACTAAGCATCTTATGAAATAAATTTTAAGCACTTTTATCTTGATGATGTGACTCTTTTTTTCAAGAAAGTTGGCAAAATTGGTGCATATCTTGTGGTGTATGTAGATGATCTGTTGATAAAAAGGAACAATGAAGACTATATTGCATCCATAAATAAAGAATTGAAGAAAGGATTTGAGATGATAGATTTGAGACATCTTCACTACTACTTGGGCATTGAAGTGACTTAGGATACAAAGTACATATTCATCTCCCAAAAGAAGTACATTGGAGAATTGTTGAACAAATTCAACATGGCTAAATTTAACCCTCCCTCTACTCCAATGGAACATAATTTGAAGCTCACATCAAAAGAAGAGAATGAATTTGAGGATACAACTAAGTGCAAACAACTTGTGGGAATTCTTATCTACCTTACCACCACCAAACCAGGTATTTGATTTGTTGTTGGGATCCTTCCATTAGCTTCTCTTTATAGTGTTCATGGGGAAACCTTAGCTATAATATCCTAGAAGACAAGTACAAAGAGAAGTGTACAAATGATGACTTGATGATTGTGTATAAAAAGACTCTCCTTCTAGTTATATGAGAGGTGAGGGACGCCAACAAAATTGTGTGGTCCTAACCCCTTACAAGCAATGTACATGAGCCTGTGTAGGTCACACAAGTGATATGCCCACTCAAGAGTACAAGTGTCATGCTCCAATGGCAATGTCGTGCACAATAATGAATCCAAGATAATGTATCTATGCAAGGAAAGTCCACAGAACTCTGTCACGAGCCTCCACAAAATTCAATTATTCTTTGAAGCAAAGTATTCTACTCAATCATCTACCCCCTACAAGAATACTATCAAAACCCCACATATCCCTGAGCCATCTCCAATCTTCCAAATAGGAAACCAAGTTGCCACATGCCAACTAGGGCTGAATCGTTCATCCATTGTTTTAGATTTTTTTTTGGCTGTAATAAGCACATTACATCATTAACAAAAGTTTATTTCTATAAAATAAATTGAATTCATAAATGAAACATAAAAGGTACTAATTTTTATATAAGGATTTATTGTAAAATTATATGATGTAATTCTAACCTTTTTGGACCTTATCCAGTGCTTTGGCAATTTCCATAATATCATACAATTTAGAATCTACATTTAAAAAATCATACATATATAATTGAAAAGTCATAGAGAAACTGAAAATGTAATTTCAAAATCAACATATAACTTAAGATTATATGGTTAGTTATACAATAAATAAAAACAATAATAATAAATACATATAAGTTAAATAAGTTTAAGAATAATTTAGAATTTTTTTAAAGTAATGAAAAATAAAAAAATAATTTCATATTTAATGAAATTTTAGAATTATAAACTTTTATTTATTTATTAAGAAATATTTCATATATTTATGAAATATATATATTTATATAGGGATTTGAATCCAGGTTTCTACTTTACTATAAACCCGATCATCTTCAATCACCTCACTGATTATTTAAGTTATAATTTTGTTAATACATAGAAAAATATATATATACACCAGAAATGATTTAGATGAATTATATTTAATGTATTTCTAATTTATCTATATTTTTGGAGCATATCTTTTAAAACAAATTTTAGAGAAATACATAAAACATTATGATATACGAGTGTTATAATATGTTATATCATAACTAGTGTTATAATAAGTTATATCATAAGTTAATATAAATTCTGACACACTTTCATAAAACCAATACCATTTATCATTAAATAAAATAAATAATATTATTATCATTATTTTTTTTTCCAAGAAAAAAAAGCGTAATTTTATTCATCTTTCGAGATCAAAATTACATTCAGTATATTCACATCCAAGTGAATTCCAGAGTCCAAAAAATGGATCCAATATTTAGACTGCCAAGTCTTCTGTAAAAAACAAAAAAACAAACACATGCTTTTGAACAATAATATTATTATCACTATTAAAATGGAATACATAGTAATTTTAGTTAATTAAAAAATATATATATAACAAAAATTCTAATAAAATATAGTCAAAATATATATGAAAAAGGAAGAACATCTAACATTAACAACGTTTCATAATTTATATCCAATTTCAATTCACCCCTTCAATCCCAATTATATGATTTTTAAACAGTAACGGTTATGTTTTATATATATAAGGTGGTATAACCACACAAATAGAGCCACATAAAGTCATAGGTGCCCTTAAGGAAGCAACAAACATAGTTCAGACAGTGCCAATCCTTTGTGAGTTTGGATTGTTGCCTATACAATCTACATAGTATATCAAAGAGAGCCAGAGAACTACTAGCTACACGCTAATTACTAATTACATTAAACAAAGAAACAAGCAAACCAAAACCTATTACCTAACAGACTGAGAATCATTTAGCTTTCTCGCCATGACAAGAGGATGAATCTGAGAACTTCATTGCTTCCAGCTTCACCACCTTCAATTCCAACTTCTCGAATTTGATTTCCAATTCTGCAAGCATCCCTGTCAAAGCATTTTTAGTTCGAGAAATTGACTGGGCAAATTCCTTCCTTAGGAAAGCCATATCTTTGTCAATTGTTTCCCGCCTACGCCCTCCCTCTGAATCGATCTTGCCCAATTACCGATTCATTTTCTTAATCTTCTTCTTTATCTCCCTGATGTCCATTTCCATGAATTAAGCAGGCGGAGATGAGGCCATGGACTCATAGGATGTCGAGGACGCGTCCATGGTGAAAACAGGCTGAACACTTAGTAAACCCTCAAATTTCTCACTGATGCAAACAAACTAGAGCTTGAAATAACGACCATTGCACTTCCTCGACATTATAAACTTACCACCCAAATCACTATGGAAATCCATAATTGCCTGAGGGTCCTCGTTTGAATTCACATAAGGGTGACGAGACATTATTCTTGCTGCTAGGTGGGAACGGTCTTGCCCAACCGTACGAGAGTTAATAGAAGTCATCAACTTGCATGAACTATCACACACGTCCGATCCAGTCCCAAGATTACGCCACAAACATATGACATGCGCCACGTGGGAGCGCCTAGAGCTACTGACGTGGGTAGTGAGTTGGTGTATTACCCACAGGTCAAGGCCCAAGGTCCTATGGAGGTTGGAAAAAGGTGCTAGCCCCATTTTTCAACAAAATTCCAATGCCAAGAGTGGTGTCGATATTCGCAACTAGGCACGCTTTATTGTTATACTTCCTTAGAATGTGGAAGAACTCGACTTTGCGAAATGACTTGACCAGGCCTTGAATTTTCTTGATCAGTTGACGAAGATGCATCTGGGAAGGGAGAGTATTTTCAGCGAGGGCTTGGATTATTATTCTTGAGTCTCCCGGCACTATAAGTTCGTTAATTACCTGGCTCTTGGCTATCTAAATCCCCTGCCAGAGAGCCAGTGCTTCCGCTACATTGTTTGTTTCCATTCCAAATCCCCATGAGAATTTTGATTCCAGTTTTCCATTCGGGGTGATGCAAACCGGCCCCCCCCTGCCGCCCCATGATTTTCTTTAGAAGCCCCATCAGTGAAAAGAACATCCCTACAAAGTTGGCTCAGCCACCTTGCAAACTTTGTTTCATCAATTCTTAGTTCCCAAGCGCACAAATTTTTCTTGACCCTTGCAATTTCCCTTGGCAAGTCAGGAGACAAGCTGTGCAGGTAAGCTTCTTCTGAAGCAGAAAGTAGGAAACCAGAAGAGTCGCACCAGAGATGGGAAAGACAACCTCCCAATGGACTTTCGACTTTTGCAACAACCTAACTTTCCATAGAAGCTTTCCCTCTGAAGATACAAGAGTTCCTTTCAAGCCACAACTTCCATAAAATAAGCTTTGGTAATGCCATCCAACAAGATTTTGTCCTCGGATTCTTAAGATTGGCGAAGGGGGAAAGCGTTGCCCAATTAATAAGCAGAGAGTGAATGTTTTCCATGGAAGGAGTTATACCACCAGGAAGCGCCAATTTCCAGACTTCTTTGGCATAGGAGCAAGAGATCAGTAAATGTTCAACATATTCTTCATTGTTTAGACAAAACAAACATCTAGTGGGACCTTCCCACCCCTTGTTTTTTAGGTTGTCCCCAGTTAAGATTCTACCATGAGCCAAAGTCCAAACAAAGAAATCTACTCTAGGAAGGATTTTCACCACCAAAGCACTTTTCCAGATAGTTGAATTGTCAGTGGGACGGGGAGTTGATATAAGATTGTAGCTCGTTGAAGTGGTGTAGATCCCAAATCTCTTTCCCCGTCCTCTAGCATCCTTGGCAATCATTGAGACAGGGGATTTCCCATGGAGTTTGGCAATCAACATAGCTTTTTCTCCTTCGAGGTGGATTGGGCAGTGGATTCACCAACCCATCTAAGAGTATGAGCTATCCGTGTTCCATTCTGATATGTCCCAGAGGGTGAGCAGATTATTACTGCGTAGATACTCTTTGATTTGTTCAATGCCAAGCCATTGTTCAAATGGCGGATCTCCCATTATTGAATCCTCCCAAATTCTGATATGCTTCTCGTTCCCTGGGATCCAAGTAAGTTCGGGGGGGGGGAAAGCTGAGGGCCTCTGAAAATATAGAGAAAATAACAGATCCTTTTCTTACCAGAGGAGGGTTGTCAAGACACCTCAAGCGATTCCTCGAAAAATATTTTTTCCAGAGGGCATATTTGCACCAGGACACCTTACTAGAGATGATATTCCAGAGAATTTTTTGGCCAAGTGCCAAATTTTGAGATGCCAGGTTCTTGATTTGAAATCCTCCTTCCATCAAAGGTTTTGAAACTTTCTCCCAACTTACCAGCGGTAGCTTCCTCTTGTTCTGTTTCCCTCCTTTCCAAAGGAACTTTCCTAGAAGAGATTCAATGAGGAAAATAACCCCTTTCGGGGAAAAGAGAATGGAACACTGATAGATAGGGATACTAGCGAGAACAACTTTAATTAACACCACTTTTCCTGCTAGATTTAACCACAATGAGCGCTAGGTGTTGATCCTGCTTCTAATCTTGTCCACCATTCGAAGCCAGTTGGAGGACGTCTGATTGGTCTTGAAGATGGGCACTTTGAGATATTTGAATGCATCCCATTGGGTCTTCCCTTTGATTCCAAGGATTCTGCTAATATCAGCCATTTTTCTGGGGTTGCAATTCCATCCTAAGATTTGACCTTTTTCTGTAATTGATCTGACTCCCTGAATCCTCTTGGTAGAGATCAAGCTATTTTTTAAAGAGTCATGCAGATTGTACACTCTCTCCACCTGGGAGGATTGTATCGTCGACAAACTAGGCATGATTAACATCCTTGACCCCTCTGGCAATGCACATTCCAATGAATTCATTTTGAAGTTGGCTTTGGTCAAGCTGAAAGCTGAGCACTAAAGATTGGATGGGATAGAGAAGAGAAGAGAGAGGGCATCCTTGATGAAGGTCACAGGTGGATTGGAAAAAACCAGCCGCACGCCCATTGACAAGGGGCGCAATCCAAATCCCTCTAATACAGGCTTGGATCCATCTAATGAACCTGGAGTCAAAGCCAAACCGATGCAAGACCTGAAAAAGGAACTCATATCGTACTCTATCGAAAGCATTAGCTAAATCCAGTTTAATAATCATACCTTTTCCCCGACGCTGGAGACTAGAGTGTATTGCTTCTTGGACAAGGATCATATTGTCAGCGATAAGCCTTCCCTTGATAAAGCCACCTTGATTCTCAAGGATAATAGCTGGAAGAACTTCGTTAATCCTGTTAGCAATGACTTTGGTAATAACTTTATAGCCAATGTTGCAGAGTGAGATGGGTCTGAACCTGTTAAAGGAAGTGGCCCCCTTTTCCTTGGGGATCAACGCCAGGGAGGCAGAGTTGGTGCTCCCCCCAATTTTGTTGCAACCTTGAGATTTTATAACCATTTTATGGAGATCATTCTTGATGATTTTCCAACATGTCTTGAGGAATCTGGCCATAAACCCATCAGGTCCTGGGGCTTTGTCAGGCTCCATAATTTCAAGGGCCCTTTTGATTTCTTTTTTCGAGATAGGGGCCATGGGGTTTCTATTAACATAATGGTTGTTAATCGAATTTGGAACCAGATTTAGGATTGGGGAACTGGGCAGAGTTCTAGGAGGGATCTCCTCGGTGTAGATGTTTTGAAAGTGATCATATGCCACCTTCTTAATCTCCTCAAAAGATTGAATCATTTTACCTTGACCTTGTATCTCCTTCATCGCTTTATAGCTCTTATGTCCTTCCGCTTGCTTGTGGAAGAAGTTTGTTTTTTTATCCCTAGCCTTAAGCCAAAGGAATCTTACCTTCTGCCTCCAGTACTCTTCCTCAGTCATGCAGGCTGCATGCAGGTTTCGATGCAGCATAGTTTCGTTTTCCAGGCTTCCTATATCCATTGGGTTCTCCTCCTGCCATCTTTGATGATTTTCTAGCTTCTACTGAGCTTCTATCCTTTGTGCGGCTGGGGATCTCAAAGTTTTAGCCCAAGCTTTAAGAGCTCTTTTAAGCTTCCTTAATTTTTCTTCCCAGACATTGAAAGGGGAGCCTGAAACCGGTGTGTCCCAAACCTCTTGAACGAGCTCATGAAAACCTTCGTGTTTGATCCAATTTAAGCTAAATATGAAAGGAATGGGGCCAATATTTTTCTCCTCGGACAAATCCAACAGGATTGGCTTATGATCCGACATGCTGAATGGAAAAATGGAAGTGTTAGCTCTGTACCCAAGCAGAGGGAGGGACTGTTGTACCAAAAAGCTGTCAAGCCTAGTTGCAATATGTCCCGGACCGATTCTCCTGTTGGTCCAGGTGAACATACCATGGGCCGGATTGATGTCTTCGAGATCCTAGTCCCTTATTATATCTTCCATTGATTCACGAAGTGGGTCTCTGACAATTGATCCACCTTTTTCTTCCTTTGCACTGAGAGTGATATTGAGATTCCCAGCTAGGATAAGGTTCTTTGGTTGAAGAGAGACCAGAGTATCGTGAATACTTTGCCAACACTCTTTATTTTCCAAAAATAGAACTAGAACATAGATATTTAGAATGCTTACCTGAAGACCTGATACCTTGTGACACAGATTTGAGAAGATACCCACCTAAGAAGCAGACCAGTGCTTAAGATGGGCAAATGGAGTCTAATGATCATGAAATTTAAGACTTAAGGGTTTTATAATAAATCCAAAGTGGGTTTTGAGTGTTATTACCCGTCACAAACTAGAACCTACAGATCTACGAAATGAGGGTTTTAAAAGAAGGTTTGATGAAAGGAAAATGCAGCCCTAATCAAATACTGGGAAAAAGGATTGATCTTACCTGGGAAAAACGTACCTGATGTTTCAAAGGATGAATGCTGAAGTGATGAAGATTATTTTCACATAGATCAAGTGAAGAAATGATGAAACATAAGCTTTGTTGAAAACGCCCAAGGAAGCCAAATGCGCCCTCTCTCCTACCAAGCCAAGTAAATAACAATGAGAATAGAAATAAAAGTGACAAATGTTGACGAGAAGTAAACGAATAAGAGAGTAATAAATCATAAGATAGAAAAACTCCCTTTATCGATCAACCCAGAAAGAAGAGCAAGGTGGGTGTCTCCCACAGGTGCGCCCCTCTCCAAATTGCCTTCCCTGTCAAACAAATAGATCCAGAAAAATATACCACAATTTCACCAATGATCTCCAATGCAAGCGAGAAATAATGTCAGTCAATAAAAAAAAACATTCTTCAATTATCCACAAAAGACGAGAGATCCCAGAAAGATTTTCTCTATTATTCTTCAAGAGCCAAGTGCCAAATTTCTCGATGGGATACAATGAGGGGGGTATCTCATTTATATATCTTTTGAGAGACACAAACCCTAACTTACTTTTTCATCCAACCGTTGATATTATAACATCATCAATGGTGGAGATTACTTTTACATGGATCAAGAGGACTAAGTCAAGAGGGGGGGTGAATTACCTCACAAAGCACATGATAAATCATTATTTTTGCAAGTTTGACACTTAGGGTACATGGGGGGTCATTAGGGAGTCCCCCTATACATATTTCTAAAGATACAACTTGATTTATTCACTTTTATTTTTGCCATTTTGTCCAATTTCGCCCTATGGGGGACATTCTCGAGAGCCCAAAAAATAAATCTGGAACATCAAACTGGATGAAACTAGTGTAGATATGTTCGGAGAGCCATAAAAAATCATCTAGAAGTATTCCCTTGCCATTTCCTTAACCACACATGCCAAATCGATTTCCTCAGTGATTTTTCTAGTTCATTTTTTAATTGTAAATCCTCTGAAAATAATAAAAATCATCATAACTTCATTTAGGATGAGAATTGGGGAAAAATGACTACACTGGATGATCTGGAGACATAGGAGAATGGTATAAATGACTACTCATACCCCCTGGAACACTGCAATGCTCTAGGAGAACCAAACATACTACCATCTGTAATAAAATTTGATCATTTGGCCAATTATAAAGTGATAATAATTACTTTTCAAGAGAACCAAGGCCAAAATCTCAAAACTGAAACCATAGTATTGGTCCTAGGCATGTATGGAACAAATATAGACCATGTTTTTTTTTGAGTCACTGCCTTGGGAACCGTGCTTGATTTGGTCAACTGGGTTGACCAGGTCAAAGTACCCAGCTGAAGGTGAGATACTGCATCACTATGATCCTGTAAGGATCCCAGGTAAGAAATGCTCCAATGACGGTATATCAAAACCAAACTTAAATCAATGTTAATCATAATCATGGTGACAATAATAATAATAGTGATAAAATATACCTGTGCTTCTGAAGAATCTTAGAACTTTCTTAAGTCTGCTTATTCATGCCATACTTGCAAAGTGTAAACAATGTGCTATTGTTGGGTGAGGATGGAAAACAAAGTCTAAAGAAAGGGTTAATGACTTTTGACCGATTTTGACTCCGTGATCTCTTCATACACACAACTGCAATGACATATGCATGACAGATAAACAATAAGGAATGGTGGTGTCTCACAAGTGGATGAGTTGATCTAAAAATGGTCCATTCAACTTTAACAATATGTCTACAACTCACATCCAAGCTAAAAATCAAGTTCCGTGGGGATCTTTTCTAGGACCCTTGCGTTGAGTACACAAGAAACTGTAGTGAAGAGATCCTAGGTGACACTTAGAATTAGTTGTCCCTTACTCCATCTCACATCAAACCTCGTGGGCTCCATGAGGAATTAATCATTACATTCTGGATAAGATGACCAACGGTCTTTAGATTTTGTATTTGTTTATCCACTGCTTCATTTAAACCTTTCATAATTTCATTTCATAGCCCTTTTTGAGTTGTGTCTAAAGACACAGTTTGCAACTTTATTTATGGGCTTGCATTTCATAATATATAGCATAAGACACATAATGCATGTAATGATGGTAGACATATTGCTTCAAGTTTTAGCTAACAAATCTTCGGGCAAATAGGGATAATATCCACAGTCAGGACCAAACATCAGGGGCAACCGACCATAGAGGTCAAGGCTTCAAAACCCAACTCCCCTAAGCTTAGGAACCAACACCAGCGGGTTCTCCTGGCCCAAAAGGATCAAGGTGTCGACAAGTTTTGTTGCACAACTCAAATCCTAGACACAAAACAACATGGGATCCATCATACTTGGAGGTCAAAGTGGGGAAAAGATCTTCAATATCACAGGTCTCAAACAGTTTAAGTCATGGGATAAAATCAATGGATGATATTGAGTGGATGGGGACAAGTGATACATGGAACCAACCTAGCACTAAGGTTTACTATTTGTACGAGCATGGCATGAGCAACAGTTTTCACATTATTATTTTATATTCTAATAATTATAATAAATATTATATTATATTTTAATAGAATATATGATATATTTAATTGAAGAATAAAGATCAAAATTTTATATTAAATGTGTAAATATGTAAAATAAATAATTATTAATGTGAATTATTTTAAATAAGTATAATTTATAATTTATTTACAAAAGTTTAATTTACGTATATAATTCAAAACTAAAATGTTTTACTTTATTTTATTTTATGAGTACTTTATTTTAGTACATTTATGCATTCAAAAGTACTCATGTTTCTAGTCATATCAAAGATTATTTTTTATTGATTTTATTTATACACATCTTTTCACTTTAACTTAACCATAGTTATATGAATTGTAGTGCAAAAGGTGAGTTGTAAATATACATTCCTCACAAAATGACAAACTTATAATATTTTATTATATCTCTTATGAGGCCCATTTTAGACCTCAAAATTCCCCTCATGGATGAATGCAAGAAGAAGCTTATAGTAGAATTTGAAATGAAAGATTTTGACATGATGCACTATTTTCTTGGTCTTGAAGTATGGCAGTTCCCAGATGAGATATTCCTAAACCAAGAAAAATATGCTCTTGAAATACTAAAGAGTTTTGGGATGCTAGATTGCAAAGCTATGAACACTCTGATGGTGAATAACTTAATGATGATTCCTCAAATACAGTCAATGTTACATTATACCGACATATTATTGTCTCTTTGATGTATCTAACGAATACTCGATCAGATATATTTTTTGTTGTATAAACATTGAGTTAGTAAATGGTGTAGCCTCAACATGTTCACTTAGTTGTAGAAAAACATGTGATGAGGTACCTTAAGGGTACACTGGATTGTGGCCTCAAATATGCAGTTGATGGTGAAATTCGACTACTTGGCTATACAAATTCAGATTGGGCTGGGAGCACCGATGGCAGAAAGAGTACCTCAGGATGTTGTTTCAGTTTGGGATCAGGTGTGATCTCATGGCTCAGTAGAAAACAGACTTGTTTTGCTCTCAGTACAACAAATGCTGAATACATTGCCGCACGTCCATCCTGTAGTGAAGAAGTTTGGCTCTGCAAGATCTTGACATGATTTTTTAATACAGAGATGGATGTGACTGATAGCTACTATGATAATAAGAGTTGTATCAAGTTAACATAAATCCTTATGTTTCACGACTAGTCGAAACACATAGAGATAAAGTTCCATTATATTTGATACATGGTGCATAGGGGAGTTGTGCAGCTCCAATATGTTCCTACCAAGGAACAGGTGGTTGACATATTGACTTAGCCTCTGTCTCGTGTCAAGTTTGAATACTTTCGAGACAAGTTAGTGTAGTCCGAAAGAACCTCCCTCGAAAGAGAGAGTAATGATGATGATGATGTTGTTGTTGTTGTAGGTTTTCTGTTGTAGTGGTGTGGTAGCTCAGTCTAGGTAGGGTATGTTTGGCTAGGCTTGTTTGGTCTGAAAGGGTTAGTAAGTTAGATGAGGCCTGTTTTATCCTAGATGTATTAGTATGTCTGGCTAGGTTTGTTTGGCCTGAAAGGGTTAGTAAGCCAGATCACAAGGCTTGTTTGGTCCCCAGGTAGATCCATTTGTCTTGCTAGGCTTGTTTTGCTCAAAAGGGTTAGTAAGTTAGACAAACGCCCGATGGATCTATCAGAGTACCCATCAAGATCCTGCTTCATATGTCTTAAGGGAATTGATGATGTGGTCCCAACACTCCATGTTAATGACATCACCATGTGTTGATGATGATGATGTGGTTCCATACTCTATGCTGCTAATGATGATGTGGCTCCAACATTTCTATGTTGAGGATGATGATGTTGTCTCAGCATTCTATGCTAATGATGATGATGTTCCGGCATCTCCATGCTAATGATGCGGATGATGATCTAGCATTTATTTGTTCATGATGTTGTTTTTAGCACTAACATGCTAATGATGTTGTTGTTGTCCTAGTATTCACATATTGATGTTGCAGATGATGATGTCCCAGTACTCACATTTTGATGATGATGATGATGTCCCAGTATTCACATACTAATGTTGTAAATGATGAATGTGTTCCAGTATCCACATATTGATGTTACAGATGGTGATGTCCCAGTACTGTTGATGTAATTGTAACTTTTGAATGTATTCACTTGTATTTGTTATCTATTGTAACCCGATTTTTATTCCGGAATGTATTTGAGTCATGTCATGCCCCGATGTTCCGATCGGGAAGTTTCTATAATGAGAAAGTCATGTCAAGTCATTGTGAGTAACCCTCCTATTGGTCAAGGGTTAAAGTCCCCATAGTTGTGGGGTCCTTGGGTTATTAGACTATCTTAGTGAAATCGACCCTAGGTGAGTCATTGTAAGTCGGGGCAATAGTCCCCACCATTGTGTTACCCTCCTATTGGTCTGAGGAGGAAAAGTCCCCACAAGTGGTGGGGCACTAGGGTTATTAGGCACTCCTAGAGATGTCGGCTCTAGTAAGTAATTGTTAAGTGAGGCCGACATGTTGGAGTGCACTTCAAGTGAACGGAAGAATATAAATAGAGAGTGAGCCTCTCTATTTATCTCACTTGCAACACTCACACTCACTCATTGGGGCGCATGAGTGAGAGAGGAGAAGCTCTCTCAGTGTGAGAGAGAGAGACTGCTGCAGTGGGGAGATCATCTTACTGTTTTCTGGTTTTACCTTTTGTGCTGATTCTATCTCTGAGGAAGTTGCAGGGTTTTATCCTTTATGGTTTCCCCGAGGAAAACTCTTTGTGTCTCTTGTCTCTTGTGATGTGCTTATGTTTTATTGCTGTGCTTGTTATTCTCTCAGTTAAAAGATCCTAAGATCATAATGCTAGCTTGAATGATGAAAAACTAACCTAGTATCAGAGCTAACCTGAGAAGAAGACATTGTGCAGCTACAAAAGCTAGGGATTCTTACTTTTTGGGTCTCTCTCCATAATCCATCAGCAAAAGTATGCTAGGCTGACTCTCCATTGAAGGGCGCATCTTTCTATCGAGGCGGAATTCGATTCTGAGCATTTTCAGTTTTCGACGCGGAAATTAGGGCTTTCCATAGAAGAGGAATTTTTGAGTGAGCCCAACATAGGATTGTTCTCCTCATCAAAACCGAATTTTAGAGACCTAGATCAAGAAATTTGGTTGGGTGAAACTTCGGAAAATTCAAATCCTAGTTTGACCCCGAGCTAGAAAAACCCTAAGTACTAAAACTGCTAAGTTTTGGTACATTCGCTATATCCCGATATTGGCAAAGGTTCAAGAGCTGAAAATTTCAAGGGCCAAATATAAAATCCTGATGTAAACTGTGTCTAAAAAGCAGCCTCATATTCGCTATATTCTGGGATATATGATCCCTCCAAGTTAGGGTTCTAGCCTATTCCAGAATTCATCCCTAAATAGGACACCCGGGGAGAATTGAAATATCATGGGCTACAGATGTCCAAATGGAATTATTGAAGATTTTACAGAATGTTCACAGAATTTACTTTCGGTGGTCCGAATATCAGACTCAGAAGATGAACCAGTGACACGTGGAATTCCGTACAACTTCGCTGTTCTGAACAGTTCTGTAACAGGTCACCTTGGGAAAAGGATCATAAATACCAAATGGTGAAATCCATTCTGATGAAACTTGTGGTGTGGGATCAGGGACATTCATGGTTACCTCAGTGAGAAATTTCAAACACATAGGAGCATTAATTTCAGAGATATCACACAAACAGTAACATGCATTTCTGTAAAAGAAATTGAAAAACTAGGGCTTCTTGTTCTGGGAGATTCCCTCCATTGTTTTCAGAAAAGGAGTACATTGGACAGCTCCATTTGAAGAGATCTATCTTTCTATACAATAATATCTGAAAGATTCCAAGTTTTTAAAATTAGGGTTTCTGTGACAAACCCTAGATCAGCCAGCTCCGAAACCAGGACGGACACCTCAAAACGGTAAGATCTAATCTTTTGCTATTTCCATTTGAGGTTCTCATTTCAAAGTGATCTATCACATCAGCTTGATGATAAGCTTGGTGAATTTGACAATTTCCAAGCATGGAAGTATATGATCTCTCTGAAGAAAATGAATGGGACACCTACATGAGTAGAGAGGTTCCAGTTCCAGAGGGAAATGAGGCTAGAAGCCTTACACGAGAAGAACTTGGTCAAGGCCAAGAAGATCATGGTTGATTCAGTCACAGATCAACTTGTACCACAAGTGTCTTCCCTAAAGACACCGATGAGGTTTGATTCCTTGAACAAACTATTTGAAGGGAAGAACATAGATCAGAATATGAACTTAAGAAATCAGTTGAAGAATTTGAAGATCCAGAATGCAAAGACCATACAATCATACTTTACAAGGGTCTCTCAAATCAAAGAACAAGTTGAAGCAGAAGTGAAGAATGCAGAAGTGGTGATAGCCACCTTGAATAGCCTCCCAGGATCATGGGATTCTTTAATGCAAGGAATGTGTGCCAGAAGGAAGTGATTATTTTCAGCAGACTTTGGGAAGAAGAAAAAGCTCGAGTCATAAGAAAAGAAGAGAAGATGGAAGCAACTGAATCTCAAGCTCTCACCTTCCAAAGAAGATACCTCAAGCGATGAGGAATATGAAGATTTCAACTCTTGAAGAAATTATTATCCAACTTAGCATTTGGATAAGAAACAATGCTATTATGAATGAAGAAGACGATGAAGCTAAAGACTCAAGAAGGAGTATACCCATGAAACAAATAAAGATAAGTATTCAATTGTCATTTCATGATATTATTTTGTTATGCATTTGTTTATATTCAGTTGATGTATTATGCATGATAGGATGTTTGCATTAATGACAATATACTACTAATATGCATGTGATGGGTAAGTAGCTCATGGTGCTATACAACTCTCCATTGCTACTTATCTAGAATGAAACCTCTTTGCTGACATATTGGATTAGTGCACAATCTCAATGTTGTCCTGGTAGAGATGGAAGGCATCTAGTAAAGTTTATGTGAGATATGGATGAATGTTGTATTGGCTAAAGTAGTTGCATGATCACATATTTATGCATAAGAAATTTTCAGTATGCATATTCCTTATGAAATATTTCTAACCATACAAATGCATTTGACTTGTAGGAAAGATCGCATACATAATCGTCTACAAGCAAAGAAGAATGAAGACTTGTTCGGAAGAACAAGTAACGATAGTTCAAAAACAAAGAATGATATGATGAGTGCAGTGACATCATTGATGCAGAACCTTCCAGCCACCAAGGAAGACCAGTTCAAGAAGACTGATGTCTAGGATGCAGTATCAATACATGAAGAGAAGTTCGTAGTTCCATCATGCAGTGGATGGAAACATTTTGGGATACAAGGCAAGATTTGTAGCACGAGGCATAGACTACGAAGAGACATTTGCAGCCACTAGAGATACACATGACAGGAAGAATCATGTGTTCAAATGAAAGAAGGCCTTGTATGAGTTCAGAAGACACCCATGGGATAACACATCCATGATGAGCTTGATGAATATCTTAACCTTTTCTACAAGGTTGGTAAAGGATGACAAGCTCACAGATGGATGTGAGAAGAACTTTTGAAAAAGTTCAAAATAGAGGATCTTGGTATCAAATGATCCTAGATGGATACTACTTGTCACTCCAGTACATAATATTTCAGTGCATAGAGTACGAAAGACAGAGGGAGTATGATGCTTCGCTTCAGAGGGAGTGACTACATAATATCTTGAGGTTCGACATGGTACGACAGGATGGGCAGATTACTGATACGAAGAGAAAGCTTGCCGCTGAGTTCGAGATGAAGGACTTGGGTATGATGCATTACTTTCTAGGTATGGAGGTGTGGCAGAGTACAGAAGGAATCTTCCTTGGACAAGGGAGGTATGCAGTAGAGATCCTAAAGAGGTTTGGGTTGATGGACTGCAAGACTATGACCACACCTATGGCATCGAAACTGAATCTATTGAGCGATGCTTCATCAGAGTCGGTTGATGCTACAATGTATCATCAGATGATTGGGTCATTGATGTACCTGACGAACACGAGACCAGACATTTGCTTTGTTGTGAACAACTTGAGCCAGTTCCTGATAGATCCGAGAAATGTTCACTTGATTGCTGCAAAGCATATTCTGAGGTACCTGAGGGGTACAGTCGATCATGGGCTCAAGTATGATGCGAATTAAAAGATTAACCTAGAGGGTTATGTTGATTCAGATTGGGCAGGCAGTGCCATCAATAGGAAGAGCACTTCAGGGTGTTGCTTCAGTATGGGATCAGGTGTGATCTCTTGGTTTAGCAGGAAGCAATCCTGTGTGGTGCTGAGTACAGCTGAAGCAGAGTATGTCATAGCTTGTTCAACTAGTTGTGAGGCAGTATGGATGAGGAAGCTACTGTCTGATTTATTTGATCTCCAATTGGATGCTACTTGTATACATTGTGACAACCAGAGTTGGGTGAAGTTGTCAAAGAATCCAATGTTCCATGACAAGTCGAAGCATATCGAGATCAAGGATCACTATATCAGGGATATGGTGCAGAGGGGGGTAGTGAAGCTCTAGTATGTTGCGATGGAGGAATAGATAGCTGATGTGTTGACAAAGCCATTGGCCAAAGTGAAGTTCGAGTACTTCAGGGAGAAGCTTGGTGTTCTCTAGATCGAGGTTTCCTCCAAGGGAAAATGAGGAGTCCCAAAGCCATTCCGATGAGCAGGTCAGATGTAAGGGCTGAGCCATTCTGTCATGGTGAGAGGATTCAATTCCTTCCATGTCATATATGAGTGTTGAGATCCATAGCCATTCTGACGAGTAGGTCAGATATAAGGGCTGAGCCATTCTGTAATGGTGAGAGGATTTGGTTCCTTCCATGTCATATATGAGTGTTGATTGCCATTCTGGGAATGGAGGTACCTGGTCAGTTACCAGGAATACTCAGTCCGGGACTGAGAAGAGCCATTCTGATGAGTAGGTCAGATGTAAGGGCTGAACCATTCTGTCATGGCTAAAGGATTAGGTTCCTCCCATGTCAGATGTGAGTGTTGGCCATTCTGTCGAGTAGGACGGATTTAAGGGCAATTGCCACTCTCCGGGAGAGTGGAGGCACCTCATCCGTTACCAGGTAGCTCAGTCTAGGACTGGGGGCCATTTTGAAGAGGGTGTAGGATTCAATTCCTACCAGGTCATATGTGAGTGCATGCTTGTCTAACGAGGGTGTGGGATTTGGTTCCTACCAAGTCAAATGTAAGTACAAAATCCTTTCCATCACTGTGAGTAGGATGCGATTCCATCCTGGATGAAAGTATGGAAATCTTTCATCACTCTGAGTAGGATGTGTTCCCACCTGGATGGATGTAAGTGCAGAAATCTTCTATCACTGTGAGCAGGATGCGATTCTAGCCTGGATGAAAGTATGGAAATATTTCATCACTGTGAGTAGGATGTGTTCCTACCTGGATAGAAGTATTCCATCATTGTGAGCAGGATGCGATTCCAACCTAAATGAAAGTATGGAAATATTTCATCACTGTGAGTAGGATGTGTTCCCGCCTGGATGGAAGTATGCCTTTCTGACGAGTAGGTCAGATATACGTGCTGAAGCCTTTTCACAGATGATAGTGATGTCTTGTCATGCTGGTGAATGTGAGTGCTAGGCCTTTATGACGTGATTGTAGGTTTCTACATGATCAGAAGTGAGTGTTGGGCGTGCCTTTCTGACGAGTAGGTCAGATGTAAGTGTTGGGCGTGCCTTTCTGACGAGTAGGTCAGATGTAAGTGCTGGGCAAAGACCTACCTGATGGCTAGGCCTACAACCAACATGAAAGAAGGCTGGCTCTGTAGAACTTCCTATGACGAGATAGCACGCACATGATGATGACCAGATGAGATCCATATCGAGCTATGATCCAGATCTAGTTATGATGACTCTAAGAGATCCAGATCGAGTGATGATCCAGATCTAGCAGTGATGTTCTAGATCGAGTATGATCCAGTGACGATGTTCCAGATCGAGTATGATCCAGTGACGATGATCCAGATCCAGATGAAAGATGACTAAAGATGAAGATGACTTGAAGATGAAGATGACGAGAACTCAATGATGATTCAGATGATATAGAGAAGAAGACTTGTGCTAATAAATTGTGTCGAGAGAATACCTTCCTAGTTAAGAGGGAGTGTTGATGTAATTGTAACTTCAAAATGTATTCACTTGTATTTCTTATCTATTGTAACCCGATGTTTATTCCGGGATGTATTTGAGTCATGTCATGCCCCGATGTTCCGATCGGGAAGTTTCTATAATGAGAAAGTTATGTCAAGTCATTGTGGGTAACCCTCCTATTGGTCAAGGGTTAAAGTCCCCACAATTGTGGGGTCCTTGGGTTATTAGACTATCCTAGTGAAGTCGACCCTAGGTGAGTCATTGTAAGTCGGGGCAATAGTCCCCACCATTGTGTTACCCTCCTGTTGGTCTGAGGAGGCAAAGTCCCCACAAGTGGTGGGGCACTAGGGTTATTAGGCACTCCTAGAGATGTCGGCTCTAGTAAGTAATTGTTAAGTGAGGCCGACATGTTGGAGTGCACTTCAAGTGAATGAAAGAATATAAATAGAGAGTGAGCCTCTCTATTTATCTCACTTGCAACACTCACACTCACTCATTGGGACACATGAGTGAGAGAGGAGAAGCTCTCTCAGTGTGAGAGAGAGAGACTGCTGTTGTGTGGAGATCATCTTACTGTTTTCTGGTTTTACCTTTTGTGCTAATTCTATCTTTGAGGAAGTTGTAGGGTTTTCTCCTTTATGGTTTCCCCGAGGAAAAATCTTTGTGTCTCTTGTCTCTTGTGATGTGCTTATGTTTTATTGCTGTGCTTGTTATTCTCTCAGTTAAAAGATCCTAAGATCATAATGCTAGCTTGAATGATGAAAAACTAACAAGTACTCACATACTGATGATAATGATGATGCTCCATGATGATGATGTTCCACGATGCTTATGATGTTGTTGTTACAAAAATCCCTATGACATATAGATCCACTAGTCAGTTGTACAGTTGTAGTTGTTATTGTTGTTGATGTAGAATGCTTTCCTTGTTAAGAGGGAGTGTTGAAATAATGTAACTGTGGAAGATATTCTATTGTACTTATTATTATATTATTGTTGTCCCTCCATTCTGGATATGTTGTTCCTCCGATTGGGGATGTCATTGATAGAATTGGTCATGTAAAGTCTTGAGTTAAAACTTCCGTTGTAAGTCGGGTCAATGGTACCCATAAAAGAATTATTAAAATGTATTTTTATGTCTCTTAGCACAAGTCGGCCCTGTTGGGAAGATGAAGTCAACCCTGTTGGGTTATTAGACTTCATAGTTGATGTGTATAAATAGATGAGGCACCCTCCTCATTTGGACATACTCACAACTCAAACAGGTTCGCTAGAGAGAGAAAAAGGAGTCTATCTCGAGGAGGAGAAGCAATCTATCTTAGTCTTGTGGTCTTACCCTGTACTTGGTTGGATTCTATATCAAGGAAGTTTTGTTGGGTTTTCTTCCCCATGAGGGTTTCCTAAGATAAATCTTTGTGTCTTCTTTGTATTGTTGTGCTTATCATTCTTTCAGCGATCTACTTATTATTGGGCATAAAACTTCAACAAATCTAACAGAAATGCATGGGTCGCTATTGTATCCTCCAATTCTCTATGAAAATTTCTCTCATACATGGTTCATCAACAATTATTGAGTCATAAACCTTCATATTTGTACCTTTTACTCCCCCCTACATCATCATCAATCATAATACTGAGTTTTTTGGTTTATCTATAACCACATCCTGTTTTTTTGTGGAATACCCTCAACCATTACAATTGTCAAATGGTTTTCGGTTTACCATGAATTATTCACTACACCAAGTGGTTTTGGCTAGCCACGAACCTTCATTTTTCATGTCATAATTAAATATTCAATTCAACCATTTGCAATATGAATCATAACTTATTCATTGAATTCATCATTATACCTTCTCTCCTTGTCCTACTCTTAGTTCATACTTTATGTGTAATCCACATCATTATGAACAATGATATAATTTAAAATTTTTATGATTGACCATTTGCAATATGAATCACAACTAACTCATTGAATTCATTATTCTACCTTCTCTCCTTGTCCTCTTCTTATTTCATTCTTTATTTGTAATCTACATCATTATGAACAATAAAGGAAATATTTCGATTGCATGGTGTGCCAAAAATTGTAATATCTGATAGGGATGTAAAATTTACATCAAATTTCTGGAAATCTTTATTTGCAGGGTTAGAAACCAGAATCAACTTTAGCACTAGCTACCATCCTGAAATGGATGGGCAGACAGAACGTACCAACCAGATCATCGAAAATATGTTAAGAATGTACGTTATGAAAAGACCCACTAAGTAGGAGGACTATTTACATTTGGTAATGGTTACCAGGCCTCAACTAAAATGAGTCCATTTGAAATATTGTATGGGAAAAAATGCAATACCCTGGTCAGTTGGGATAACCCTATGGACCGTATACTAATCGGACCCGAGTTGTTCTTCGAATGACCTTTGGAAGTCTCGGCTTCCTTATCGTTTCACCAGAGGGCCTCTCTCTCTAAAGTCAAAATCCTACCATCAACAAGAGATCCAGGGTAGCTAATTTAAGCATTATTCCTCCTTGTCCTCCTCTTAGTTCATTCTTTATTTGTAATCTACATCATTATGAACAATGATATAATTTAAGCATTATTTATGATTGACAAGTAGGATTCAATACTTCAACCCTAACACCTTGAACAATTAAAGACAAAATCATTCACCAAAGAATCGGTTATTGTAAATTACACATCCAAACTCTGAGAAGTAATAACCAAACCAGTCTAGAATTCGGAAAAGATACAGGGCACAGCTCCGCATTAACATCCGCTCACCTTCATGCAGCATTACCAGTCACTGTCCACCTACCCTGCAAACAATTAAAACGAACTTTCATGTAGCGGTGTTGTGCAACTTCAAGCCATTTTCTAGTTTTAAATTTCGCCTGACAAGTGAATGCCCTTCGCTAATCGTCTGCACTGAAGCCCACATTTCGGTTGCTTAAAAATTGTCTTCACAGTCCACCTACCCTACGCACAATTAAACCCTACGTCAATTTCATGCCATTTTCTAGTTTTAAATTTCGCCTGACAATTAAAGGCCCTTCGCCAATGGCAGTTCAGAAAATCCACATTTTGTAGGCTTAAAATTTGTCTTTAATAGGGCTGAAAATATAAAACCATAGTTGAGCTTAGCCTTCAGTGTAGCATATCTTCTTGAGGAACACATGCCTCGCTGGTTGCCCCACATGGCAAACATTTTCCGTTATGTCCTATGTTGGAATTGACTACCCACCTAAAGGCTCATCCAATTTCACGTAGTTAACATCACCAATGATTATATTTACGTGTACTGATTTGATTCGAGATTTAAAACTTCAATTTTAGATGGCTGGTTGGCCGAGCGCCTTATATACTGGACAGACTTTCCCTCGGGAGGGGACCCTGTCCAATGCACATCGTTGGATTTCTCATCCAATGATGTGCATTGGACAGGCTCATCCAATGATGTGCATTGGACAGGCTCCCCTCCCGAGGGAAAGTCTGTCCAGTATATAAGGATTGCAGCTGGTTGGCTGGCGTGGATCATAAAAATTTAATTATTACTCTAAAGCACGTAGAATGTGCTAACTGATCAGTGCAACTCATGCCAGCAATGTTGAAAACAATTTGGTCAAGGAGAAGAAATCAGAAGAAAACGAAAGAAAAGGAAATTCAGCTATTATGATGTAAATGTCTTCTTTGATCGAATGATGAGACGTGCTCAATAAAAATGAGTCAATCAAATACCCATGATAAGATAGTAAAGTGCTAACATGAGTCTTGTGTTCCAAAGCTAAAAATAAGTAGGAAACAAGAATCATCATATGTAACAAACAAGATAAATAGTCAATTGTTACCTATAACACGTCACGTCCTTCAAGAACTATACTTGCATGCCTATTAATATCATGTAACAAGGCTGTTTCTAATTTGTCAGTGACCACAGCGACACTATCTTCATCACGTACAATAATTCCATGTCCCTACAAGAGAAAAAGAACATAACGAGAGTTAAAAGATATATGAAATTAACAATCAAATATCTATAAATTTGAACTTCTCAACGCATCCGAAAATATCCACCAATCAATATTGGGTTGTAAAATATTTATATATCACAATTTTATTTGCTATGTGCATTTACTAATTTTTTGATGTTATTTTTTTTAGTAATAAGTTGTTTTGTTTCTTGATCTTTACAAGAACCCATCTCAGAACCCATCTCAGATTGGAGTAGGAAACCAACTGTCATCTTTGGTTATCAAAAAAGGACGGTTAGTTCTCCATTTTCCCTTCAAGTCTACTCATCTATCTTTTCAGATTATTAATGACTCCGTTTCCCAACAAGTGTTTCCTTTTAAGGTACTAGATTTATATTTTAGTAGTTAAATTTAGTTTCTATTTCAACTTTTCTTCCATCTTCTATTTTCTAATCAATTTTCTAACTTTTTCAGCTACTTGAATTTACCCAGTTAAAGAAACTTCTAGGGGAGCTATTCACTCCCCCTCCTTGGCTCATTATTTCATAACCATTAAAAATTAAAGAGCTAAGCTCAACACACCATAACATCTAATAAATCACTTGTGGTGTTTTAAGTCTAGTTTTTATAATTCTAGTACTCATCTAATAGGCTGCTTAAATCTTTAAATTCTAAGCTCCTGTTAGTTTTCTTTGCTCTAATATTGCATTGCTGAAAATCACAAGAATAATCTAGTGTTGAGTAGTTCATTTAAAGGCAATACTAACATTGTGCATTTGGATTTTTGCTCATAATCTAATAACTTGGATGCATGCTCACTGTTGTTAGTAGTTTACTTAAAGAATCAACACTAAGCAACTCAAATCTTCCTTTTGCTTTTCAAGATCAGCTAGATATGATATCTTTTGGTTTCTCTCATTCATAGCATTTGGTTTGTTTCAGTCCTTTTACTCTCACATTGGCTATTTTCTCCATTTGTGAATCTTGATGGTTAATGTTTGACACTGAGACTGCTATGTCTGAATCAATTCACGTGCACTTAATTTCATTGTTGCAACTCCTAATGATATGAGAACTCATAAAAATTCGCTACCTTGGTAACTTGGATGCATAGCTTTTAATTTACTTGTAAACACTTCATTTGATCCACATGAATACATGCAATTTACTATGATAACTTGGGTTTGTAGCAATTCACACTTCCACTCTTCTAATGTTATGGTTGCTATTGAAATCTATTTTTACATGTGGATGGTTATTAATGGTTCATGGATGAGAGCTTACTCCATTGCTTATTATCATACCTTGTTCAAGTTATGAATTGCATGATTTATATGCTCATAGGATACATTGATCATAGCTTGTTAACAACCAACTTCCATCTTGCTTATGTAGAGCATGTTTTACTTTTGTTTATGATCATTATTTCATCCTTGAAATGTTAATAGAGTGTGTATTGAACCTAATCATATACTTTTAACTAGGCGCTTCCTAATAAAAATAAGAGCTAGAACAATATCTTTGGTGAATGAAACCCTTCTACTTTGCCTTAGAGAAAGTTTGTCTAGGGTCTCACCCTTGGTTAGTCTAGGCTCACTTATAATTTTAGGATACTTGAAAGAGGAGTTTCCTATCTTAGTGACACATTGGAGGAAAGTCCATAGTTGTGTTGGGTTAGTGGTTTATTTCTCGCCAATTAGTTGGCCACTAGGTTGTGCATAAACATTTTTGGTGCTGTTGTTGGGGAGGCAAGGCTTCCTCGGTTAATTTTCATGATAATTTTTTTCGGTGAGGATATTCTCTTCACTTGGAGACTCCACACAAGACTCCATTGAGGAACACACTGCTAGACATATATATCATCTCGCAATGAGTCTACCTTACCTTGATCAATTGGTTAAAGATCCCATCATGTTCCTTCAATATCCAAATGTGTTTAGAAACCTTTCTCACTGTGATGTGGGTTCTAGTTATGATAATGGACCCACACAAGTCTATGATATTATTACAAAAGAGTTGAAGGAACTCGAGAAAAAATACTCTGAAACATAATTTCTTGAGGAAGCACACTTAGAAATTCTTCATGCATCCAAACTCCAAAAGAACAATCATTCAGATAAAGATTTATGGAAAATTATTTCCAATATAATAATCCCAGTTCCTTTGGCTCACGTAATCAATTTTTCTTCAATGAAGAAGCGGGAATATTGGAATATTTTAGGTTTGACTCGCAACAAAACATTTTACCGGAAACTCAAAAAGAAGAAATTGAAGAAGATCCCCCTATCTTGCTAAAAAACATTAATATTGAGAGAAAGTATGAAGGATATCCACCTTTCTTTATAGATAAGTAAATTTTACATAATTGTGTGCTTGACTCAAGGGCATCAGCCAACATCATCCCTTTCTCTATGATGAATTAATTAGGATTACTAGTGTCTTGTCCTTGTAGAAACATATTTGGCTTGGATTCCAAACCTCTTAAGGTCCATGGTTTGATTAAGGATTTACAAGTTGACTTAGTAGTCCGTCAGGATATTGCTATGACTATGAATGTCATTGTGGTTGACATGCCCAATGCATGGGGAATGGTACTATCACAAGAATGGGCATCAAATCTTGGAGGAAGTATTGAAATGGATCTTTCATATGCTACTATCCCAACAGAAAGAGGAACCTATGCTACACTGTACATTGAACCCACCAAGAGGCATCATGTAGAAGGTTCTAAGGAACCTTATAATGAAATATTGTATACGGGTGATAAAGTAAGAAACCATTTGTTCATAGATGATCCTAAAATAGAGGGTTGCGAAGAAAAACATATTAGAGATGGGATTTAACAAATGCACTTCGAAGGAGTAAGATCTAGACATGGTTCTGGGTAAGGAATTGTTCTCATCACCATTAGGAGAGGTCAACACTTTCTCTTTTCGATTAGATTTTGATTGTGGCAACAATGTGATTGAGAATGAAGCTTTCTTGTTAGATCTTGAAATTTCTCGAAATATGAACATTAAATGTTTGAAGGTTATAGGGGACTTTGATTTAATTTGACTCTAGGTAAAAGATAAATTTTCAAGAAAAAAAGATAAATTAAGGGGATATAGAAATGATGTATGGGATATGATTGAAGTATTTGGAAGTCCCCGAGAATATATTTTTAGGTGATTGTAAAATGGAAGTTATCTTTAGACCCTCTAATCTTGAAAATGATGAGCATTGGAAAGTATTTGATGGTGATGCTCAAATCCTATGCATTTTAAGGTGAATTCCAAGGAAACACTGTCAGTTGGCATGATGAAATAAACCACCAGGATATTCTAGACACAAAAATTTATGAGATAGGGTACCCTTAAGAGAAGAATTTCAATAGGCGTGACGCATATAAAGGAAAATATGTTGAACCTATTGATGAGATATTAGAGATAAACATTGGATTAATATCGTCCCAAGATAATTAATGTAAGTACGAATACTACTCATGAAGAATGGTGAGCTATCGAGAATTTGATTCAGGAGCATAAAGATGTCTTTGCTTCGTCTTATGATGATTTCAAAGCAAGGTGTTACATACTAGGTTACACTTAGTTGGACTTTCAAGTGAGCCACCAAAGATGAACAATTACTTGTTCAAATTCCGAGTTTAGAAGTCCATTCAAGCCTTCCAAGGCCCCTTTTTATTTTTTACCACATGTTCATACCCTACGGGGAAGTTGTAAAATGTGCTAGCATGGGTTTTTTTTGTAAAGGACAAGAATTCCCAGGACTTAAATATCAATATTAGTATTCCAAGGTGTTTTTTTCTTGTTAATTATATGTTGTTGATAAACGACTTATAATTTTCGAGTTTTTCACCTGTTTCTCCAAAGCTGAAATGGTTGTATTGGTGGTTAGGCCTTAGAAGGTTATTACAATTCATTTGTAAATGTATATGAACATGATAGACATTATTATTGAGTATTATGGACATGTGTTTGGTTCCAATAGGTTTTATTTTAAGTTTTGAGAAAAAATATTAATTCCCCTAAACTTAGGCTATTTTTTAATAGTTTAATTGAGAAAATTAAGAATGTAACAAAAATGTGGTCAAAAGTCCGAATTGGGCATGGGGTGTTTGTTTTCACACTCAAGTATCCCTTTTACCCCTAAATCCACTTTTGCTAAGATTTAAGTGATAAATTTATCACTTAAGTAAAAGATCTCTGAAAAAATTAAAAAAATTAAAAATAAAAAGTGAAGAAAATATCTAGAATCCTAAATCAGTGGATTCTTGTTGAAATTGATTGGAATAAGTGGCAATCTCTTCTTGAGTTGAAGGCGACCTCTTTCTTTGAAATAAGTGTGTGATTGGGAGTAGTTTTGAGAGGTGGTGATTTCATATAAGCTAGGGGATGTGCCCCTCCTTCAAGTTGATGCCTTAGGTTATGTGTCAACCCAACGAATCATGTGTTGGCTTGGTAGGTGGTGGCACATCTCCCTCATGAGAGGTGGATCTTTCACCTTGATATCTACTCAATTCTAACTCGGTTTATGGATGATTGGATTTTTCTTCATGTCATTTAGAACATCCATGTCTATATGTATTTGAGCTATGCATCAAAGCGAATGGATAGCATATACAACAGGGGGGTTGTCCACTGGACAGGGGAAACACATGGATTACCAACATGAGGGAAATCCAACAAGTTTTGTTTGGTCTTATTACATCCTTAATTTTTAATTTTTAAAATAACATTTTTTTCAATGAGGTGGTGAGAGATGGAAGACATTTGGTTAGAGAAGGAGAGGAGATAACAGGCAGTCCATCAAGCCAAACAATGAAGAAAGACATTGGATATATAGGGTTTTGATTGGAACTCCCCACCCTTAAGAGAGGATATATTTTGTAAAGGTTTAGGCCTGGAAAAGGGTTGTTGGTATTTTTATTAATGATGTTGTTATAGTTGATAGATAGTATAATATGGTTAAACAGTAGAAGGGTGTTGCAGTTGCTTTAATTGTAAGGCTTTTGGGATAATAGTGGATAGTCATTCTTGTAATATGATCTATACTAGAGTTGTTATATTTATGTTCTGAGGATGTATTGGATTATGACGAATATTAATGGAATGAGACCCCCATTCCAAATATTTGGTTTGTTCCTTTTATATGCAAACAATGTGTTGTTTTTTTATTCCACAACTATGTTAATAAATGAATTCTTATTTAGTATAGTTGTGTCACATTCTGTAGTAGAAGGTACTAATAATTATAAGGGCTCGTTTTTTCATGGTGGTATGGGAATGAGTTGCACTTGAATGAATGGGGACTTGCATAAGTAAAAAAAGGAACCCTATATGGTGGAGCAAACGTTGGTCATGATGTCCATGTTGCATTAGAGTCATATAGAATTTAGTGTCGTTTGTTGCTTTGGGTTAGACCTTCCCCTCTCCAAGCATTGAATATGCTAATGCCTGGACTATAATATACCACCTTTGTTAGACACTAATGCAAAACTGTGTATGATTTTGAGCCAACATTTACATCCACTCTGTAGGATCTCCAGAGAACTAACATCATTATTTTTCCATTACTATAAAGGAGATGTACTAGAAGATTTGCCTGGAATTGTCGATTTCACTGTTAAGTTGAACCTAAATGACAAACAGAGAGGAGCACTAAGCAAGCTACAACACTTTGTAGGAAATCGAATGAGTAGAGATATAATGATGTTAGTTCTTGGAGATCCTGTAGAGTGGATGCTTGGTTGCTCTATAGGTTCCAAATATTTAGTTTCCTCATTAGATTCTTCACTATATGAATCATATATGGGGCCCCCAAAACTATTATTATTGATTTCAAATATAACATCCAACTCTTCATGAAATGGACAAATGCATGCATTTTCCATCTCATCATCAAACAAGGGTTTTCCTACAAAACATTCCTCATCAAAATCTCAACAATATGGACCATCTAATTTAGATTATTTGGATGAGGTAATCAAAAAGGAGAATGGGTTCTTTATAACCAACAACCCAAAGGATCTCTGTCTGTACTACCTGCTTCTTCACCAACTTGAATCCTTCCTTATCAGCTTTCAAACATGGGTTTTCTTCGTTGTGCATGCATTTACATTGATCAGCTGATGACAGACCCAATTTGACAGTTTCAGCTAACCCGCATTTGACCCATATTGGTTGATATGGATTCTGAAGTCTGGCCAGTCCGAGCGTTACAATTAGTGGATGAACTCATCACATTTTGGTTCACATTCAAATTGGTTTGATTGTTTTTATGTGAGTTATCTTAGCAACCGGTTCCAAAATAAGCTATTAAGCCGACTCTACCCAAATGAAATGCTTAAGAGAGGTTTAGAGAAGGATTCGAGTTCCACCATAGCCACGATAGTTAGAGTTTTTTTGCTCACATGTATGCTCGGTCCGTTGGATAAGGATGAAAATCGGCCACTGCCCCGAGCAGGATTGCCGAGCCATGTTTTGTTATAAGCAAGAAACTAGAACCTAACCCCTAGATCATTGAAGATCATTATACAAGCCCTAGGTTAGAAAGAAACTCAAACCTAACCCAGTATTTTCCAAATTGTAGTGACAACAGGGGTTTTCCAGAATTCTGCCAAATGTTATGGATTTCTTCTTTAAGGTGTTTTATTATAGAAACCTTATATTAGAAAGCAACTTGAACCTAACCCATTAATTCCCAAGCTCTAAACACCATGAGAGCTTGGACTATACAATATATTTTCATTAAGTGATTGAATTAAGTAATCCACTTAAAATAACTATTTTATCAAAATATTAATTTTTTTTCTACATACATGTTAATATCATCATCAAACAAAATTGTCCATGAGGACAGAGTTCAAGAACTTTGTCCACATGAACTATATCTCAAAAAAGATAACAAGTATTTAGCTAAGCAACTGTGACGATTCCTGGTATTATGCATCACAAGTTTGCGATGTTGCAACCTAATGAAACATAATACCATGAGTCGTCACCATTATTAGCCAACACTTATTAACTATTTCAAAGTTAGTGAATTGAAAGTGGCTAAGTCAACGCAAAAAAGAAAGGTAATAAGTTTGACTAAATAAACTATTTTGATAATTGTACCTACATCTTCCGCTACATGCATTGCTTGCATGCCTCACCTATCTCGACGTAATATCAACATTATTATTATTGGTATGTGTACCTTCTCTCACTGACAGTCTTCTTCCTATTTTTTCTCCAAAACAACTATATTATAGGTCCTTTTGGAACGACATTGTTTTGCATGCAACTTTTATTTTGTCAATCTTAGAAAGAAACTCGAACCTAACCCAATATTTTCCAAATTGTAGCGACAACAGGGGTTTGCCAGAATTCTTCCAAATGTTATGGATTTCTTCTTTAAGGTGTTTTATTATAGAAACCTTATATTAGAAAGCAACTTGAACCTAACCCAGTAATTCCCAAGCTCTAAACACCATGAGAGCTTGGACTATACAATATATTTTCATTAAGTGATTGAATGAAGTAATCCACTTACAATAACTATTTTTTCAAAATATTAAATTTTTTTCTACATACCTGTTAATATCATCATCAAACAAAACTGTCCATGAGGACAGAGTTCAAGAACTCTGTCCACATGAACTATATCTCACAAAAGATAACAAGTGTTCAGCCAAGCAACGATGATGATTCCTGGTATTATGCCTCACAAGTTTGCGATGTTTCAACCTAATGAAACATAATACCAGGAGTCATCCCCATTATTAGCCAACACTTATTAGCTATTTTAGAGTTAGTGAATTGAAAGTGGCCAGGTCAACGCAAAAAAGAAAGGTAATAGGTTTGAGGAAAATGGTATCTGAAGCGTTGTTTCCCTATTATTCCGCATGAGTATATTGTTATCTGCCCCAGTTTATCTTTCTCCAGTAGTTTTGTAATTTTTTTTTCTTCTGAATCTCATATCTTGTTCAACTTTCATGTTTGATTGTGCACTGGAAAACCTATGTTTATATTTGTGCTTATCCCTGTAGGTTGTGAGTTGGGCATGGTACACATTGGTATTTTCAGTTTCCATTGTAACTTTTCACCCCAACATCATTGTGCACTTTATTACTCATAATTGCTAATTTGTTACAAAGTCTTCTTTTTGCAAATCTTTTATTAGGCATTTATATCTTTCTGTATTGCTTCCAATTTATCACCAAGTTTAAAGTGGTCACTTAGAGAAAACATCTCAACTCTGGAATACAAAATAAGAATGACTGCATTGATATTTATGGTAACAAAGCATTGAGATCTTCTTGAAAAAATAAAGATCTATTTGCTACTTTATTTCTGGAAGGCATTGTTTGAATGCTTAAGTTATAAAAACTGCTTATTTTTGTTGTTTTCAGGCAATCTTCCAGAGGTATCCACGACCTGAAAAAGAGTATCAGTCATTTTCACTGATTTACAATGATATATCACTAGATTTGGTATGACATCTTTTCGCTAAAGGCAACATTTTCACATTTGTTGGAAACAGTTTCGAGGTTCTTTCCCAAGGAAAATATGTTTTTATTGAAGATGTTGATGTATATGTAACTTCGGAATGTATTATTCTATGTATCTTATGTATTGTAACCCAATGTTTATTCCGGGATGTTTCTATTATGTATTTGAGTCATGTGGTCATGCCCCGATGTTCCGATCGG
>LPNX010120740.1:156314-169849 GCA_001517045.1 Pseudotsuga menziesii
ACCTAGTTTTAGCCTCACAACCTAAACCCAAGTTACAGTTAGGGTAAACGAATCTTCAAGGATAAGATAATAAATAAACTAGGTTTAGAGATCGAATTTGATTAAGGATTTCAGTTAACAGAGTTACAATATAAGGGCTTTATGGCCCAACCAACTGCAAACTGTAAATAAAAATACTAAATCGAGATCATCGGCAGGCCACAGCTTTGGTAACAGGCTAAAGGACGTTTTAGTATTATCAACTGCATTTGAAAACGTACATGAGATTTTGCAACTGCCTTATGGCTTAATAATTAATATAAAAACAATAACATCCACTTAAAGCTTGAATTGACTTGACAGTATCCTCATGGCTTGTAAAATAAATCATAACTCTTCATCCAGAAACCAAGTTCGAATCCCATAGGAGTCATTACACCTACACATTAAAATATAACTAAAACAAGAACATTCTTTTAACAACTAGAATCGTTTTGACAGTGGCCTCATGACCCTTTTCCCAAAACATTCGAAACAGGGTAATGGCCTCACGGTCGTAGTTAGTCTTCATACAAAAACAACACTACCAAACAATTAAACGAAACACGATTGGGTAAATACATTAACAAATCCCTCACATGTTTTTCTTTCTAAGGAAATTAAATAATTTACATTTTGGAGCGACAGTCACAGGACCGTTCAAAACACATCACAAAGAATTAAACCCTGTCACCTTCTACACTAAACAAACATTGCATCCCCTTCGACTTAATGGTTGAAAGGTTTTCCCTTACATTATCAAATGTAAATGCCTCACGACTATACCAAAGAGGATTACTACTTTCAGGCTACAAAAGACAAACAAAGATAGATTCCCAGTCCGTGCCTTGGGAAAATGCAGAACAAGCCACGGTGACACAAGTCTCACAGCCATGGAAAGTCAAGGTAACATGTCTTACCTGGACTAAAGCTCTTTAACGAACTAAATACCACATTCCGTTTGCGTAGAGGCTGTTGCACACAAACATTACAGTGGTCATTTATTTGAAAAGTAAAATATACTGACAGTAGAAGAATGATAACTTAAAACTAAATAGAGATCTTACCTTCTGAATGGTTTAACAATGCCAGTCTTAGAAGCAAGAATCCAATCATTGACGTTGGCACTTCATTTGAACAAAGCCACACAAAAAACAACAAGTATGCAAATGATGAGGAAGGAGGTCGAGGGTTGAGCACCTCGGCTCCTCCACCATGAAATCACAGAAGAGCTACATAGCAGTGCAAAAAGAGGCACGGTAGAACCCCTTAGAGCACAAACCAAAAACCATGTGATACAAAGCTTCAAGGACAAGTTTACACCTCTATCGAGGCACCATAAACCCTTAGGGTTTTTCAACGTGTTTAAATGCCTCCAGCTGGTGCATTCAAGGCCTTCACATAGCCTGTGTAATGTAACCATTTAATCCATAACAAAAACACATCAAATCAACTTTCAATATTTTCGAATGCAAGTTTTCTAATATGCATCCCATATTTTTAAATCTTTTGGGAGATGAATATGTACTTTGTATCCTAAGTCACTTCAATGCCCAAGTAGTAGTGAAGATGTCTCAAATCTATCATCTCAAATCCTTTCTTCAATTCTTTCTTTATGGATGCAATATAGTCTTCATTGTTACTTTTCATCAACAGATCATCTACATACACCACAAGATATGCACCAATTTTGCCAACTTTCTTGAAAAAAGGAGTCACATCATCAAGATAGAAGTGCTTAAAATTTATTTCATGAGATGCTTAGTTGTATTTTCATACGAGGCTCGTAGTGTTTGTTTTAGGCCATATAAAAATTTGATGAGTTTACAAACCTTCTATTCTTGTCCCTTCACAATAAAACCTTATAGTTGAGACATGAAAACATTCTCTTTCAAGTCTACATTGAATAAAGAGTCTTCACATTCATTAGATAAACTTTCAACCCATTATGTGTTTCCAATGCGATTAAAGTATTATGGAAGTGCGAATGCCATCCCATTTTGTTGTAGGGTCGAAGTATACTCAATCAATGCCTTCTTTTGTGTGCATATCCTTTTGCCACAAACCTCAAGCCTTATTCTTGTCAAGTGAGCCATTTGATTTGTACTTGTTTTTGTAAACCCACTTGTAGTCAATTGGTTTGGTTCCAAATATAGGGTCCACCAACTTCCATGAAGCGTCATATTCCTTTTTCATGGATTATTTACACTCATAATTAGAATTAGCTTCAGCAAAGGAAGTCGGTTCATAGTTAGTAGATAAATTCAATTCATAATCAACTAGATCTTCCATATCATTTGTATCATTTGTATTTGAATTATCTATATTACCTCCATCTTCTTGTCTTATTGAACTTTTGTTTCATGTATTTCCAACCTTATCGAGATGAACATGTTCAAGTCTTTTCATGGCCCATTTTGGAATCTTGTGTGATGTTCCAAGTTGCTCAAGTGGTTGAGATGGTGCAAACTCTTCAAGAATTATCCATCTTGAATCCCCTCAATCACATCATCTAGTTGAACCTCCTCTTTTGATGAGGATGAAGATGGTATTTCAAAAGAAAATTCCAAAGGTTGATCCAAGTAGAAATCCCCCCTTCAAGATTTGGAATCTCATTATCAAATTCATGATATGTTTTTGTATGGATAAACTTGTCAAATGATGAAGTTGTCACTCAATAGTCTTGTCATTTTTAAAGAACTCATGAAAAATCACATCTCTAGAAAGAATAAAACGTTTTATTTACCTCATCATAAAGATGACACGCCTCGAGGAATTTGAGTACCCCAAGAAGATACACTTTTGACTCCTTGCACCCAATTTGTTTAGCTTTTCCTTCGAAGTTAAAGCATAACATGTGGAACCAAAAACCTTGAAAAGTTATACTGAAGGAATACGCTCTTGCCACATTTCATAAGGGGTCTTATTGTTGAGAGCATGTGATGGAATTTTGTTTTGCAAATATACTGCACGAAGAACTACATCATGCCAAAACATCAATTTCACATTTTTGAAAAACATTATAGAATAAACCATATTTAAGAGAGTCATGTTCATTCTTTCGACAACACCATTTTGTTGAGGATTGTATGGAACTGTGGTTTGATGTTTGATTCCATGTTGGAAAATATAGTTTTCAAATTCATTAGATGTATATTCACCTCCATTATTAGTATATAAAGTGCCCATATGTGAATGTGCTTCATTTTGGATCCATACATGAAAACTTAGAAATTTCAAAATCTTGTGCTTTATCTTTCAACCAATACACCCAATACATATCAGTGTAATCATCAATAAAAGGCATGTTATATTTATTGTTATTAGTAAAATGGAACAAACATAGGGCCACACAAATCAGAATGTATCAATCCATTTTTTCTAGATACTCTAAAAGTGGAATCATAGAAAGGTTATTTGTTATGTTTTCGAAGGATACATGCATCACATTGCTTCAATTTCATTGGAATAGTAGGGAAACTGGAAACACCATTCTTTTACAACAAACAAAAGCTATCATAGTTAATGTTCCCAAATCCAACATGCCATAAGAGAGTAGACAATAATGTACCTTCATCGTGGTGAGAAAAGTATTATGTGCACAAGCAGATCTCCTTTTCAATTTCAACAATCATTCATCTTCCATTCTTGTGATAATGACCATGTTATCAGAAGCCATCCTTATTTCAACTTTTCCATTGAAATTTTGAATAGAGTGGCCTTGTTGTTGAATGTGCATAATAGATAGTAAGTTCCTCTGTAAATTAGAAAGATACGAAACATCATGCAAAAATGTAAAATCGGGGAATGTAGGCAACTACATTGTCGTTGAAATATTCAAATAAGTCTCTTTAAAAGGTCATTTGGCATGTTGCACCTATGTCAAACATACAATCATCTCTCCAAGAATTACGTGAAGTGTTAAATAAACATCTTCATTTACCCCAATATTGCAAGGAGCATTTGGACCAAATTCTACTCCTACAGTATCATCAGATGGGTCATTAAATACCCAATTTGATGAACAATGGTGCAGTATGTTTCCGTGTTTGACTGAGAAAACTTAGAATCATCTCTAGAACTCATGTATGTAAGCTTTTTGAAGACTTAATAATATCTTCCTTCTTATTGGAAGTGTCCCGAAGACATATCATAGGAGGGGTGAACTCCGTTATCATCCGTTTTCTGCAATTTAATGGTTTGCATACTTATTTATTTGCTTATGTGTTTCAATTAAGCATTTAAAATTGTATTTTAAAAGTATTTTTATGAGGTTAAACATTCAAAACTTCACATGCAATTTAAATGGTGAAAAGGATCCTTTAAAATTTAGATCGTGTTTGGTATCAGAGCAGGCTAACCAGGGAATTGTAGAATGTGAATGTTAACTAGATTAAGGATTGAGCGAGGTGAAGGCCAACTTGAGACTCTCAATCCAAAGATTGGATGTGCACATCAAAGAAAGAAAATGGCAGATGAAGTCTACTGAGAAGAAGATGAGAAGGTTTTCCGCAAGGCTTTCTATCAGATGGCAGACATGGTAGAAATTTTTTTGTGCAGATTATCAAGAGATATTGGCAAAGAATAAAAAGAAGAAAGCAGAGGATAATGCTTCGTTGAATCAGAAAAAGGGAGGAGACCCTCCGGAGCCTCCATCTCCATCTTCAAGTTCAAGCTCTTCTTCTTCCTCGTCTTCTCATCATTCTAGTTTTTATCAGAAAGGTGTTTCTAAAAGTCTCGTATTTAAACTAGATGTCAAATTTGATTTGCTTATCTATAATGGTGAATTAGATGCAAAGAAGTTGGATAACTGGCTTAAGCAGATTGAAGTTTACTAAAGAATCCAAAATATTGTGGATGAGTCCATAATTATAGTCTAGCTTGCAACTATTCGTATGGGCTGAACAACCTTGATATGGTGGGAGTGTAAGACCCAGGATGACCTCCATACTAAAGGTAAAGTAATTACTTCTTGGTTTCAGTTTACATTTGCATTGAAGAAGTAGTTTTATCCATTGGGCTATATGAAACAAACATACATGGATTGGCAAAGTTTCAGGCAAGGTAAGGGTCAGAGTGTACAAGAATACATGCATGAGTTTAGAAAATGTAATGTCCTCTTCCAATTAGGCACCAAAACACCCGCTAACCTATTTAATTCCCATAGGTTCGAGCGGGTACTGCATAAGAGGGAATTGAGTGAGGACCTTGATACTTAGAAAAGAACAGGACACTCCTATAGTATTAAAGTCAACAGTAAGGAGAAATAAGCCTTATTTTCTTAGGCTTAAAAGTCAACATGAAATTAGAATTGCATGCATGCAAAAGTGAAGCATAAAATCCTAAAAGTGACATGCAAACCCTAAAAGCGCATGAGGCTCTATTTAATAAGGGTTATTGGACTAAAGGAGTTATCTATTATTATTATTGTTGAGTTGTATTATTGGAGCAGCAGCAGGAGCAGTTGGGGTTGAAGACAGAGTCTTCAGCTAACGAGGGTTCGGCAATGAGATATCTCCCCTAGTCTCCTTCAAGGTAGGCTATTCAGGTCCACCATCATCTCTTCATCTTTATTCATTCATATACAACTATTTGGCATCCATCGGAATATCTTTTGCAAGGACACGTGTGCAGCTAGGGTGTTATCACATATATAGTAGATGGGCTACCATATTATATTTCCAGATTCCATTACACTTTTTCAGCCAGTTCCCTTACATATGAGATGCAAAGATGAGCATTTATGATGGATCACTATTTGATAATGGACTGTAGTACTTTCCCATGCCATGACTGAATCTCAGGAAACTCAGATTTGAGGACTGATGTAGCAATTTAACTATTTACAGAGCAGTCAGTATTGCCTTGTGTCGCAGCACCTGGTTCTCAGTGGACAGATGATGCTTCGGACTGGTTATTTACAGGTATATGATTCAGCTAGTATTATCTTTTGTTATGGTTATTATTGCTTTTATACTCATTATGTGACATGTCTTAGCATTTAGTGTCATGATTTGGTGATAATATAAATATGTGGACCTGGTTGTATTGATATTATGTATGTATGTCCCTACTTAGACCTAGAAGTTCCTGACCCATACTCACGGTTTTTCCCTCCTTAGGGAGAATAGAGGTGATCATTCCCACCATACTTTGGCTTGCTAGTGTTGGTCTCATTTTTCACTATATTCACCCATCCATTACCTTCCAATTATGTTTAAATCCCGACCAACTACTTGACTTGTGGCATGGAGGACCTTTCCCCGCTATAACCTCTCTGTTGGATAAGCTTCCCTGTTTATTTGTGTCTCGGATTTGAGTTGCCTAGGTTGTGTTGGCTAAACCTGAAACAAATAGCGCTACCATCAATGCAATGTATATGGAAATGAAATGAATATCTTGTGAAGAGCCCATTCATGAAAAGAAGTGTTTCTGAACATACATGAATGCAAGGCAAGCCTAATGAAATTGGATTTGAAGTGTAAATGTGAAATGTGAAATGTAAAACCCATGTAACAAGTGTTTTTAAACACGCATGGAACATGAAGCTTTAATAAATAGAAATCTATGTAATAAATGCATTGATCAAGGCTATGGAAACTCGAAGGCCCAAAACTCAATGGTTCTTAAAAGTTATATCTAAAATATTGTTGGTCTCACTTGTATTTGATATGGATTGTGAGCATTTGTCAAGGTGAATAAACACCTCTGAACGTAACTCACCCATTTGTGAGACACTGCCATCCCCTGTGTTATTGCTTGTCCGACATGCTAGAGTGAGTATCTCCTTTCCATTTCCAAAGTGTCACAGTGTCAAGTTGGTAGTCACCCTTTATCCTAGACTTTTGATTTGTAGCCTTCATCCTTCACTAGCATTAAATTGATTACAACTATGAAGTGAGTATGGTCTTGAAAGTTTGGTCTGAGCCATAATAATTAACAAAACTTTATATATTTGGTTGATAGACCGCTAGTGAAATGATTACTATTTGTTATAATTGTTACTTGAATTATTTGTAGAGCATGTCTCAACCTTTAAACACTTGCAGCAGTTTGATGTTAGCATGGGTCATATTCTTGGTCATGTTGACTTGGTCAAACCTAGTTTGACCAATGTCGACCACAGGAAATAAGGTGGATAGACCTCGAATGATGCAGAAACATGATATGTGGTCTATTATTGGGGTCACCAGATGATTATATGCAGTAGTTATAGGTTTGACATGATGATTTGTGGTATTCAACATTATTTGATCATTTACAAATTATTATTATTTTATCTGTTTGGGCGTATTAAATACTATGCATGATCATGCAGAGATCTGTAGAGTGTATGAGTATACACCTTAGATGGATTTAGGTTCCCTAAGTCCAATGAGACAATTTTTTTTCAATTCCGGGCAGTTACAGTGATGATTTGTCTCAGTATACAATTATAATGCAGTTTTGCCATGTCAAATGGCCCGTTGGAGCAGAGGAATGATTTGATTGGTTCACCTAGGGAGTTGGATGAGGAGGGGTTGGTCCAGCCACTTTTTCTTACCATTAAACCCCCCTCCCAGAGAGCCTGGTGGGATCAGTTGGAAAATGCAGGAACTCTAGGTGGCACTTTGAGCTGATTCATAGTTCCCGAGGCAGATTAAAAATGGTAAAAATGGCTACTGAGGAATTTGATTTGGGCCACTGAGGCAAGGAAATGGAATGGGATAAGTTTTGATGATGAGTGTGATGTCTTCCGCCCCTTCTCCAGCATTTTTATAATTCAGGAGGACCTACACCCATCTCTCTAACATATTTTATGAGTTTTTGGAGCTTTTTGGAGGCTCACAACTTTCCCAGAGGGGCACGATTTTGCACTTAGAGTTATATTTTAGTCATATTTTTACATGGGGACACACTAGGGGTGTTATACACTACCCCCTAGACCAACCATGAGCTTTATTCATGTTTATTTTGTCATATTGAGTGGGATCCCCTCTCCTAGGGCGATTTGGTCCATTTATGTGTTATATTATTATATTGATCCATGTGCTTTATGTTGAGCTCATCTCAACCATTGATTAGAACATTTTGATCTTTTAATATTAGCCATCCATTCAAAAGTTGATTAGGATTTTGGTATCTCTCCATCCTATTTAAAGGAGAGAGCTTCGCATTGTAAAGGGGGCTTTGGCTCTTGGAATCTTGATAATAGAAAAACTCTTTTTGTGGAAATTCTTGGATCTCTTTTGCATCTGGTGTTCTTCGATGGGGATTGGAAATTCTATTGCATCCTAGCAGTTGAGTATTTGTGGTGAGATCTATATTTTCATGGAACCTTTGTCTTTCTCTACAGGAGGGCGACTTCACTCGGGCGTTTTTGCAGGGCTTCCTCAGCTCGCTTTTTTGGCATCGCTTGTATCAGGGGGTTATTATTAGTATCATTGTGATCTATGGTTTCATCTTGTTATTTATTTTGTATCATTTGTCCATTTCTCTTGATGCATCAAATTAGATATTGTTGACGTTTGTTGTGCAGGAGGGAGGGTGCATTGGCTTCCTTGGGTAAATCGATTTGCATAGAATACTCATCCAAATATTCTCAAATTGATAGGGAAGGCATAGATCATCATCATCAAGGCATCTACAAGGTTATCTAGTTAATATACACAGGTTAGTTCTTCTTTTCTTGGTTCCAATCCATTAGCATCTTTATTTTACTGGCAAAACCCTCATTTAAAATAATCCAAAAATTCTATGGATCAAACCACTTGATCAATTGGAAAACCATTTATGGGTATTATAGATCGGGTAAAACCCAAAGCGGGTCCTCCTAGGCATCATACTTGGGTGACTCCATAGGGCCCATACTCCAAGGCACTAATCCCCAAAACCTAGCGCATTCCTCATTTGGCCAGTTTTTCATGTGTTTTGATCCTATCTCTGAGGCTTGGGTACTTTGATACTATCATACCTTTCATCAAGTCTATCCTTTGGTACTAGATAGCCCCAATATTGTCCTTAACCTCCCTGCATTGGACACGTTTCCAAGGCAGTGGATATTTTCATCATTTGTTGGTAGCTTGATCATGGATCTAGTAGTAAAACTCATAAGTCTCTTGTATTTCAACTTTGGATAATTTTCACACTTCATAAGCTTCTTGATCCAAGCCATAACTCATCTTGTGACTTCTTCCATAGATCTAGGGTTTACTTCACCTTGCACCTTACGTATTTCATCTTCCATTGATTTGATCTAGTGTCTTGGTTTGACCTCTCATGTCAAGAGTAGGTTTGGGTCTCCCCCATTGTTGTATTGGGATAAAATAACATCAAGTGAATATTTCCTCGATTGGCGTGACAACCATCCATTTGGGAGTCGAGGATATCTTGGTTCACCTCTTTGGTTTCCATATCCCTCTACCATTTATCTTGGATCCATTGCATAGGGGTAACTATAAGTCTGGTGATAACATGGGGATTTAGCTGGAAAACCCCAAAGCATTTGTTGGGTCTCTGGATCTCAGTTTATCTTCTGAATATTGGCCTCATCTTCATTAGCAGGATCATCCTACAGTATTGGGTGATCATCAACATCCAGTTTTCTCATCCGGAGCAGTTCTCATCAGTTTTGTGTAGCTGGGGGCGTGAGCAACTAAACAGGTAAACCAATTTTCGAGCCTTCCCAGAGGAGTCAGAACCTTTGCATGCTCCGGTCATTCTCTCCAGCACAGGAAGACCTTCATCTCGACAAAACCTCATCTTCATCAGGCAGCTCCTTCACCAAAAACATCGCCTTCAGTTGAAGAAGGGGTTCGTGCTGCTGGGCAGTAACATCGGAGGAAGGGAGCACCAGTTCTTCATATGTTCATCTCTTGATGCATGCGTATTATCTTTGGAGTATTATCAGCCCGATTATCAATGGTAAGTGTTGATCTTCTCTCTGCAAAATCTTTGCCCTAGTTTAGCTATAATTTAGGGCCATTATTATGTCACCTTGGATGCAACGCTTTATTCAATATTCTTGCATATTATCAGTATACAAGTGAGCCCTAGAATAGAAAACAATAGAATATCAGGATTTGGGTATTACAGAAAAAGAGATATGATTTTGGGTGTTTCTCTATATACACATGATACTTTGTTGAAATACATAGGTGGATTACATGATTATCTGAAGTATACCATTCTTATTTTTAATCCAACTAACATTGATGATGTTAGTGTGCAAGCACTCCACCTTGAAACAAGAAGGAAGAATTACAATTACTCAATTGAGTCTAGTTAGTTGAAGGAAGGTAAAGGAAAATGAAAAGAGAAGATGAATCGATTTGCTACAGTTAAGAAGGGGGATACAAAAATTTCATGTTCTCATTGTTAGAGAGATGGACATGATGCATAACACTATTGAAATCTACATACGAAGCTGAAACCAAAATGGACTAAGCATCAGAGAGGTAAGAATAAGACCATTGCTACATTTCAATATGATCTCAGATATGAATCCGAAGATGAAACCAAAGTATTAGTTGTTGGTATAAAAGGTATAACCTCTACCACATGTACTTCTTCCAATTTGATCACTGATGAAAAGAAGAGAGAAGAATTATTTTATTTAAAGTTTATCTCTACAAACGATAACATTGATACACTTGTTGACATTGGATCTCAAGCAAACCTTATTTTTGAAGGAATTGTTAAGAGACTTGGATTGAAAACTAAATTACATCTTAAACCATATCCACTTAGATGGGTATGTAAGAATGCACGATTACAAGTTACTAAGCAGTGCATGCTTAGTTTTTCCATCAATGCTGATTTTATTGATGAAGTAGATTTGGATGTAATACCCCTTGATATTTGTGGCATGGTGTTGAGTAGTCCATATTTGTTTGACAGGAAGGCTATGTTTCACAGAGAGCATAATCAATATCATTTCCTCAAGGATGGGAATGAATACATAGTGAGATCTCATCAATTTAAGATGAACTTGTTCATGGTTTCCACAACATAGATGAAGAGGCTTGTGAATGCAAGCAAAAAAATGTCTTTCATTTCTGTGAAGTATGATTCTAAAACTGATAAAGTGCTATAGAATGAAGAATTGTCGATGAGAACATTTATGATCTGAGTTTGTAGAATTTGAATGATCTTTTGATTGTTGATTGTCCTATAAAGAAAGATAAGTACATTGTTGATTCATTCTCCTTATATGTTTAGCTATGTTGTTTCTCAGCTTGTTACTAATGAATGGGATATGGCTGATAAATGGGACAAAGAATATAGATGTTTATGGCATTGAGGGGATGTTTACAGAGAAATCAACAATGATTTCTCTGTATTTGCTTTTGTGGCGATGGAACAAATGGCCATTTTTCAAGCAATACAGGTGAAAGACACTAGACAAGTGAGGTGGAAGCCCTCACTTATTTTCTGAATGATTCAGGCTTTTGGTGGTCCAAAAGTTTCCCAATGGGAAGGTTTGATCCAGGAGGATGTCCAATATTGATCAAAATCAAAGTCTTCAAATTGAGAACAAAATCTTGCAGCTGCATAGAGCTCGTTAAGATCTTTCCGGTGACATTCGTTTCACCTCAGATGAACTTCGGACGTGAAATATATCACGTTCGAAATTTTTGGCAAAACAAGTAAAATTTGGAAAAAGGGTGTGCAATGTGGAACCACTGTAAGGGTGACACGTGGATTGTACGATGCTGGCGTGGGAGGATGTTTAGTTAGCAGGGATGGTGGTGTGGCACAGTGAGGTGACTGCCATGTGGAAGGTAAGTGGCATCCAATTGGCAGGCATCATGGACATGTGGCATCTAGGGGGAATCTAGTTGGAGTCCAAGTGGACCAATTAGAGGTCGCCACATGGTGATCCGATTGGCCACAATATAGTTCTTTCTACCAAAATTTATAGCAGTCAAGGGGGATCGAACCCTAAACCTCTACCTTTGCCAACGTCTCCACACCATCCGGTTGGCCAAGGTTTCCGCGTTTAGATCTTAACCCATAAGGGTGCCACTAATATTTAAATTTACAAGTACTATAGTTTTGAAAAAGGGGCGGGGCCTCATCCCGATGTGTTTAAACTATATATCATTACCCATTGTGAAACCAACAGCCAATAAGGAGGCCAACACCGCCTTCCAATGTAATGTTACCATGTTAAAAGGAATGAGGCGATGCCCATGGGATTTGACCCCGGGACCTGCCCCATATTAGCGCAGCGTTGTTCAAATGGGCCACGGCCCAATCCTTTGACAAGGATTGCCACACTAGCTTTAATATTTTATGTTTTCTTAACCATGGGAACAACAACCTCCCAAGAGTATATCCAACAGCCTGCAAGCTAGATATACCAATAACTTGTGACTTAGCAGGGGTCGAGACGTCCCGGTGGGGTCGCTTACCCTTCAAGCCTTGTCACAACAGGCCAAATGAGAAACCCTACCCCCCGCTGGTTTTGAACCATAGTTTTAATATTTACATGGGATTCGAAAGCCCAAAAAAGGGCACGTTTCCCATGGTTTTGGTCCCCCAAATAATTATTTAAACTATGTTCAAAAGCCGTGAAGGGTAGAGGAACTTGACACCTTGAAGGTACAATCATTAATGTGCATGCTTCTCGAGGTGGGAAAAAGTACAGTCCATACTAGCACAAGAAAAAGTTGTCTCGAAGTGCATGCCAGAGGAGGCCTCAAGAAAAGGGGTCGTCTTTTTACTCGTTTTTCTCAAAATTTCGAGAGGAACACAGTAGTGCTGTATGTTTCTGTGTTTGACTGACAGAATTCCAATGTATCTCCAAAACTCTTGTATGTAAGTTTTTTGAAGACTTAATAAGATCAGTCTTCTCATTAGAAGTGGCCGGAAGACGCAACCCAAGAGAGATGAACTTCATTATCATCTACTGTCTCCGACTTACATAGAAAGTAACATTAATAAAAAAAATATAGATTTGTATAGAAAGTAACATTAATAAAAAATATATAGATTTGTTTTCACTAGATAATGTGACATTCATCATTTATTATTTTTCTTAGGATTTCTATTTTAGTCCTTTAATTCAATCTAATAAATGGAATATGGTGTCAAGCACATAATTAAGAGGATTGTTTCCTGTAAGTATACTCAAGAAGGATGCTCATGTGATTAGAAAGAAATAAGAAGTAAAAATGGTTTTTAGAAAATAGAGATTTATATGTAAAATTGTAAAATATGTATGTAAATACATGAATTTGATATAAATATATGGTTTTTTTTCTAACTTAAACAATTATATAAAAATTAAATATTTTACTCAAAATTTATTAAAGTAACTTATCCATCACATATATTTATTATTATTGAAAATTACATGTTTTAATTATCAAAATTTATTAAAGTGGTAAATAAAATGATTTTGTCCCTTTCATATATTTACAATACAATTATTGTTGGTTACATATATTTACAAATGACAAATCTAATTTTAAATTTATAACATTTTTAACCGTTTCTATTTACTCATGGTTATATATATATATATATATATA
>LPNX010120740.1:169926-191985 GCA_001517045.1 Pseudotsuga menziesii
TAATTTTATTTTGTGTGTTTGAAATATTTTATATTTCATTATTATGTTTAAAATAATTTATTTATTATTTAATGTTATTTTATTTCAATTTTAAATTAAATACTTTAATTTGTAGTTTTTAATAATTTTTATTTTGATATGTATTTAATAAATTTATCTTTTTTCTTAATAGGTAATAAATCAATATAAATATGTCACAAAAAGTCAAATCAGCAATACTCCTACAACTAGCGTTCTTCAAAGCTTTAGAGGTAAAATTTAGTTATTTGTTTTCATTTTTCATATTCTAAATAAAAGCATATGAGAGGTAAAATTTAGTTTTGTTTTTATTTTTTATATTCTAATTATTATTAAAAATATTTTAAATAAAAGTATATAAATATAATAATATTTTAAATATTATTAGATTTCATTTCTCATATTTTAAATAAAAGTATATAAATATAAAATTTAGTTGTTTATTTTTATTTTTCATATTCTAATTATTATTAGATTTTTTAATGGATGAACTAAATATCTATGAATGGTAACACGTCATTAATAATTACAAACAAACACATAGTTAGAAAACTTTTAATGGATGATTAAAGTATATACATAATTTCATATATTTTTGTATACATGTATGATAAAAAGTAAAAACATAATTAGAAATAATTGTAAGGAGATTTTTTAATGAATGAACTAAATATATATGAATGGTAACACATCATTAATAATTACAAACTCATAGTTAGGAAAACTTTTAATAGATGATTAAAGTATATGCATAATTTTATATATTTTTGTATACATGTATGATAAAAAGTAATAACATGTTGATACATTTTTTTATGATCTCAGCACTCGGTAATAATTTTAGAATTGCTTTGGCATTTTTGGGCTTCATATCCACCTACAAATGAGTTACTTGATACTAAGGTAATTATATTGTTTATCTTTTAAATTTTATTTTATATAATAATCTTCTTTTCTTCTTAAAATCTTATTTTAGTTATTATTATTTTCATTTCAACATATTTTAATGATTATATGTAAAATGTAACATTGTAATGTTTTTTTTAATAGACATGAGGTGTTTGGGTCTAAATGTTCAACTAGGTTTAGGTAACCTCATATTGATCTAACCATGAAAAGTAAATGTGAGAGATATTTTTTACATAGTATTGAACTCAATCTCTCTTATAATAAGATATAATTAAATAACTTCTAAATCACCTTTCCCTCCTAGAAAAATAATAATTTATTACATTGGAAAGCCTCTTCAAAGCAAGTAGACCCATAATAATTAATTGTAGAAAAATACATATATAAGAGTTTGAATCTCTTTGGAGTACAACTTGCACCTTTCACAAGCATAACACTTCCAAAGAATTAGTTTGTATCACTAAGCATCATAACTTATCATGTTATGTATCTTTCTCCTCTTGGAGTGCTCTCCAAGAGGCTCCCCTTTCAAACTATGTCCATTAAAATATGCATATAAGACCATGTAAAGGGAGCACTCAAAAAGTTGGATCACTAATCCTCTCTGGGACGATGAAATGTGTTTGAATAGACAGGGTATTTCCACATAGGTCAAACACCTTAAGCAATTGCTCACACAAATAGATCGCAAATCAGCACACAAATGTTTTATGTGGTTTAAGCTCTTATTGAGGGATAATAGTCCATCACCCTAAACAAACAACTACTTGAGGAAATATATTAATGCAAAAGGAAAAAAGAATTACATATGAGTTTCTCACAATTGATTATCAAGCAAATTTCCCTCCATTCTCTTTAAATAGAAATCATGGACCAATCAAGTGTTAAGCCAAAAATCAATAATCTTAAGATCGAAATGAAGATGAATTGTCAAATCAATTTATGTCTATAACATATCGTGAAAATTGGATTACATATGTACACATGCATACTAAATAAATAAACTTTACCTAAAGACATATTAAACCAAGCATTACAGGATTTGAGGTCTAAAATGGACCTTTTGAGCAAAACAATAAAATGTTAGTTAAAATAATAAAATAAGAGATGATTATTTTAAGGAAATAAAAAAACTCGTATTTCTAACTTATCTCCTTGTAGGGTTATTCAAATGTCAAGAGAGAACACTTGTTAATTTCTGCATCTTATGAGTACCCACTTAAGATACTTTGACAAACCCCTGATAGGAAAAATATCGAAATACATTAAGAAAAAATATTTTTAAACTCAAAATACATTTTATAATGTATATCAAGTTTTTTCCTTTGCAAGTTTGTCAAAAGTATGCCAAGTGGATACTCAATGGATGAAACATTTAATTTTCCATTTGAGTAAACCCACAAGGAGATCAATTGAAAGTACAAGAGAAAAAAGTGTTTTTTCCCTCCCCTCCAAAGCATTTACCCTAATGGATAACATCATCATCTTGAATACTGATTAGTTCATATACATTTGATTTTTATAGGTACATTTTTGTTTTGAGGCCCATTTTTTACCTCAAATTCTTGTAATGCTAATATTAACTAACTACTATGTATCTAAATATCCTAACATCCCCCCTAAAGAACAACTTGGGATAGGGTCGAAGTATTAACAAAGGTGACACACTATGAGAAAGAAAGAGACATTATATCCTATCCCTTCTTAATGAAAAATTCCTGAACTTTTAACCTAGAATGATGTTTAGAAAACTTAATAAATTTGTAAAAGACTTTATGAAGATGTTTGCAAGCAATATTCTATAGGGAGAAAGAGCACTTTGAGAATGCAATCCTATATAAGCTTTCTAATCAAGTGCATATGTAGCTCAATGTGTTTGTTATGTTGATATTGAACTAGATCTTTGGAAATCTTGATGGCATTCTGATTAGCATACCATAGGTTAGTTAGATGCTACTACTGGAATCCAAACTTTGAAAAGATATGTCAAATCCATAGGGATTCTTGACTTGCATTAACTACGGCTGGATACTCTACTTATATTGAAGAGAGAGAAAGATATCGTTGTTTCTTACAAGCCCAAGTGACAAGTCTGTAACCAAGACTGAAAACATAACCGAATTTTGGTCATCAAGGTTTCTATCCCAATCAAAATCAATGAAACCAACAAACAAAGGATTCCCTCCTGAACTTTAATGAATCATAAATTCAATGGTATCATGGATATACCAAAGTATCATTTTTGTTACTTTCCAGTGAATGTCATGGGAAATTTGCAAATACTAGGCAACAATACCAACATCAAAGGAAACATCATGGCAAGTATGAGTCAAGTGCAAAATACTACCAACTAACTAACGGTACAAGAGGAAAGTGAGTAGGTAGAGGTGGATTTTCTTCCTCACCATCATCATCTGAAGAAGAACCTAGAATAGGATCATTAGCAAAGAAGTTGGGAAAATAAGGTGGCACAATTGTCGAAGATGGTTCACAGGTTGAAGATGGCACACACGTTGAAGTCAAGATATTTTCAACAAATTTAACATCTCTTTTAATAATAATGTAAATGGAATTAGGTTTAAGAAGTTTATAACCTTTTAGAACTTTAGAGTAGCCAACAAAAATGCACTTCTCGCTCTTAGGATATATTGATTTCATTTTTCTTCACAAATATGAGCCCATGTTGCATTACCAAACAAATGAAAGTGGAGCCCATGTTGCATTACCAAACAAATGAAAGTGGAGCCCATGTTGCATTACCAAACAAATGAAAGTGGCTTACATCTAGTTTAAAATTACTTCATTCTTGTTTAGGTGTTATATCTTTTAAATCCTTTGTGGAAGGGAAATTGACTATGTAATTGGCACAATTAATGGCTTATAACAAAAAATGAGGACTTATCCCTAAGCCTTTGGATCATACAATTTGCTATTTCCTTTGATGTATGATTCTGTCTCCCAACAACACCATTTTTCTATCATGTGTATAGAATAGTATGTTGTATTTGAATGTCCTATGTAGTTTAGTAATTTGTAAATTTATTTTTTACATATTTGCCTTCATTATTTGTTCTTAACTTATTTGATGTCTAGATTGTTTTTCTACAAGGGCATTGTAGGTCAAAAACATGTCAAAAGCTTCACTTGTAAGTTTTAAAAAGTAAACCCAAGTGCATGTAGAGAATTCATTAATGAAGTACGTGAATCCAAAGAAAGAAGCAAAAAGAAGCGGGCCATAGAAATCATTGTGAACAACTTGCAAGGGTGCCAAGGTGTGCTAAGAGGCATGTTAATTAAAATTGTCTTAATAATGTTGGCCTAAAACACACCTAAGATGTTAATTAAAATTGTCTTAGTAATGTTGGCCCAAAACACACCTAAGAGAAACACCATCTCTAGGGGAAACAAGGGGAAGACCAATCACCATTTTCTAATTGCCTATCTCCTGCAATGAGAAACAATTTAGATGACCAAATCACTCATGCCAAAGTTTGGTCAATTTAAAGCTACAAGCGATAAGAACTAATGGAAAAAATGATGACCGAAAGTTGTCAAATCTATAGAACTTGGTAATATCATCAACAATTCCAATTGCTAGGACATGCTTATGATATTTTAAATCCTTAATTACAACTTGGTAAGGTGAAAACTTTATAGTCTTACCTTCACCAGAATGACTGATCTAATATATTGATTACAAATTTAGGAAAGACTTGGAACACATAATACATCTTTGAAATGGCCATCATATAGATGAATTGTTCCAAATCCCACACCACTAAGAGATTTATCATCACAAACAAATATGTGTTTTGTAACATTCTTTTGGAGAAAGAAAAGGGATTTATCCTTAGCCAATGATAAGATTCTATAGAATCAATGACCCATTCATTAGAAGTAGATGATGCATTAAATAAATACCATAAGCAAAAAGTGCATGCTCATAAACAGAATTGTTAGAAGAAAAAATAAGATTTATGTTGTGCTTCCATGGCTTCTATTTTCTTAAAATAATTAGAATCCACATGACCATCTCCCTGTTACGAAGATAATTAGTAAATAAGATAATAATTAATAATTAATAATAGTTAGGGAATTAATGAAACATTATATATATTGTAAATAAGAGGGTGTGACCCTTCATGTAATGGCCAACCATATTTAATTGGTGGCCTACTCATTTGTAAATCATCCATTCAATATATTAATCAGTTATTCAATCATATTCTGAAGATGCATAACTCGGATACGGGCTAGCTAATTACACTAGGATACGATGTAACATGCTCAAGTTATGTGTTATGGTGTTTAGTTCTTGAGTCATGGTACTCATTTTGTCATCCAAGTCTTTTTTCTAATACCAGAACAACTTTGTCTTTGATTTCTTACTTGAGCACTGCATTATTATTTTTCATTTCTTCCTTCCAACGTTTTTTGTTGGCAGCGAGGGTCTTGATGTCCTTCTCCAATTTCTCGATTTGGCCTTTTACTTTGGCCATGGTCTTGGTCTTGGTATGTGGAGGTGTGTATTTGGACACTACTTTGAGTTTGTGGGAAGTGAAAAGACAATTAATGTCGTTAGTTGGAAAAACACAAATGAAAAAATCTATAATTATATTATTATTCAAATAATATTATTATATTATAATTTTTTATTTTTATTCTAAAGTTGGTAATGAAAGGATAAATAGAATAATAATAAAATTATTAAGAATAGTAATAATAATTATATATATATATTGGATTATAGCTTTTAATAAAATCAAATATTATTATAATATTTGAATTTTTTATTAAAATTTCAGGGTTTTCGTGGAGAAGGTCGAGAGTGGCCTCTGGAAGAAGAGGGCAGAGCTGATGGGGAAGCGAGCGAAACGAAGGAGTGAGCAGGCGTGGGGAGTGGCAGTTGGAAGAGCATGGAAAAGCTAATGGGGAGAGCAGAGAGGGAACCGAGCTGGTGGCGGAAGGCGATGGAATGGCAACGAGAGTGGACAGGAAGGTCACGAGCGACCAAGAGTGTGGGGGGGGGGTGGAGGAGCGTGGAGGGAAGGTGTAAGAGGGGAGGTCGCGGAGGTGGAAACCGGCGGGAGCAGGCACACATGGATGAGATGGCAGGAGCGTAGGAGAAGAAGCGTGTTAGCAGAGAAATGGTGTGCGATGAGAGCAGTGATGAGGGCATGAGGGAATGAGAAGTGTGAGAAGGAAGACGACTGAGCTCGAGAGAGGGGACAACTCACGGCCAGAGGAGAAGAGGGAGTGCTAATGTAGCGAAATAAAAGAGGAGTGTGGGCACTTGGAGTGCACGAGGTGGAAAATCGATGACACGGTGGTTGTGCGTAGGTGAAGCATCGTAGAGAGGAGCAACAAGGGATGGTGGAGCAGGCGAGAAGATAATTGAACGTAAAGAGAGAAAAACAAATGTCATAAATGCAGTGATGACTGGATCCCAAACCATAAATGTAGGGACCGTCAGACAATACATTGCAAAATCATCAATGGAAAGGAAGCACAGGTATCAACAGAAGAAGTCTCGTCCGATTCTAATACTGACGCAGAATCAAAGTGAAAGACGGCATTAGAAAAATCAAACTTTGAGGACAAAGCTTTCCCAAGGGGAAGGCAATGTTACAAAGATAAATAATTAATAATTAATAATAGTTAGGGAATTAATGAAACATTATCTATATTGTAAATAAGAGGGTGTGACCCTTCATGTAATGTCCAACCATATTTAACTAGTGGCCTACTCATTTCTAAATCATTTATTCAATTATTATATTTATACATTCTTATTCTAAATATGGAACATCTTCCTCCTTAATTCGGATACGGGCTAATTGATTACAACCGAATATAGTTGTGGCACTCTCCCATAAAAAATGCAATGTTGTTTAGTCTTATTACCTTTCGATTTAGTGCTTTTATCGCCATTAGGTGTAGGAACTTGCTAAGAAAGTTTGGGACCCTTGTTTTGCTTATTTTTGCAAGGGTGTTACTTCTTTGTATGCTTGGATTTATCTTTTGTGGTGTGTGTCCACTAAGGATTTATTAGATGTAGATATAGTATTGATCACTCCAAGATGCAAGATCTTATCTTTCCCACTAATGAAAGGATTACAAAATATTAGGTTTTGTATAAGCAAATCCTAGAGTTTCTATAGTGGAGTGAAAAATAGATACAAAAACATAATAAAGAGGACCAAGCTGAGCAATGATAACTTATATATATTTCTTTTATGGATTAGATATATTTCATTCTTGAACTAAGAGTATATGGGTTTTGAATTTAAATATATAGTCTTCAATGCTAAGGGAAATCACTTGGATTTAAAGAAACCAACTAATTTTCAAGATGGTGACCTTGAATCTCATTGTGGTAACTAAATACAATTTACATTTCTTGCCAAGCCACATCTAGTTGGTCAATTCCTTAAAGATGGAATTGTAAGTCATTAGAGGTGTACATCTTGATTAATCCACGTGTTTTGTCATTTTTATTATACCATTCTACTTTCTTTGAGGCATCAAGTATCTTAATTCATAAGACATCCTCCATAGGGGCTTTCCATTTGAAGTAGTTGATAGTAGTAAGATACAAAAATAGAATAAGGAGTACCGAGCATAGCAAGATTAACATATATGCGTTGATTTTATGGATTAGATATCTTTCTTTCTTCAACTAAGAGTTGAAGGGTTTTGAATTGAAATAGATAGTCTTCAAGGAAAGAGAAATCACTTGGATTTAAAGAAAACAACTAATTTTCAAGATGGTGACCTAGAATTTCATTGTGGTGAACAAATACAATTTCCAATTTTTGCAAGCCGCATCTCGTTGCATAGCTACAATCAATTCTTTCACAACTCTATTAGCTACACATTTTTTTCAGGTATGCTTGGGTTTCTAGATGTAGCACTACCCATTGCATATACACAGGAAGAGTCCTCCTATGCTCAAACTGAGTCTGATCGAGCATCCATATTTTTTTAGCGGATCCAACACATCCACACCAAGTTCATGATATCTTACAAAAATCCTTGATGCCAAGTATAAGCAACAACATGACCAACATCGGGTTCCACATAAGTTTCAGGTTAGCGATAAGGTCTGGTTACATTCACAGAAAGAGCGCCTCACAGGGCCTCATCAAAAGCTTTTCCCACTTTGATCCAGGCCTTACACCATCACCAGGGATGTGGGTGAGCATTCTTTTGAGTTAAGTATTCTCTCTTTCCTCGTATTGCACCTTGTATTAATGTGGAGTCGCTTCAACCCTATTTTCTACCTCCCTTGAATACCTTAGAGATAGTCAAGCACTCGTTACCTATAGAACTCAATTCTGAAAACAATAAGAAGGCTACAATCGATCAGATCATGGACATTGAGATGAAGAGCACTCGATTTCAAAACATCCAAATGTATTAGGTTGTCAAAGTAGGGCAACTTCTTCACCAGGGAAAGTGGCTCAGCAGGAGTCAAATTTAACTAAAGTTTCCTCATTGATGTAGGAACTTTACACAATGAGAGATTTCAAATGTTGTGATTCTCAATTAGTTCTTTCCAACGAGCTATCATGCACCCTAAACTAAGATCTTATGCAAAAGTTGTGACCCTAGGAAGTTGTTGTATCAGCCAGCCACCATGGGGCCACATAATCCTATGGTTATCTTTTGGGATGTTTATGGTTTTTCCATTTTATGCTTATGATAAAAGGTCTCTTTGTTATCATCTCTTGTGAATGAGTGTAGTCGACACATCTCTCTTCAGAGATAAGCTACCGCCATTTGAGCTAGTTTGTATTGCTTTGCAGTTTAGAATGGTTTTCCATTCCATTCATTAATAGAATTTTGCTTTTACTGTACTATTGTGCTTTTTGCAAAACATTTATAAGTGTGATTCCATTTTATATTGTTTCCTTCATTTCGTTCTCCAAACAATCAAGATTAAAAGAAAAAATAAAAGAAACTAGATTCACTCTTAATATTAAAATACATATGTAGATATGTAGATATATGTTCTTTACACATTTCATGTAAATCCATAACACAACTCACCTATTACACTACTTAATGTTGACTTACTATGCAACATGTATACCTACACATGTACTCTCCATTGTAATATGCATGCATGCTAAATCGTGACTTTTAAGTGCTACAATGTATGTGTGAGCAACTCTCCTAAATTCAATGAAACTCGAGTGTTTCATTACTCTAATAGAAACCCATGTTATTATCCTCTTGCCTCTTGTAGTAAGATTCCCAATTGCCTCTTGTAGTAAGATTCCCAATAATAAGGTTACCCTTGAACTTTAAACTCATCCATACTATTCAAGTTTTCTTTTGTATGTCAATGTAAAAGGGTGTTTAAAAGATTGAGCTCGAGCAAAGATAGTAGTAGAAAATATGGGGTAGCAATAGTTGGTTTCTCAAGGATGTCCATGCCCTCCATTTTTGTGAAACTTTGTGGTTTTAATCTTAACGCACTAATCAATGGGTGATTATGTGGTCAAGTATTGTTTTTATTGATTTAAACTAGGATTGTGACAAAGAGGGGTTAGTATGCAAGGTTCTTTTGCTGTGACAAGAATCTTCTTATAAGGGGATTTAGTTTTCTTGATATGAGTGTGCACGTGCTTTAAGTGGCAATTTGTGAAGATACTTTATTAACCGTTGTAAGGATTCTTCCTCTCTCTTCCCATGCCGAAGTATATATATAAAAAAGTCGATGGCATTGATTAAAAACATTAGGGAAATTAAGGGAATACAAATTTTTGTTGCATAACATTCTAGCACACCACCAAATTCACTTTTTGCATCACATTCTAGCACAAAACCTATCATAAATTAGGGATGATAACCCTGTGATTGGACTGAAAGAAGAGCTTCATTCTATAAATACACAATTTGATTACTATAACTAGAATTTTAGAAAATATGAGTGCATATAGGAGTTATTTTTTTTTACATTTAAATTATATCCATTGGAGACTAATTTTTTAATTATTGATACAATTGTTTGTGACAAAATGGTAAATTTTCAACAATGAATAATTAATTATTACGAATCAATTACAATTAGGGGGAATAGAGAATTAATACGTTTATACATTAAATTCTAAAAGTAGGGGTAATTTTTATTAGCTCTTGAATGCACATCATTTTTCACTAAGTCACACCTCATGGATACTAACAACTATAATATAGTCTTTGAACTAAGGTACACATTTTAACAATTTGAAATTGGGACAAAAATTATTTTTAAGAAAAGAGAGCATATCCATGAGTAATGAACCATTGTAAATAGGGAAAATTTTAAGAATCCATAATTTTCTTAAGATGTAGAAAACTTGTGAATCTTACTAATTCTTAAATTTCCAACCCTAAAATGTTGCGATATTTTTCTAAAAAGATTTAAATTTCTATGGATTTCATATAGTTTCTAGACAATTTGGCGAATTTTAGAGTAAAAAAGTTTTATCCCGTGGCATTTGGGCAAATCAATTTAGAAAAAGACAAAAATTGGTAAATTAATTTTTGAAAAAATGGGTAAAAGATTAGCCATGGGCTAAATTTTGACCCTAAAAGTTTCTTGAATCATGAGGAACTTACTTGGCATATGAACTAATGATGGATATTTTCCTTTTATTCTTAAATGATTGAATTGATAATCACAAGATCCTTAGTGTGCTCTTAAGACCTTAACAATTATTATCTACATTTTACTAATATGTTAGATGTATGAAAGTAGATGAAGGTTAACAAGGACCTTCTTTATGATCTAACATGTCATGTAAACGATAATAATAACATATGTTACGAACTAATGATGGATATTTTCCTTTTATTCTTAAATTATTGAATTGATAATCACAAGATCCTTAGTGTGCTCTTAAGACCTTGACAATTCTTATCTGCGTTTTACTAATATGTTAGATGTATGAAAGTAGATGAAGGTTAACAAGGACCTTCTTTATGATCTAACATGTCATGTAAATGATAATAATAACATATTGGCTTGTGTAGGCGAAGTAAAAGTAAAAGTGAAAAAATAACTTTTACCCCATCTCCCAAAATAGTAAAGAGGAGTTTGGGTTTGTTACAAATGGTAATGACATATATTTAATATCATTTCAAAAGAAACATTGAATATATGAAATGTCATAATCATCATTGATCATACTCGATGTTTGAGAGCCTACCAGCTCCACATCAAATAAAACTTTTAATCATGCAAAATATCAAACCCTTAGTGCCTTTAAAAATTGAGAAAGATCCTAATCAAGAATTTAGTCCAGTGACAAATATTATATCATCTTTAAATGAAAGAAAAAAAGCAAACCTTTGGTTCTCTCCACAACCATCAAGAAGTAACCACTTTCAATTGAAGTGTTAGCCATGATAGGAGTAGGGAACCTTAGTTTGGAATCATTGTTTCCACTTAGTGTATTCATTCTATCAATTTCATCTAGGCCATTCAACCCTATATAGGTTTTATAAGGTAGTAACCCACTTTGAATGATCTAGTCAAATACATGGTGTTTGAGCTACATATGGATACCAAAGTTCTCTACGCAAGAAAATTACTTGAGATGACCATCCACATGTTAGAGGGAATTCTATGCTTTTGTTAAATCCACTACATAATATTATTACCAAGTCTAATCTTGTGTCTCATCTTGGCATTAACCCTAATGACCATAGTGCATTTTATGCAGGTATTCAAAATTATATATGTGAATTATTCCTTCTCCATGGAAAGATTTGAGGAAATATGTATTTGAAGGGGGCACATAATTTATGCCCCTCTATGGTCATTAATGGGTTTCACAATGGATCAAGGGATGCATAATTTAGAGTTGCATATTGATACCATATTTGAAGTTGTATACGTCATAAGAAAGCTATATGAGATCATTCAGCACGACTTGGGACCATTTGTGGTCTTCACTAAGTCCACTACATAAAATTCTTTCCATGTTTAAGATGTGGTGTCTCATTGTTAAAATATAAGAGAGATAAAGAAAAAAAAAAGCATGTATAAAAACTCTCATGTGAGGAACACGATCTTGGTTTCCTTAAATAATCCAGGATCAACAATTAAATGCACTTTGGAACCTTAACATATGCTTCATTACATGGAATGCAATGTGATTATATTACATGCCATAGTAAACTATGTGTTTTATCTTTTAACCAAGTCATGTTTAACTCCAAAATACCCCTTTTAAATTTGACTTAATAAAGACATGCCCCCTTTAAGTTTACCGAGATATCTTGCATTATTACACTATACCCCACCTTAATTCTATCACCCATAATATTTATTTAAATAATGGCTCACTTCCAAAACTTTCATCTAGTGACAAACCCACTTCAAATATTAACAAATTTTTACATGTGACCCAAAAAAAAAAGGGATACACATGACAATTAGTCTTACAACAACATCCCTTTTACATAGGCAAATGACCTAAACCCTAAACTAATTATTTTTGTGAATAAGAGTTGAGACATGAGATGTGTGGTGTGTTATTGATGATCTAATGGGGAGCAATGCATTTAATAAAGACCACTTGGTAATTTGTAGGTATATTTGTGTGTTATTGATTATCTAAGGTGTCCATGTCATTAAATATGTTCCACTAGTGACATGGGTTGATTGATTTTGTCTTTAAAGCATATATTTATGGAAAATATTTTATCTTTTGTTTTGGATCATAGTGATCTCTTATGATCCTTTGTTCTTGTAGTTATGGTAGTGAATGATACAAATGATATGCTCTTATAAGGACTAAGAAAAATTGTTGTGAAAAGGAGCTACCCACCCTAATTTGATCTTGTATGGATTTGTGCAGCAACAACTTATATTTTGAGTCTGAATTCTATTTGAATTAACATTACTTGGAATGTAGTTCAAATATTGTCCTTGTTTTGGGAAACATTGATACACATATTGACTAAGATATCATTTCTTGTGGTTTGGGTGTAGATAAGGTGTTCTTGTAGCATGCTTTTTCCTTATCATACTTGTAGTGTTTTCTTGATTCACTTTTGGTGTGATGTCTTCTTCACGCATTTGTGTCACTTTGTTGTTCACTAAATATTCATTGGTAGAGATATTTGGATTTCAAATCGCTTATACCATTTGAAAATATCCATATTTCCACTAGATTTACATCTTTAAATTTATGATGTTGATTGGATATTTGTTGACTCCTCTCCCTTGTTTGAATTTTTAAATTTAAGAAATTCTCTATTTCAATGAGATCGGTCATTGTTTCTTCACTGATTGTTGGCTCCTTGTTGGTAAGTAACTCTAGCTTTCCCTATAGCAACTTATCATTCTTTAGCTTCTTGATTTGAGTTAGTAAGATTTGATTATGATCCCTTAAGCATGAAAATTATTCATTTTACTAGCAAAAACCTTGTCGAAATCCTTTTGTATATTTTTTACAACTTTTGATTATCTTGAAAGATTGACTTTGAGACATCTTTGAAGCCTTCTTGGATCTTACGAATCTATAATCATTCTTTTTTAGACATAGTTGTAACATTTAATTGGGATATGAATTTATATTCATCGGTATTTAGTTGTAAATCTTTAATTTCATAATCATTACCAATAGTGATTTTCTTTACAATCATACTTCTAAAATTAATAATTAATTTACCTAATTTTCTTTCTCACCTATAACAAAGATAAATGCTAATCTCTTTTTCCAAAATAATTCCTTTGATTTTTATTTTTTTAAACTCATGATAAAAAAATACCTGCCTTTCTTAACTTTATTAACATCCATTTTTCAACTCATTTTTGTATTTAATAGATTAACTATTTTCTTTTTTTAAATTTGGTTAATATTAAATGGCACTTTAAAAAACTTAAAGGCAACTTTTTGATATGTTCCTCTGCTTTTTGATGTACTATTTTTTTTTAACTTTTCGAAATAATCACAAGTCCTTCCTATAATAACCTTTTTAAATCTTTAATAAATAATTAAAGGTCGTGGACTTCAATTGGAGATTGGCGGTATTTCAACTACGGTAGTGTTCATCTCATGATTCTATTATATTTCTTGTAATTATGGCAATGGCTACTCGGTAATATCAATACACAGCTTCATAGTTATCATATTTGGTTGAATCAAGTTAATTGGTACTGAAATTCGGAAAATCATAGTTATCATATTTGGTAGAATCAAGTTAATTGGTACTGAAATTCTGAAATTAGGTGTGTAAATATCAAATTATTCATTTCTTATTCGATCTGTTGTCCTACAATTTTGAATTTAAAAAACCTGATGGTCATGTCGTTGATTTTTGAGCAAGTGTGGGGCTAAGATAGCCATTGAACTTCTTTTGATTCCCATTTCCATTGGCCGACAAGTTGGCCTACCCTTTTTCTCTAAGGTGGCCTCTTTAGCACAAGATAGGGTAAGCGAAAGCTTCTATTGGAAATTCTTTCTTTTTATATTTCAAAATACCTCTTTTTTTATTTCAAAACACAGTTTTTTTTTATTACTGGAAATTAGGCGTCATGCATATATGGTCATGAATTTTGATTCTAAGTGGGGACAGTGATAGCCTACTGCCCCAACCACCACACAACTTATAAGAGGAACCAAAATTTTCATTTATTATTGGATGAAAGGCTTTCAATTAATTGATTAAAAAAACGAAAAAATGATGTGTTATCAATTACATATTAATTACATTTTTTGTTTTGTTTCAATTTATTCACGAATTTTTATCAAATTGAAAATTGTTGATATGTATTATTTGTGAATCATACCATATTTGAATTCGAACTTTGTAACTATGCACAAATCCTTTACTAAGGCAACCCAATACAAAGCACACATGAATTATCTATGTTGATTTTTTATGATATGATGTATAAACCAATATTGAGTCGATGAAACATAACTTACAAATTAATGTTATCTTTCCACTATTATTTTCAATGATTCACTTGCAAACTTGTGCCTCTAGACATGTACTCCAGCTCCTTTATTATATTGCAGTGGCTGGTTCTTGTTGTTTGTCAGTTTAGATTCTATGCCACGAGGTACCAAGCAATGCAACGTCCCTTAAAGCTATATTTTTTTTTTATTCCATCTAATGAGCGTTGGAATAGCCAAAGATTTGCAAACCATTGATTATAATTTATTTGTGAACATTTAGACTTGCTATCAATGAGGGTTAATAAAAATGGCACCCCGTCATATTTGACCCTTATTCCTAAATGGCGTGTGGATGACTCCTACAACCCTATAATTTACACGGATCATGTCCACCCAATTGTTTTGAAAACAATGTCAATTATTGGTTTGGACTTAGAAACAAATTTGTCAAACAATTATTGGTCTCATTCTTATCCAAGTAATTCATTTCAACCATTGCCTCTTTCCAAAGGTTGCCTTTTCCTTCACAGTGTTCCACACAACTAGATTTTTGGTTATTTTTCTATCAACAAATTACTTTGAATATGTTTTCTCTAGATTTGATTGAATGCAAATAACTTCCCTTTGAATTTTTCTTTTTCTTATTTTCAATCATGGCTTACAATACCCAATGGATGATAAGATCAATTTGCATGCTAAGGAGGTCTACAACCAAATGTTCCAAGAATCTCTACCCAAGTCTCGACTTCCGTTCTTTGAACAAGTTGATAGTCAATGATACATTTCCGATTCCTATCATTGGTGAGCTTTGACAATTCTGATCGAAGAATAGAATGAACAATATTTATGTTCTCTCCACCAGATTTTACATTTAACTTCTTAATTTCTAGTTATGACATTCTTTACAATTTTTCTTGCACCCAAGTAACTTTTTGTCAATAGAAATTCTAATTATGGCTCAAGGTCTTATTTTAGTCAAAGACTTTGAGTTCAAACAAACTCTAAAAATAAATACGTGGCTAAAGGCTAGGTCAAATAAGGTCTAAAAAGAGCATGCCAAAAGGTTGGGATTAATATTGGTTTCACAATCATAAATGTAACTTCAATACTAGTCAAATAAATGATATTTCATTTACTAACAAACATCTAGCATAAGAAGGACAATACATAGAAATCTATACAAGAGAATGACAAATATAATGAATAATGATATATACACATTGACTTGCCATGTGATTGAATAGTCCCCCCTCTCTCTCTCTCTATATATATAGTCTTGGAGAATTGAATGTTGTATAACCACAATCATTTTGAAAAGATGGAGAATAAGCATAACCTTTGTAGAAGGTGGAAGTCAGAATGTCCATTACATATAGCTTGGGTGGAATGATTGTTACACTCGGTGCCTAGGTTAATTCTTGTAAGTGACATGACATGTATAATGATTGAGTGGATTATGTACTCTAGCCATATTTCGTAATGAAAACAGTAAAAATCACAATATTGAAAAAAATGAATTATATATTTTAAATGAAAATGTTAAAATATATTATCCTTTAAATTTCAATTTAATAAAATATATAATTTTTGATAAAATGTTAAAATATATATTTATTTACTTTTCAATTCTATAAAGCTAAATACTTATTTTTAGAGGTTTTCAATTCTTATAAAGCTAAATACTTATTTTTAAAGGTGCAATTTACATTTTGAACTATTTGATCCCTCCTAAATACTTATTTTTAAAGGTGCAATTTACATTTTGAATTATTTGATCCCTCCCCCTCTCGATGTGTAGGGGAAGTTTTATATTTATACATTTAAGTTATATATATTTTATAATAATAAGCGTAAAATAAATTTGAGACTCAACTTTGCCACCAAAAAAATGAAATTATTTGCAACTTTACTCCCGGAAACATGTAATTCTACTGTTCTGTGATCATTAAAGTTCACAAGCAGATGGCGTGCATTTATGAGTAAAATGAATTCTCTAATGGAGAAATCTCGTAACAGTGTATACTCTTGAAGTGTTTTCTCATTTTGGCTGAACCACTAGAAATCACTGAATGGTTAAGTTGAAGATGTGTTTGTCAGTGTACGTGTTATATATATATATATAACACTGTACACTTCAAAAGTATACACTGTTACGAGATTTCTCCATTAGAGAATTCAATTAACTCATAAATGCATGCCATCTGCTTGTGAACTTTAATGATCACAGAACAAGTAGTAGAATTACATGTTTCCGGGAGAAAAGTTGTAAATAATTTCATATATATATATATATATATATATATTTATATATTTATATTCTAAATCACCATCTTTGTAATTGTTCAGGTAAACAAACTGAAAGAATCGATAACAGAGAGACACAACAAATTACAGGTATAATCTCTTGTTTCCTGCATAATGACTGGACTTGGCTTCAGATCTCGTTCTATAAGAGTTTTCATTTTGTCTGACTGTTTGATATTTCTAAATCAATTATAAAACCGAATCGAATATTTTTTAATAATTATTTTACAGTGAGTAGAAAGCTATTTTTAGAATTTGTTGTGTTGATTAATAAATACAAACTAGCACATGTATGTATCATCAGATATATGAAGTACAGAGAAGGATGATAAGAGTATGAGCCTCACAACTATTGTATTGAAATCTAGTGTGGAGAATCAGATATATTAAGTACAGAGAAGGATGATAAGAGTATGAGCCTCACAATTATTGTATTGAAATCTAGTACGGAGGATTTAAAATTAGATGCAAGTTAAATAATCGATCTGTATTTGTTTTTGAGTAATACAGAAATTGATGAAATTGCAGTTTTATGTTTTATGTTGTTAGAATTGTATATTGTATGGGAATCGCATATTGGATTATTCTTCATTACCCTTTGATGATTTCTGTTTCTAAATTGGTTGGATTCTTGCTTGCTGCTAGTTCGTCAACTCTCCGGCTCTTATTCTTCGAATCCTGAGCATATTTCTTATCCATGCTTCTTACTCTGGGTGTTCCCAGATAATCCAAGATACTATTTGTTCATCCATTTGTACATTTAAAATTTCAATTTGAACGATAAAAATAGTAATATCAACCACAACAACAAAAAATCAGATTACCCCATTCCAAAAAAAATTATCAACAAAAATTACATTTAAGAATTCCAAGAAAAATGACCAAAATCTTCTATAGTTTAGCTTACTTATTTTAAAACTGTATATGCATGGTGTCCACAAATGCTGTGTTTGTTAATCAAGATGTACATTTCAGGAAATCATAAATTCTCTGCAATCAGATGTTGGGCGCCAGCTTTCTTTGCTGCTACAGCCAATGCTTCAGGTGGAATATTAATATTATTGTGGACCAACTACCAATAATATGTTATCGTGTGTTGCAACTGATAATTCTCTGTTTGTTCCGTCTGTCATATGCTCTCATGATCGCAGCATCTTTTATATAATGCGAGTCTGTTGTAATTATTGTTTGTTCTCACAATTCCGATTTGACTCCCTCTGTTTCAGGCCATCGGCGTAGCCAACACATGATTGGCGGTGAAGAAGAAACAAAAATGTGACCGAATGGTTTGTCACACGATGGATTGTAGAGAGTGTGAATTGATTCTAATAGGTCGTGTTTATTGTGATAATTCATTTGTATCCACACTTTGGTTGTAAATAATTGATCGATTCATACCGAGTCGAACGTCGTCCAGTAAAAATTACAGTAAAAATTAGTATGCAAATCATTTCAACACTGTTATTGGTTTAAAAAATTAAAATTAAAATATGTATTTTATTTTGGGATATATATTAGATTACAGTAAAAAGTAGTATGCAAATCATTTTAATAATGTTATTGGTTTAAGAAAGATATGGATTAGAGCTTGAATGGGTCTAATGGTTAAGAGCATGCGTTTCCTTTTAGGAGTTCATATGTTTGAATCCAAAGGGGTAGGGTATGTACACCTCTGTAGACTTTAGCAGTTAAATCACTGCAAAGAGGGGTCTCTTGTCCCACTAACAAGGGGTCTCATACACCAATTGATGTCTCACTTGGCGGTGACCTTAAAATATATATTATTATTATTATTATTATTATTATTATTATTATGGTGTAGTTCATATTGGTTATGATTATCTTTATTATTAATTCAAAAATTAAATTATAATAGGTTTGGGTTTTTTTTTAAGAAATCCTTGTAAACATATTTATCTTATTTTTATTATCAATTTGACAACTAATTTATAATAAGTTTCACATCCTTTCAAATAAAAGTCTCTATAATCACATTTATTTTATCTTATTATATGCAATAAAAATTATCCTATACAATAGAAATTATAGCTAAGGCATATTTTGGTATATTTATCTTTTAAATTATTATATTAATAATTACCATTAAAATTAGTTAAGACCTTAAAATTAAATGCCTCTTTCACTTAAATGATTTTATATGATTTACAAAATTATTCATTCTTATGTAAGTGTTAAGTGATCCGGATGTTAAGTATTTGTCTCAAGTATAAGTATCACCGAATGTCAAGTGTTTGTCTCAACTATCACAAGCACTTCGTAGTCACATGAGTGAAAAAACTAGGATAGGAAACTATGGTTACCACTTTGTGATCGATAGTTAGTCAGAACAATCGTGGGTTAGGTTTATGTGTATGGGTAGGGAGCGTAGGATAAGTCTTAGACCCAAAACTTTAGAGAGAAATAGAGTGACTCCTAGGGCTTGTCACTTCACCTAAAGCTCCCATACATGCATATCCCACTAAAAAATCAAAGAGGGATACTTTCCTAGATTGACAATTTTTACGATTTAGCCCATGTGCTAATTTTTTATGTTTTCTTCAAAACAAGATTTGCCAATTTTCATTATTTTCTAAAATGATTTGCCCAAATTCCACAAGATAAAAATATTTCACTCTAAACATTGTCAAAATAGTCAAAACCTATATACATTCTTAGAAATTTAAATATTTTTATAGTTGAAAATTTACGAATTAGTAATATTCATGGTTCCTACACTTTAATAAAGTATGCATCCTTAAACATTTCCTTGTGCTTGACACACCTATAAGGCACATTTTCCTGACAAGTGTCACTTCCTACTAATGGATTTTACACTCAACTCATAGACATGGATAATTTTCTCTCCAATCCTACAACCAAAGCCCTAGAACCTAGACTACTATTGGTTTTATATGACATAATATCAAGTCTAGTTCATTTTAGTTATGCTTCTTTTAAAGGATGTTGTTACTTAGAGGGGCCTGGAAGCGAGGAAAAAATGATGTTCGTAAGTGAAAAAATATGCAAAAAAAGAAAATACTTGCAAATGGGAAAGATTGATTTAAACTTTGAAAGAGATGCTTGAAAATAAAAATAAAAAAGTTATGAAAAGCATAGGAACCAAAAAAATATTTCAAATCCTAAATGAAAAGGCAATTTTGACAAAATTATTATAACCAAAGCAATTTTCCTGTCCCAGTGACATTTGACATTCATCCAGTAGGCTTAGGTAATATGAATCTATACGGCTAGCACCAACGGCTATCTATCTCTCTAATGAGATGGGGCAGAGCGTGAAAGAAATGGATTATATGAAGTGAATTGGGTAACTAAGTAGCGGTCAAGAGAGAGAGGCTAGGTTAGGAAAATAAAGAAGTATATTCTAAATAGTGGGTGGGTACCCCAGACCCTGGGAAAGGAATGCTCCCCTCGATAGGTTACAACACAAGTGTTCGATTTCTGTATTTCCCACTTTTACAAGGCCCTTCTTAGGCTTTTATCCTCCCTGATGAATGACCAAAGCTAGTTCCTATAAAAGATCTTTGTCTAGCCTGGCTTTCTTTGTAACCTCCTCGGCATAAACATCCATGGGCTCTGAAAGGGCTTCAACAAAATACCTATCTTTATTATTTTCATAAGAGACATGCTAATAAAAGCAATAGAATATCTTTACAAATGCAATCACTTCCAAATCTAGATTAACAAAAGATTCCTACTTAACCGAGAAAAAGGAAAATTTTGAATTTTGTTCTCACAATATTCTCTTGTTATTTAATATTAAAGACATAATGAAAAAACACTAAATAATGATTTTCATTCATTTTGAATTGGAATTAAGAAAAACTAACATAGATCCAAATCCCAAACCTAAATCTATTTTTTGGCACCTTCAGGTGATCCATGTACATTTCTGTAAGGAAAGGTGCCAACATTTATGCTTTTCACAATATTCTCTTTTTACAATATTCTCTTTTATTTATTATTAAAGCCATAATGAAAAAACACTAAATGGTGATTTTCATTGCTTTTGAATAAGAATTAGGAAAAACAAACATACATCTAGATCCCTATTAGACTTAAGAAACCCAAATATATTTTTTGGCACCTTCAGGCGATCCTTGTACCTTTATTTAAGGAAAGGTGCCAACACCCATGCTTTTCATGGAAATAAGCCAATAGGCCCATCTTCTAATTGTTGAAATATTGTAACTTCGAAGAATATTCTAAATGTATTTTATTGTTGTAATCTATCGGAGATGTTTTATTCCTTCGTTGAGATGTTACTATTGTATCTGGTCATCATAGAGTAATGAGGTAAAACCTCCATTGTAAGTCGGGTCAATAGAACCCTCCAGGATATAATATTATTATTGTTTTGTGTCTTCCTAGGTGAAGTCGGCCTAGTAAGTTTGTTGGGGCCAAGACTATTAGGGAAAAAGTCAAGTGGAAGATAGAGTATAGATAGAGGAGGTGTGTTCCTCATTTGAAACACACACACACTTGTGTATAGCGTATAGGAGCGAGAGAGAGAAATATTTGCAAGGAGAAAGAGAACCTGTTTGGGGTTTTATCTTTGTACTTTTGATACATCTATATAGAAGATGTTTTGTTGGGTTTTATTCCCCTATAGGGCTTCCCAAGATAAATCTTGTGATTGTGTTTCTTTTAGTGATCCTACATATGCTATTGTTGTGAAATTGAGTTGAATACTAATGATATCTAGCTAGCATATGGAATCTTAACATGGTATCAGAGCTAGCATGAATCGAACATCTTTCACAATGTGAAACTCTCTCTCCTATCCCTTCGGCAAGAAATTAGGGCCTGTGCAAGAAGATGAGGGACCTTTTTGTGCACGTTAGATGCAATAGAAACCTGAAAAATTAGGCATCCCTCAACTTACTTGGATTTTTTGAGATACTTA
>LPNX010120740.1:199024-216551 GCA_001517045.1 Pseudotsuga menziesii
CTTTTTTGTCTACTATCCTAATTGGCATGCATGTTGGCAGCCTTGGGATTAGGCTTGGCAGGGTCAGGATTGCTTGGGATGATTTCTATTTTATGGATCAAGCGTGATCGACTTCATTCTACCATTGCATCTAAAAGGTCCCTCAACTTCTTGCACACACCCATTGGTGTTTCTGTCAAAGTTGAAATTTTGGAGATCTGATTGCATAGAAAGTTGCACCTCCCTAGATTGCATCTATTGAGCCTTGGATCGAAATTTTTGAGTGGGTATATCTCCGGGAAATTCAAACCCTAGTTTGGCATTTGGACCAGAAAACCAAAAAATTGCAGATCAGAATCTCGCAAGTCAATTTTGAGAGGTGAAGATTTGGGATCTCCATAAACCAAGTGTACCAATCAACTCGTCTCAATCAAGTGCATCTCCTGGTAAGGTTAGTTCTGCATTATGAGAAATTTCATTTTTTAGTGACTTGCTGGATAAGATGGCCCCAAGCACTAAGCTTGAGAACAAGTTAGAAGGAATAGAGAATTTTTTAGCATGGAAATATAGTATTGGTCTCATTCTTAGAGAGAATGATCTTGGAAAAAACATCAAAGGAGAAGTTGCAGAACCTGAAGAGGATGAAGCTAAGGAGAAGCACAAGAGGGACCTGATTAGGGTAATGAGGATTATTGTTAATTCTATCAAAGGTAGGCTTGATCCCTCAATTGTCATCCAAATATACCCCGAAGGATATGTATGATTCCCTAAAAAGATGAATTTGAGAGCCCAATTGAAAAGTACAAAGATGAGCCAAGGAGAATCCATTCAACATTAATTCACAAGTGTCTCCCAATTCAAGGAGCAACTAGAAGCCATTGGAGACTCCCTTGATGAAGATGAAATAGTTATGACTGCTCTAAATGGTATCACTAGACCTTGGGATTCATTCATACATACTATGTGTGTCAAAAAGGAAAGCATGAAGTTTGACATTGTATGGGAAGATTGCATCCAAGAGGAGGCTAGAGTACTCGGTATCCAACAGAGAAGCTCTACTTAAAGAAGATGATCAAGCCCTAGCCACCCATACCAAAAGAGGAAGAAGTCAATCTAACTTCAATAAGGAAATCCACAAGGAGTCTCGAACTCCCAAGAGGTTCCAAAGGACAAGAGGAAACAATCAGAGGAAAGACTACTCTAACTTTCAATGTTTCCATTACCAGAAATTGTCCATTGAAGAAAGAAGAATACAAGAAGAACAAAAGACATCATGCACGCCTAGTTGAAGATGAAGAAGAAGAGGAAGAATGACCTCAAAGAAAACAAGCAAAAGAAGAAGATGCATAAGAGTATGTATTATTCTATGCACTCTATGGGCCTGTTACACCTAGAGAAGATACATGGTTTATTGATAGTGGTGCTTCAAAGCACATGACAGGACAAAAGAAAACTTTGTCAAAACTTAAAGAGAATAACTCTCCTCAGAAATTATCATTAGGAGATGACTATCAATATCCTATGAAAGGTATTAGTGAAGCAAGCTACAAGCTTGATTCTGGAACCCCCATGAAGATGAAGTCAGTCTTATATGTACCAGGTTTGAAGAAGAACTTACTTTCTATCTCAGCATTAGATAAGAAAGGATATAGGGTTTCCTTTATAGATGGACAAGTACTTATGTGGCTCACAAGAAAATCAATTGAAGATGCAATTGTCATTGGTGAAGAAGGAGGATTATATAAACTCAAGGGACATTTGAAAACTACCCTTGTTCATGAGACCACTAGCCCAAGTGAACTATGGCATAGGAGGCTTGTTCACATCAACTACAAAGCACTACCCCATGTGAGCAAAGTAGTAACAGGTTTACCAGATTTGAATATCGATCATGAAGGCACTTGCAAAGGATGTGCAAGAGGAAACAATAATGAGAATCCATTTTCGAAGAGTGAAACAAAGACTAAAGGTATGTTGGAATTAATTCATTTAGATGTATGTGGTCCAATGCCCTCCACATCTTTGAGTGGTTATGAATATTATGTTACATTTATTGATGGCTATTCAAGAAAGACATAGATATATTTATTAAAAACAAAGGATGAAGTATTCAAAAAATTCAAGGAATTCAAATCCTTGATAGAGAATCATTCATAAAGAAGAATCAAGACACTCGGAACAGACAATGGTGGAGAATATACTTCAAAAGAGTTTAAAGCCTTTTGGTAAGAAGCTGGAATCAAGAGGGAACTAACCACTCCCAACAATCCTCAACAGAATGGTGTTGTGGAAAAAAAGAATAGGGCCATTATGGAAGCAGTGAAGACAATGGTACATGATCAAGATCTTCCTATGAATATATGTGTTGAAGAAGCGAGAGAAAAAATATATGTACAAAATAGATTATCCCATAATGCCCTTGGGTTCAAGACTCTGGAAGAAATGTTCACAGCAAATAAGCTTAAGGTGAGCCACCTCAAGATATTTGGTTGCCCAGTATATGTTCACATTCCAAAATAAAGGAGAACCAAGTTGGACCCTTCGGGAAAGAAGAAAATATTTGTTAGATACTGTGAAGTCTCCAAATCCTTTAGAATATGCATTCTAGGATTCTATCACATGGATATTAGTAGGGATGTAACATTTGACGAAGAAGCAACTCTCAAGAGATCCAGAAAGTGCCAGGATGAAGAAGTATATGAAGAAGATGTACCTCCCAGAAATGTAGAAGTTGCACCCTCCCTTGAAAATGAAACATCAGAGGACCGTGATATGCTAGAACCTCAAGAACCTCCTGCTATGAATATATCACGAAAGAGAAAGCATGCTTGGGTAAGAAAAATTATACAAGAAGCAAAGAAGTATGGAGCTCCATAACGCTCCACAAGACTAAGCAAGAGATCAAAGCCATTTTCCAGTTATTAATAATTGCTTTTGTTTTTCACATAAAATAAATTACATGTCCAAACAACATTCCTCCCCCAACAATATTTTCCCTCGGCCCTTTTATTCTTGTTACATACTTCCACAGTGGATATTTTTTCTTAAGCTTGCTATCTTGCTACAATATGATTATTTGTAGTATTTGTAGCTCTACTTGCAGCTCCACTTGGAACAAATGGATCAATAATGGAGATAGATGAACTTGGAAGAGGGAGAGAAACACCAACGCCAACATCAATATTCGTCCATCTCCTTTTTCCTTTACCAACAACCCTTGATGATGGATCCATGATTTTGTGGTATTAATGAATAATAAGCTACAATATTGTTTTTAGAGAAATGACAAATCTAATTTTCTTGGATGCCTTCAAATTGCACTTAGAAACTTTAGGCTCATCATAAAAAATGTTTGAACCCTTGTCTTGTGAATCTAAAGTTAGGATGAAAATGGCTTTTGGCTATTGGATTTTATTAGTGTTTTTGGTTTATCTAATGCAAGATGTTGTTGATGCATATTGTTTCGGAGGGCTTAGCATTAGAGGAAATTTGGGGTCTAAAATGGCATTATAAAAAAATGATCCAACCATAATTTCTTGATCATATGGAATTCAAGAACCAATAGAATTTGAATAAAATGAGTCAACCAAAATGGTTGACTTGACATATTTGTCATAAAAAAACTACTTTTTTGTTCGTATTTTCAACATATATCCCTGTGTTTTTACTCAAATTTCAAGGGAGAGCACTCGTTGGATGCGATGCAGAATTTAATTCCACATCCAACAAGTGATCCTGCTCGAAATTTAAGTAAAAACGCAAAGAGATATGTTAAAAATACAAATAAAAAAGTAGTTTTTTCTTTCTTCCTCCAAAATTAATAAATATTATTTTATTATTTAACTATTATTTTATTATTTTCCTTGAAAAGCCCATTTTAGACTCCAAATTTCCGCGCTTGGAAATCCAAGGATGTGAGATGTGGGAATGAATATACGTCATAGATAACAACATCGATGAGTTCAAAATACGAGGATAAAGAAAAGCATTGCAACAAAGACGTTAGAAGGCAATTCGTGCTAATATCCCCAACTGTGTTTTCCCTGACACGGTCATTGGAAGCATAGTAGCAAGATTCGAGTACGAATTCGAATACGATACAAAAAACACACGTGACGAAAAAAACAAGTACGACCAAAATACGAGAGTAGACATCTCATAAATACAAAAACATGCATTTTTTTTAGCTCATACATTCATTATTCATTGAAAACAACTTGAAGTATATCTCAAATTTGAAAAATAGCATATCATATCATATAATAATGTTTACGATGTCATCATCCGCATTTAAAGAAAATATATAAATAACCAAAATGACAAATAATGCATAGTACAATATGCTCTAGTCTTCACTTTTACATAGTGGGGACATTGTTATTTTTTTATCATCTATATTTATTGAAATAATCAACACCTCAACTTTTAAAGAAAATGTAACCCTAACTCTTAAACTTTTAACATAAAATACATAAAACTTTAAATGACAAATTACATAAAAGATGGTGATTATTTACATAAATTAATTAAAATTGCATACTAAGATTTACTATTCACTATTCTATAGTCGACATTATACAAGACTCATGTGTAGCAGAAATTAATTAAAAATTCAAAATGTGTTTTTTAATGAATTTTTTTATAAATAAATAAATTTTCCATAATAGAATTTGATTAAATGTTTGTTGAATGTATCGTATCCGAACTATGTTGAATATTCGCTGCATTTTAAACATGACCCGAATTTCTATACAAGAAGTGTGAATACGATCGAATATTGCTACTATAATTGAAAGGTTAGTTTTTGAATTTTTGTTTATTCATCTACATGATGTTGTTTTACGTTTCCCACCAATGGCTCAATATAATTTTGTCGAGGATATTTAATGGATCGATTGGGTCCGGTAAATTTCTGTTGGTGAGAGTCTAGTCAATTAAGACCAGTATGTCCCTGGAAAGTATTACAATCTTATTGAGAGCTTGACATCTCATATAAATGAGCTATACACAATCAATAAAGTTTTATTTGTCAATATTTCATAATTGACTATTGTGATAAACAAGAGCAACTTGATGTTTTGGAAGAAAGAGCTTAAAGATATTCCTCGTCATCTTATTATGTAATGATGATGAGGTTTTTGATGATAGATGTCATGATATTGTTGTTAGCTGGTACTTCTTAGTAATTATAAGAAGGGGAATCTTGATGTTAGCCATACATTGTTGGCTCTTTTAAACTAACTTCCCTAGAACGAGAAACAAGCTAGAGGTGTTAGTTTCCATTGGTTATGCCAAGTGGGATATGTGATGGATTTTGGAAGAGTGGAAAGGGTATCACTTGGACATTTTGGGATCATCATGAAATTGTAGCATTTTAAATTAAGGTGTGATGGATACAATCCTTCTCATGGTTGCTAAACATCAACATTATTGAAGTTTTCTACATGTGTATGGAAACTATTTCGAATTGGTTAGTTGTGGAAACCACATCCAAATCTCGTGATTGCTAAATGTCAACATTATTGAAGTTTTCCACATTTGTATGGAAACTACTTCTAATTGACATTTATTTGTGTGAGTACATTGATGTTGATTCATGATCTAGCTGGCCATATGAGAGTCAATACAACCATTGTCCCTAATATGCCACTATCTTACAAATCATTAATTAATCTCATGAATTTGTAAGTCATAAACTTCTAACACATTTTCAAAGCTTTCCCATTAGATTTTGGTGTTTCAAATAAAAGGCACCCTTTTAGTGGGATTAACCTACCAAACTTGTAGAGTTAAAAAAAATCATTCCAATGGTATAAAGAACCCCACAATGGAGTTCATATATGAAATTTATGGTCTCGGGAACTAAGCATTCAAAATAAGCCCTTTGGGGCCTTTCATTCTTTTGTCACCTTAACTCCTAAGGTTGGGGGTTTTGCCTCTTCTAGTTTTGGGGATTTACTAAGATAAAATGTAGTTTCAAAATATTGTTATGAATCTTTGAAAATTAGTGTAGAATACACCTCTTTTTTTTAAATAGCTACCACCATTCTAGGCATTGAATATGTACATTTGTTTTTGTGATTATTTGAGTATTAGAATAGAGTTGTCAATATATTCTTGTCATTCTTTTTATTCTTGTTGTCTTTCATTTTGTTCTAAATCCAATATGTACTAATGTCATAATTACAATCTAGTCTTTGTTGCTTTTCTATGCTTGCCCCCATGAGGTTAAGGTATAGGAAGCTAGGTCTTGAGTTAATTGAGCCTTTAAACTACCTTCCTTGTTTGTCTTAAGAAAGATCGCATGGCATATGAAAATAATGATTTTAAATTGTGATTTGCCACACCTTATGCATCATGCCTTGATGGCCTTCCCTTGTCCCTATGAAAACTCATTATACCCTCCTTACTTAGTATAGCCCCGATGCTTCAATTTAACCCCAGAAAAGAAATTTTTGAAGACACATGTGGGTCAACAATTATGCAACTTGCACCATTACAATCCACGTACATTGGGTTTTGTGCTCAAAAACAAAAAATATTTGGATTTTTTTCTCGTTAAGTAATGAATAGCTTGATCCTTGACCTTCCATATGCCTGAAAATGCTCTGATTTGACCCTCCATCTCCCATATGAGGGATATATATTGAGCCATTTTGAAGCATTAGAGGAGGATAAACTTTCAGAGTAAGGAAACTATAGCGAAATTTTTCCCCATTGCCATATGCTTGAGTCTGCATCCCTTTATCCTTGTTGATAGAATTATTTATGTTCATCTCCCAAGCTCCCCATTATATTTGTGAGCTTTCCTTGCTATGGAGGATTTAAGTGGTGGAGGCCCAAGTGGAGGACCTTGGTTTCTTGATTCTGACAAGTTGCCAACAGAGGTTGTCACATTGTATGTCTATTTTTATATTAATATAAATATCCATTTCTCATCCAAATTTCATGTGCAAATGTTTATATTATCCATGGGTATATTTTCTTTATACATGTTTAAATGCATTATGGTAGTTTGAATGTTAACATTTAATATATTTTATATGCTTGGATATATATCTGTTGTTGAGGGAAAATTGTTGGGAACAAACATTTGATCGTGGGATCAATAGTAGTCTTCTTCGAACATCCGGTTGAGGTACGGAATCTATCCCTTAGTTGTTAGATTCTTTAATTTATCTAGCATATTTGAGAATGGATGTGATTTATGGTGTCATCCTGTCAGTTGTGGTCCACCCCAAACCATAGGAATATTTTCTCCCTAACAAAATTGGCAACTCCGCTGGGGAAATATCCTTTTTGTTGGGGTTTTTTGGTGCATTTTTGCTTAAATTGATCTCTGTTTCTTTATGTTTATGTGTCGTGTTTGGTAGTATAGTCATATGTTGACAGTTCCTTGGAATGGTTTGGATTTAAGCTTTCTTTTTTATCTCTTTTTCCTTAGTATATGTGGGTCACAGTATTTACAATCGTGTATATACACAAGATGTCCTTTGGTAGGTCGCGTACATACGATGTTGTTCTTTGAACACTTGCGTACACCTCAATTTTTGTTTGATGTCTTGATTTGGGGGATTTCTAGGTATGAGTATCGCTGAGTCTTCTAGGACCTCTATGCTATCTGTTGGCTACTTCTTTTGTGACTGGAAATCTCTTTTTTTTTTAGAGAGAGAAGTTCTTCTTGTCATTTTCTCCCTTTTTATTTTACTTTTAGCACATGAATCATTGAGTCTTGGCACAGTCTTGGTGCATTGCTAGCTTTGTGTCTTTATACTTGTTGTTGAGGGTTGAGAGTTTAGCAATTCCCTTTTTCATTTTCCTTCATTTATTGTGAAAATACAAAAATATTTGCATTATTTCATGTTCATTTGCATTGAAATAAGCACTTACATCGGTTTTCTTGGAATGAAATTAGTTCAAGCTTTCATTTAGGAAACATTGCATTTGCATTCGAAAGGAAAGGAAATTATTTTTGTGCATTTCATTTAGTGGAATGCCTTCTTTTCATTTGGAAAACAAGATAGTACTTACAATGTTTTCAGGTATGCATATTTACTTTTATTGCTGAGTCATAATATCACTAGTTTCATGGCCATATCCCTTGAGTAAGCACAACCTATTAAAATGGATGTTTAATTTAAAATTGAGTTGAAATATTTAAATTTATAGGGTGCACCAACAAGCTTAGGTTTTAGAGTCTTGGAATAGGATTGTGTGAGTAAATTTCTCCAAGACTATAAAAAGGAAACAATTAGGTGTCTGACTAGCGAGGAGAAATACTTGATATCATTGGTGTTCTTGGGAAGCTCCTCTTACACAGGAGTTAATCACAAGGAAACACACATATTGATGGTGGGGATATCCCTCCACTACTTTCAGTGAGCACCAAATATATTTCCAGGATCCTATTCATATTGGGTAGGTAGGATCTAAAATGGATCAATATATAATTCGTCATATATTTTGGTGCTTTTTGTGAGGAAAATTTGGATGAATTGGCTTGTAGGGCCTATCTTAAGGGTGGCTCTTACTTTGCATATTTGGGTTCTAGAACCTTCCAAGGCCCATTTGAGGGATTAAATTATGTTTATTGGCGTCAAATGTTTGTGAGCATAGCTCACATCCCCTCAAAAAATTTCTACACTTCAAGACCTTTCCAATAATGTAATAATCACCTCAATTAGAGTATGTACGGGAAGTTATGCCTCCCACAAGTTGACCTATCTAGTTTACCACCATGGTACCGAGTGGATTCCACATCATCTCTCATTCTCCACACATTTGGAGCTATTCAAATGTGGACTTTAAAGAACATTTTAGAGGGTTTGAAACCCTAACTCTAATCAAGAGTTGATGCATGTACAAACCCAAAAATTAACCCTACATGACTATCAAGGTATGTTAAATACTGGATCGTTAGAAGGATAAGGGGTTCCATTTTTTATGGTGTTATTGTATAGTTCCATAGTTGAGCAAAAGTAAGGGGTGGATATTAGAGCATAACAAAGGAAGTTGGGAGATCAGGTAGTATTCATGAAGGCCACAATGTCAGAGGAGACTCCATCATAGTGTTAGAGGTAACTCCACAATGAGTAACACTTTCTTTGTATTTGCATCGCATTTTAGAGAAGAAAATAGCAAGGCATAGTCCTAACTTCTAGCTAGGTTTTTCCCCATAATGAGTTTTCCCAGGGTGTATCTTGTTGTATTTGTGCAAATGTGTTATTTTGCTCTATTTATTTTCCTTTAATTTCTAATTTATTTACCATTTGTAGAATTAAACTAATAGAATGAATCAGATTGTAAGATATGTTGTGATGAACTATTCTAGTGGAATATCCACAACAATTTATGGATCATGGGAGAGGGTATAACTTACCATTAATATCATGGAACCTATCATTTATTTGTTGTGGTTTGCAAATAGGAACTAGTCCATCCTAAGGTATGTTTATGAGGGGTGGGACTCCATGATTAGTCCATGCAACCTATTATTGTAGAGGATTAGTGCATTGAGTATGTAACATAAACATAGGTATTTTTCACCACCATACAGGATATTATTATCACTAGGAAGAAGAAGAATTTCACACCTTTGCATTGCTTATCTCTCTCATTGAATCTTGAGTTAGGAATCATTGCCTCAACGGTGGTCCCATCATGCAGATTACCTTGTCACATGGACAAATATATTTTATAGGAATAAGGAAGCATTTAGAAGATATATCATGACAATGCATCCCTTAATGAGACAGAGGGGGGATTTGTTAGGTTTTTGGGTTACTCTAGAATTGTTTATGCCATGTTTGGGGATGCTTAATGAGATTTAGTGTAATGGTGTAAGTTCATCCCCTAGATGATCCAATATGGATTGTATCTTGAGAGTCAATATTTAATGGATATATGCATAGTTGATATAGCTTTCTCAGTGGATGTTTGACCCCAGGATCATGGTGGCTTGGTGTTCTTTTGCTAGGTGTTGGAGTTCTCTTGTTTGATTAGTGGAGATCATTTGTGATGGCCACATGGAAGAACCACTTTCTTGGAGAACACCCCACTTGGGATGAGGATAATTTTGCATCATAGAGGAGGGTTTATGGCCTTAAATCGCATGTGGTAGCTTGGATTCTTTTTCATAGGATTGGAGATGGCTCGAGAACACCTTGGACTTCAACGATTTTCTTGTAGGGGGTAGCTAACCCAATGGTGTACATTGATTAGAAGGATCAATGGAGTCTATGGAATCTTGTGATGGAGTAGTGTTAACTTCCCTTGCATAACTACATATCATTATTGTGTATGAGATCACCTTGGAGAGTGACACATGTACTTTAGAGTGGACATCTCACTTGTGTTGGCCTACAAGGCTCATGTAGGCCCTTTCTAAGGGCTTGTGCACACATAGTATTGTTGGCCTCCCTTACCTATCATATAAATAGAAGGAGATAGTCTTTCTATTCATATCATCATTTCCATTATTTTCTTTGTAGTTCGCTTCTTGGAAGAAGTCATTAGGGTTATGAAGTCTAGAGGTGACATCTTCAAGTGTAACTTTCTCTTGTGACTATGGTAGAGATGATGTTAGCTCTCTCTCTCTCTCTCTCTCTCTCTCTCTCTCTCTCTGCACTAAGGTTTCTTGATTTTCTTGGAGTTTCTTGGAGCTCTCACTAGGGTTTCTTGATTTTCTTGGAGTTTCTTGGAGCTCTAAGTTTAGGGTTTCACCCTCTAAGATTGGAGATTGGGGTTTTGAGAGAAAACCCTTGGGAATATTGGTGAACAAGAGAAGAGGAGATCATCTTATCTTCAAGGTTTCCTATTGAAGAGATTCTTGCACTTGTATCCTCTCGATTGAGATAGGGTTGGATGATTTACCCTAGATAGGGATTTTGGGATACTTGGAGTTTTTGTACTAACTTTGAGAGAAGGATATGGTATGTACTTGGAATTCATCATTAAGTTATATATTTGAGGTTTTTAGTTGTCCATTCATTTTCTACATTGCAGTTGCTTTCAACATTTTGTCTTCTCGGGGTTGTTATTTGTCTCACTAATTTGGCACACATAAGAAGGAAATTGTTAAGGTTCTTGGCACTAATATTAAAGACATGATTACAATCAGATAATGTTGTTTTGTTTGTTGTTATATCTATTATTTATGATAAGTTTTTATATCTTGTTTATCCCCAAAAAGTTTCCCTAGAGAACTAAACAATCATTGGATTGTTTGGTATCTTTTCTCCATGAATTGTCAACGTCCGGTTTAAAGTTGTTTGGAAGTTAATTATTGTACTTTCTCCAGTTTTGTTTGGTACTTTAAGTTACAATATTCCTAGGGCAGAAATTCTAGGGTTAAGATATGGGAAACCTTTTTGGAAGAAAGTGGAATTTATGTTTTGCATTGAAGTGTCAATTCCAAAAAAATTCCAACTTGGTATTATATCAGTTGTAGTTGTAATCACTCTTGAGTAAGTGAGTTTTGCATTTCAATTGGTGTTCACTTATGATAGATGCTTGATCTAGTTGAGGTCATTAAGTGTGAAAGCTCAGGTTTTTGTGAGAGAACCACCTTGACCCTTGGAAGGGTTGTTTTTCATTTATTAATGGTTTGTGCTTGAGATGAGCATTTCTACATGTGATATGTTTTGAAGAGTTTCTCTCATGATGAGATATTATGGATCTATGACATTGATCATTACCATTTATGTATTTTCATCTAGTTTGATGCATGTGATAACCTATTATAAGTGGGTGATTTGTTCTCATAGTTATCAATGATACTTCGTAGATCTATGTGATTATTAATTAGCATGGTTTTATTTTCAATGAGAAAGACACTCAAGAGGACCTGCAATAGGTGGTTGATTTGTTCTAGTAAGAGTTGGTCTATATTTTATCCCACAACAGATGGAAGATCTTCTTCATAATGTAGATTTTCCAGGTTGAATATAGCTTTAGTCTCTTGGTTGTCCTCTAACATTGTTTAGTGTTGGATGGTTTGTGAACATTGGAGCTTTGATACATATGCCATATGACAAATCATTATTCAACAGAATTCAAGAGTAAGAGGGAGGCATGAATGTGGAGCTTGGTGATGATGTTACTCACCTTGTGAGACAATTTGGCTTTATTTCATTTCAAATGCCTTTAGGTGACGTTCTTGAGTTGAATTTTGTTTTGATTGTCCTTGGTTTATCTTGTATGACATATGTTTAGTGGATAATTTGTTTTGAGGGACAACAATGACCCATCAATGATTACAGTCTATCTAGTCTAAGTACTTTACCTAGAGGGGTGAGAGAGGCTAGCATTTATAGTTTACTCATTCATCTAGAGGCAATTGTACATTCTAGTGAGACGTCGGAGGAGACTTGTATTTTTGAAGCACATGTAGAGCATTCATGGTAGGATGTCATGGAGATTAAGCTCAAAACATATTATGGATTCAGTGATTGATTCCAAGATTTGAGATATTGAAATCACATCTTAAGATGTATGCAATGATTTCTTGAGATTATGGCATCGTGGGAGACTATGTTGAAAAAAGATGTCATATTTGTCAAGGATAAGAAATATTCTAATTCACGAGATTCTCCTTTACTGGTTGAGGAGAATGTAGAGGTTGTTCCAAATATTGATTTAGATATTTAAGATGAGTCAAATGCAAAGGGAGTTGAGGAGAAAGTGAGTGTGCATATGCTCTCACTTACCCTAGATTGTAGGAGGCCAAGATGGCTCACTCAGACATAATAGCATGCATGGCGAGAGGTCATAGAGCCAAGTACAAGCTTTATCCCAGACATTGATTGCATCTCATGTTGATAGATATGTGAGGTCATACAATGTGTAGGATCCTACTTTAATGAATGAGGAGACTATGCAGTTTGTTATTCCATATTGAAAGGCTCGAACATACATGAATTCCAAATATTTAGAGAGGGTGTGATATGCTAGTGATGTTGCATTGGTTTCTTCCATCCATGATACTTTTAGTTGTGAAAGGGAGGAGAGGTGTGATTATGAGATTGACTCTATCCATGAGCCTTCCACTTGTTCATTCAAGGAGAAGTGTGATGCCTCGATGGAGGATGTTACCCATATCGATTCCAAAGATGTAGTTGATGTGAGTATTGTAGAGTACAAAGCCATGGATTCAAGATTCTCTCAAAGAGAGGGAGTTTCTTTCAATGCTACTCTTACTTGAGAATTCTCTTGAGGTGAGGGAGTTAACCTCATTCAAGTTATGTTTCAATGGTTAGAGGATTTTAGGTCCATGAGAGGGATTCTAATGTTGATAGGTTGATGATGAACTTGCTTAGTTTGATGAATTTTCCACAAGCTTTGTATTCCAAGATTGACTTATCTTATATGGAGATGTGATTGGCAATCTTTGCAATATTTCCTAGAGAGTCCATGATGTGGTTGGCATGTGATGTAGACTTAATCATGATGGAATTTGGTAGGTTGTTGTTGCTCTAGGGAGATGTTCCTTCATATCCACAAATGGTCTTTATTCATTGGATGATTGAGATGTTGTTATAGCATGATTGAAAGTCTTGTTTCAAATGACAGTGATTGATTTTAGGACAACTAGTACTAATTTGCAAATCACAGATTTATTGGAGTTGTAGAGAGAGTCAATAGTTGTTTGTGTAATCACTTTTCTATAAAGAGGTAGTGTTAAATTTTGGGGTTACTCTAAAAGTGTTTACATCATGTTTGGGGGTGCTTCATGAGAATGAGGGTACATGACGTGAACTCAACCCTTTGACAATTTTTGAAATGGATTGTAGGATGAGAGATGGTTCGAGATGGATATGCACAATTGAGATAGATTGCTAAATGGATGTTTGACTTTAGGATGGAATTGGCTTGGTTTTCTTCCCTTAGGCACTCGAGTTCAATTGCTTGATCGATGGAGGTCCTTAATTATGGTTACATGGAAAAACCATTTATTTTAAGGAAACAAACTTAGGATGATGAGCATTTTGCGTCATTGAGGAAGGCTTCAAGCCCTAGATGGCATGTGGCAGCTTGGATTCTTATTTGGAATGTTAGAGATGGCTCAAGGATGCATGGGGATTTGATAATGTTCTCACAAAGGGTAGTTGACCCAATGGAGTAAATTGATTAGAAGGATTGTTGGAGTTGGAGACTTGTGATGGAGGGGTGTGGACTTGCCTTGCGTAACTACATCACCTTGGAGTCATTAATGTGTACGACATCACCTGGGAGCATGACATATGTACTTTCAAGTGAACATCTCACTTGTGTTGGCCTACAAGACCCATGTAGGTTTCTTTTAAAGGCGTGTGATTCAGTGTTAGCTTCCCTTATGTCTCATATAAATAGAGGAAGGAGAGTTTCTTTCCATTCATAACATTTGTAGTATTTTCTTTGTACTTAACTTATTAGAAGTTGTTAGGGTTTCCTCATGAATCCTAGGAGTTATCAAGTCTGGTCTAGGGTATGTCTTCATGTGGAGTTTTCTTCTTGTGACTAGTATTTGCTCTTATGGAGAAGATGGTGGTAATGATCTTGGTTTTCTGTCTCTCTCAAATCTTCACATGCACTTGTATTTTATTCCTCTCGAGGCACTAGGGTTTCTTAATCTTCTTGGAGTTTCTCGAAGCATCATGGAGTTCTAGGGTTAAGGTTTTACCCTTTGAGATTAGATATTAGGGATTGTGATAAAACCCTATGGTACATTACTGAAAAATAAGAGGGGAGGGGTTTAGTGATTTACCCTAGCTAGATTTTTATGGATGGGTGATTCCATGAAGATGGGTAACACTTTTTGGCCAAATTTGGCGATGAAAACCTGATTTTTTACTCATGTGCTAGATAGAAGCCCTCAAAACGCATATATGCCATGTGAATTTTGACTTGCAGTAAAAAAACAAATTGTAGAATATTATGTTGGCTTCATAGTGATATTTTTTTAAAAATATTCCGATGTCATTTAATGTGTGAATTTTTGCATTTAATGAACTGTGTGACCTTAAAAATTTGAAGAAGCTAATAAGTGGCTCGTGTCCACGTAGAGTAATTCAATCTTGCATTAATAATTTAAAAAAATATATATATATGAGCATGATCTACATAAAATGCAGTGTGATGTGCATATTTTTTTGTTAATTTTTTTCGCATTATACAATTATTTATTATTTTTCGAAAGTGACCACATTCGATTTCAGCATCGTTTTAAACACATATTTGTCCACGTAAAGAAATTTTTTCTCTTTTTTCAAAAATTGAAAAACCAAAGATACCCTTTTGAAGAGGACACGTCGATATGTGATGTGTGCATTTTTAAGAATTTTTTGGCTTTGTATTTTTAACTCTGCGGATTTTTCTTTGAGCTGCTTCGAAGTTGCAGTGTGGTTTTCTAAGTATAAGTTTTAGAAGTAATTAAAAAATAAATATCATATGAATGCCAAAATGCGTGTATGATACGTCAATGGATAGAATATTCGTTGGTGAATCTATCGGTATCAACTCCGCTTAGTTATGTGCTAGGAATGGTAGGGTTTACACCTCTTCAAGGCACGGGAAATTTTCCATTTGTTTGAATGTGGGCTAAGTCTGTTTTTTTAAGCCCTTGACTGAGGTATGAACCTCGACCGAGGTATTTAAATACCTCGGTCAAGGTATTAACAAGACCTTGACCGAGGGTTTGTAAAGCCCTCGACCGAGGGTTTAACAAACCCTCGGTCGAGGTCTTATTAATTCCTCGACTGAGGTATTAGCTCGGTCGAGGTCCTTTAAAGCAAAATCCCGCGGGTGAATTCAAACATTAATGAGACTCCAACTACAAACTTTAATGTCTTTCCCACCCAAATTTTTAATCAAAATCTATATAAACATGTAATTCATACTAAACTAAGTCTCCTTCAAAATTGCCTTAGAATTTCATTGAAAAAAGTTTGTTTTGTCATACAAAGTTAGCATTGTAGATTGTTTTGTAGATATCAATTTGGATTGTTGATCAATCACAATGGGAAGTAGCCAACGTCGAAGAAGAATAAATGAAAGAAATCAAAACCAAATTGAAGAGAAAAGAGAGAAAGATAAAGAAAGGAAGAGGAGAAAAAGAACAATCTTAAGAGAAGAAGAAATTCCAAATGAAGCTATGATGGAGGAAGCAAATCCCATTGATATAGGTATAATTTGAAAGTTATGCAATTTGATAAATTTCAAAGTTATGCAATTTAATTTTCATTTTCATAGTTTACAATTTCATATTCATGAATTTACAATTTGATAAATTTTCATGAATTTACAATTTCATCAATTTACAATTTACCGTGGTCGACACTAATATTTGAAATCGGTTGGTTAGGTTCACATATCATAAACTATGGTTAAGTTTTTTTGTCTATGATAATTTCATATTGCAACCTCCATCAAATTGAGAGTCTTGCATGTATGCCAATTTTTTAAAGTATTGCTTATGTTGAAGTACAATGGTCAAGGATGATTATTTGCAATTATTCCATTATTTAAGGTTAATGTTGTAGCTTTATGTTAATCAATTTTAAGTGCTTGTTTCATACCCATTCAATTTTTTTAAATTAAAAAACTCCCATGCACTTGTAATTTTTATGAACAATGCTTCATACATATCAAATTGCGATCATTTTTTAACATGAATGATATAAATAGCTTAAGGGTGAATCCACGGACCTGGGTAACACTTTTTGGCAAGCGCATCTTGCCAAAAACAAAAAAACGTACCTCGGTCAAGGTCTTGTTAAGCCCTCGACCGAGGTATTAATACCTCAACCGAGGTTATATAAAGCCCTCGACCGAGGTTTTTTTCAGCCCTCGATCGAGGTATTTATTAACCCTCGGTCAAGGTTATAATACCTCGACCGAGGGTTAATAAATACCTCAACTGAGGTATGGACCTCGGTCGAGGTATGGACCTCGATCGAGGTACATACCTCGGTCGAGGTATTTATTAACCCTCGGTCGAGGTATTATAACCTTGACCGAGAGTTAATAAATACCTCGACCGAGGGCTAAAAAAAACCTCGGTCGAGGGCTTTATATAACCTCGGTCGAGGTATTAATACCTCGGTCGAGGGCTTAACAAGACCTCGACCGAGGTACGTATGGACCTCGGTCGAGGTATGGACCTCGACCGAGGTCCTTTTTTAAAAAAAAATTATAAAAAGGGGCCGCGGGGGCCCCAATTGTCATTTTCAATCACTCGACCGAGGGACAAAGCTCGACCGAGGGACAGAGAACTCGACCGAGGAATAGCGACCATCGCCCCAAAGCAACCCATCCTCATCACAATGTCGGAGCAAAGAGGTAACATTTTTCAATTTAAATGGAATTTAAATTTTTTTTTTATAAATTTATAAAATTTGATAAATGTATATTTTTAGAATTTTGTTTTCAAATTTAGTAAATGTATATTTTTATAGTTTTTTTTTCAAATTTAGTAAATTTATATTTTTATAATTTTCATGTTTAAAATGTGTACCGGCAAGCAGAAATGCTGCTGGATTTTTGAAAATTTGTAGTTAAATTGAATTTTTTT
>LPNX010120758.1:9915-85085 GCA_001517045.1 Pseudotsuga menziesii
GACATCGGAACAGCGCAACGGACTCCACCAACCTCCTCATCGGAGGTAATATCAATAAAATCACCATTATACATTTCTTTACTGTTTTTGCTTCATGTTATTTACTTTTTACTGCTTTAGCTTAGTCTTTGTTTCAGTTTATTTTTGTTTACATCATTGAACTGCTACTAAGGATTCCAGATTCCTTAGTAGGTGCTCATCAGCACAAGCTAGGGTGAAAACCCTAGCTACAGAGGTGCAGTCTCAGGTTTATCCATAGGTTTCTCAATACGCAAAGGGGACCTAGGTGGATCAGGCTTTTTTCCTGGGCTAGGTTGTGACAAACCATAATATTTCACATGGGTCACAACTTTTGTAGCACGAACCATGTTAATGCAACCATGACCACTAGTCTCCGGTGGATCCTGATCACTACCAGACTGGTCATGGGACTTCAAGTTCATATTTTTATTGTGTGGTAAAGGTTTAGTTAGCACAGCTGGGCCCTATGCCAAGAATCTCGAAGCTTCCTCAATACGAGGGCACAAGTAAGTGAGGTGGTTGTCCTTACATAACTTGCAAGGGAACTTAACCATATGTTTAGCTTGCTTGTCCCCCCCAGCATTTCGGCCATTCTTGTCATTAATATTAACATTCTCATTCTTATTCCCACCCTTAGGATTATCTTTACCCTTTTTTCTATTCTTTCCGGGCTGCTGGTTACCCTTCTGGTCCGAGGATTGCATAGAAACTACATTCGCCGTTTGGGCGGGTTGAGATGAAGCTGTAGCTTTTCCCAAAGCAGATTGGTTGATTGAAAATTGAATAGCTTGTTTTGCAACCAACTCCATGGGTTTTGCACTTGCACAACCCACAATTCCATCAGCATGTGGTCTAGGTTTTACTTTGGGGTCGAAACTGGAACGCGGAGCATTGGGAATAATCTCATATAACAAACCAGACTCAGCATAGATCAAGTCTAGTTCCTGCGCCCTAAAAATCGCTTGTTCCTCATTTTGCACTCCGGATGTAGAAACATCCTTCGCTATATACGGCAATAATGACTTGAGGAACCACTCGAGGAGGAACTCCGATGGTATAAAGGATTTAATTAACCTCTTTTTTCTACACCACTCTTGAATATGATCAGAGATATGTGTGGCTTTATCTTGCTAAAATGTCGACAAGAGTTCAGTACCAACGTCATAACACACTGGTAGCTGGAAGTGATTAAGAAAAGTCATCGCAAGGTCATTGAACAAAGAGAAATCTCCCCTAGGTAGCTCTATATACCATTTCGTGGTAGGCCCTGTAAGGGTGCATTGAAATAGTCTCAAACAGACTAAGTCCTAATGTAAAGAATTCAAACAGCACCATAGGTGAAACGTAGTAACGTGTTCGCTCGGATCCTCTCCCGGTTTTCCCTCAAACGTAGGTATGTCTGAAGGAAGTTTGGTAGGGATAGTAAGCCAAGCTGGGTCATGAGATACAGGATCGTTCATCAATCTTGACAAGTCAGGAATATTGAGCATCACGAGGAAAGGGAGCCTAGGATGATGAGGTCGATGGACCGCTCCCTGATTCATATAGGTTTGATTACCACCATGGCCTTTGCCATAGTGCCCTCCTCCCATATGACCCATATAGGGTGGCGTGGAAGCACCATAATGTGGTGGACCTTGACTAGTAGGAGCTACAAAACCATAATTAGGAGAGTAAGCAGGTTGTTGATACCCGCCCCCATAAGGTGAAGAACCCTATCCATACTGCGTCTCATAATAGGGTCCATAGGTCATCACATGCGATGCCCCATGAGACACTCCATAGGTAGGAAGATACGCTCCAGACATAGGAATATACATACCGAAAGTAGGGATATACGCCCTAGAAGTAGTATCATGACCCCCAGAAGCATGAACATAACCTCTTGAAGCAACGGGCGGTATGTAAACTTGATACATAATTGGTCTAGTTACCACAGTATGGACCTGACTCGTAGCCATATGCCGACTTGAAGGACCACATGAATAAGGTGGAGGGTGAACATTTGAAGAACTAGGGATAGAGTAAAAAGGGATCTGAGTAATAAACTATGTACTATTCCCTGTCGTTACTCGTCTCGGATCTGGTATCCTAATAGGATCAATAACCCTAGACCTAGGAGTAATATGTGATGTGAATTCCACCACTAGGACGTAAGGTGTAATGTGACTAGTGCTCCCAAACCTCTCCACATGGTAAGGAATGGGAGTGCCCCTAGGCATAGTGTTAGGCTCGAAGTCAGATTCGACATGAAATGCCAAATCATGTGTAGGAAAACCAGACATACCATAACTACCATAGCTAGTGCTGGCAGGTTTAAAATGAGTCTCAGCATCCTCCGACATTCCATACCGGTAGCGTGTCAATGGGGAATCAACCCTAGAGTGAGTAGGTCTATCATGCATGGTTCCTATCTTAGAAATCACAGGACCTAACTCAGCCAAGTCGGGTGAAGGATCGTAAGTAGGAGTAAACTCCCCATCGTCTACACTAATGGGAGAAGGTGGTTCAGGAATACCTTCTAAATGGTCTCCCATGGTGTGTGAATCAATGTGCGAAATAGTCTGCCTGGACTATCTAGGTCTCTCTCCCAACGGATTAGGAGAAGTAGAAGGCCGAAGTCCTACTAAACGATGAGAACAGCGAGGAGCCACACCCAAATCCACAATGACTCAACAAGTAAAAAAAAAAAGACTCTCTATTTACGTAAACCCTAGGCCAACTATCATGCACAGAGCAATCACTAATAAAATCTAAAGCTAAATGCAAGCAAGCATGGGCTGAATAAGTGAGCTCCCAAATGAAGCAGGTATGTCTCACCTAGGAGAGGCTTAATACTCCCATACACAACAAATGGAGGTATGTAACCAATTATTGTGGCCCTCAGCTTCAACGCGTAAAGCGACTATGCTATCTGACCCCAACCTAGCCGGGACACCCACAGAATAACCCCTACAAAGTACCCCCTTGATATCCTAGGTAAGGCCACTAAGGTCACCTCAATATAATCAATGCTCAAGGACAGTTGTAGGCGGGATTGACCATATGGGCAGGGTAGCAAAGCCCGAAACTCTCAAAAGAGCCCCCAGATACGAATAAAATCCTGGAAATATCTTCGGTGCTACTCAGTTATGACTAGGGGTTATCCCAATCACTAACCTATCACATTGCCTCATGCTTAACTCCCTTTTGAGAGGAGGATCCTGAGAAACACTGGTTACACCAAGGATTTCACACACTCACCTGGACAGACACATACATGTTGTTGTCTAGTGATCTTGGAGAATTGACTTACAATGAACTATTCCAAGATCCTAAAACCTAAGCTTGTTGGTGCACCCTATAAAACAAAAGAGTGTAGGTCATTTTAATTTAGCACTGATTTTAGTTGGCTTTATTACTCAAAAATGGGATATGGTGATGCAACTAATGGTGTTATGACACAACATGAAGTAAAATGCACACCTAACAATCAATGCAAATGCATTGTGTCCATGAAAATAGGGTATGCTACTACGCAAAATGCACAATTTTCTTCAAATGATGAATGCAATCTTTCCTATATGAAGTCCTAACTAGTATTCCAAAGCAAATCTAATGCAAGTACAATGAAAAATGCAAAATGCAAAATGCAATGCATGATGATAAGCAAATGTTTTTGGATTTTTTGAAATAAAATGAGATGCAAAAAGCAAAAGAATGATTCTACAACCCCTAGACTCTGCAAGCACACATAAACAGCATTCAAGCAAAGCATTCAGGTAAAAGAACTCTAATGCACTAATCTCAAACAAAAATTCGAAAATGCCATGACAAGAACCTTCTTAAAAAGAAAACAATTAGCCTAAAAAAAATGTTTTTGGTCAGAAATAGAGGTATAAACTGACTCAGGCAGTGCCAAAGGAGACTCAGCAAATATCAAAATTCACCCAACAACCATTTAACTTCCACAAAAAGGAAAAAGCAAAGGCATACGCAACTGTTCGTAGTAAACCCGTGTGTATACGTGGAAATCGAAGAGAAACCCGCGTGTATGCACGACTGTGAGTTAAAAACTTGCGTACATGACGAAAGGTGCATAAAATCAAGGCAAACAGACAAGTTGAGACAAACTTCACACCAATCAGACGCTACCAGACATACATGCCCCCAGACCCAACATAGAAACAAGAGAGAAAGAGCAATTCAAATTCATTGAATGCCGAGAAAACAACCCCCAAAGGACAACTACTAGGAACTCCCCAGCGGAGTCACCAATTCTATTACGGAGAGAAATTCCTATGGCTTGGGGCACCACAACCGACAGCTTGATTCCAGAAATCAATCCTTTCCAATATGCAATAGAAATTCAATGTCTAACACTAAAGGATTAGACCTCGTACCTTATTCCAGACGGTTGAAGTAGATCCCCGTTGAGCTTTCCAACTTCAACTTAAATTGATATATTACTTACTCAACAACAAGTAAACAATACAAACATTCTATATATCATGGTGTTAGATCTATTCTAGAATATATAATCAATCATTTATAAGAATTTGACATCATCCAATGGATAAAATATTCATTCAAACACACATTATTGGACAGGAAAAGATATTTCTTTTAATATAAATCAAATATTACAAGATACAACCTCTATCGGCACGTCTGCGAACCGAAGAAACTGAATTCCCCCACTTGGGCCTCCACCACTTCAATCCTCCATCACTAGATAGCAATCTCACAAGCAAAAGGCAAGCTTGGAAAGAACGCAAAAGTGCTCCAAGGGACAAAGGGATGCAGACTCAAGCATAAGTTCCGGCAACAATGGACTATAGTTTCTTTGCTCTCAATTCTCTCTTATGCCTTTAATGTACCAAGGGGTTCCTTATATAGATTTTCAAAGGGGTAATTAAAAGTCGAATCCGAGCGATGTCAAGGAATAGGGAAGGCCAAGAGTCAAGTGAGTCGGATCCATGTCAAGGAAAACTCCAAAAGGATTTGGATTTTGTACACATCCCGATGTACACGGTTTTAGTGGTCAAACCCACGTATATACGTGCTTATAGGTTTAAAAGTCGCATGTATCATTTTTCACATGTTTTTATGGATGGTCAAGGAAACATCAAAGGACAAAAAATGGTCCATGGGGTCTAAGGATTCTGCAATGGGACAGGGGAAGGCCATACAAAGTGTGATTCACCTGGAGTGGTGAAATCAGCTATAACAATTCCACATCCAGTATGAAAAAGCACTGGATCTATGATGCCACATCTAGTATGAAAAAGGACTGGCTATGTGTAGATGCCACATCCATTATGAAAAAGGACTGGCTATGTGTAGATGCCACATCCATTATGAAAAAGGACTGGCTCTGTGATGCCACATATAGTATGAAAAAGGACTGGCTCTGTGATGCCACATATAGTATGAAAAAGGATTGGCTCTATGATGACACATCTAGTATGAAAAAGGACTGGCTCTATGTAGATGCCACATCCAGTATGAAAAAGGACTGGCTCTGTGATGCCACATCCAATATGAAAAAGGACTATCTCTATGATGACACATCCAGTATGAAAAAGGAATGGCTCTATGTAGATGCCACATCTAGTATGAAAAAGGACTAGCTCTATGATGCCACATCTAGTATGAAAAAGGACTGGCTCTGTGATGAAACATCTAGTATGAAAAAGGACTAGCTCTATGTAGATTCCACATCTAGTATGAAAAAGGTCTGGCTCTGTGATGCCACATCCAGTATGAAAAAGGACTGGCTCTGTGATGACACATCCAGTATGAAAAAGGACTGGCTCTGTGTAGATGCCGCATCTAGTATGAAAAAGGACTGGCTCTATGATGCCACATCCATTATGAAAAAGGACTAGCTATATGATGACATGTCCAGTATGAAAAAGGATTGGCTCTGTGTTGGTGCCACGTCCAGCATGAAAAAGGGATAGCTCTGTGATGACACATCCAGCATGAAAAAGGGTTGGCTCTATGATGATACATCCAGCATGAAAAAGGGTTGGCTCTGTAGAGGACTGCATCCAGTATGAAAAAGGTCTGGCTTTGTAGATGTGCATCCATCATGAAAAAAGGTTGGCTCTGTTGATAAAGACCTATATGGAGGCTAGGTCTATACCTAGCATGAAAAAGGTTGGCTCTGTAGAAATTCCTAGGATGAGTAGAATTGAGAGATAGCACCAGTGTTGATGACCCAATAATGATCCAGTAGTGATGATCTAGACTTGATGATGATCCAGTGATGATCTAGATCAAGTGATGATCCAGAATTAATGATGATCTAGTGATGATCCATACTTGATGAATCCAGTGATGCTCTAGATCAAGTGATGATCTAGAATTGATGATGATCCTGATGCTCTAGATCAAGTGATGATCCAAACTTGATGATGATCCATATCAAGTGATGATCCAGTAATGCTCCAAATCAAGTGATGATCCAGACTTGATGATGATCTAGTGATGCTCTATATCAAGTGATGATCTAGACTTGATGATGATCCAGTGATGCTCCAGATCAAGTGATGATCCAGACTTGATGATGATCCATTGATGCTCCAGATCAAGTGACGATCCAGACTTGATGAAGATACAATGATTCTCTAGATCAAGTGATGGTCTAGACTTGATGATGATCCAATGATGAATATGACTTGAAGATGAAGATGACTTGATGATGATCAAGATGATACTGAGAAGAAGACTTGTGCTGATAAATTGTGTTGAGAGAATACCTTCCTAGTTAAGAGGGAGTGTTGATGTATTTGTAACTTCAGAATGTATTCATTTGTATATCTTATGTATTGTACCCCAATGTATCTATCGATAAGTATATGTAATGTAAAAAATTCATGTAAATTCATTGAGGTTAACCATCCATTGTAAGTCAGTGCAATAATCCTCACAATTGAGTTAAGGTTAACCCTCCTTGTTCTTTGTAGGGAAAATTCCCCACAGTTGTGGGGCAGTAGGGTTATTAGACTCTCCTAGAGAATTCATCCCTGGTAAGTAATTGTTAAGTGAGGTCAACTTGTTGGAGTGGAAATTAAGTGAACGAAAGAATATAAATAGAGAGTGAGCCTCTCTATTTAACACACACACTCACTCACTGGGGCGCATGAGTGAGAGAGAGAGAATAGTTGTGGGAGATCATCTTTTCTGTCTTTTGGTTTTACTGCTACTATTGGTACTCTTTCTATCTCTGAGGAAGTTGCGGGGTTTTATCCTTTATGGTTTCCCCGAGGAAAATCTCTTGTGTCTATTGTCTCTTGTGATTATTTCTATGCATCTTATTCTCTCAGATAAGATCCTAAGTTCATATTGCTTAAATGATAAAAATATAACATTAGCTGCTAGTCTGACTCATCCAAAGTCTATTTGAGACACCCCTCACACCTCTGGGCTCGGTTTTTCATCCTCCATCTGTCAATGAGACCACAGTCTCATGATCAGTAAGTGAGTTTCGGGGCCACTTCCTGAAATTTACCTTGGTTTATGTACCACTTTGTTATACAAATATCTTCGGACCTGTACTCATGCCATATGCTAGTCTCTAGACTTATACTTGCATCATATAGGAGTTTTGGATCATCTCCTAGAAGGCACATCATTTTGCATGCATTTAGCACATAACTGTCTACTTGCATCATGCAATATCATATCACCCTCTTATTTTATTATTTATCATATAAAATTCCAATCCATCCACCCCAAGTCGGTGCGGGTCAGTCACACAATACTCTCCTAACCTCTGTTCGAGAGCCACCTCGGTTCGTGTGCCTCTGTCACACCGATTCACATGCCTCTACCATGATTTATCCCATGCATGTATCGGTATGCTCAAGATCCACCTTCTCCATCCATAATGCAAGGTTGACCTTTGTACCACTTTCCATTGTCCCAAAAGTGGGGCACCATCAATGCCCCCTCGATCGGTTGACCATACTAGAGTTTTTGTTAAGATTTTTTCTTACTCCTAAAAGAATTAAAATATTGTCGAGCGCATTTTCTTCCTCTCCCACTCGTTAAAGTATCAGAAAGGGCATCTACATTGCTTCATTTATCTCCTTTTGCAAACCATGTAGACTAACCATATGAAAAGGACCACCTTGGCACATTCAAGCCAAGACCGTTCCCCTCTACATCCTTTTATGCTTTCTCAGGAAGAGGCACCAAAATTCATGAAAAATATCACCATGGGTTGTCTTTAAGCTCTTTTTTAGTCTTCTCATTAAGAAAAGATCGTCGAGAAAACTTGGTATTGTACATGCTCGTAAAAGTATTTGAATAACCATCCAGTCAGTATAGGTTTAACATTTTCCAACTTGATTGGACTACCAACAGTAAATAAGTCTCCCATCCCCTCAAAGGATGGGCGAGATCTCCTGTGCACACTTTTAACCTTTTTGAAGAATAGGAGACGATCAACAAAAAAGAGACCCCATTGGTGTCTTCTTCATGCCTTCAAACTCCCTAAAATCAAAAGCACCATCAAGAATTTACTTTCTTGGGCTCACTAAAAATCCATGATATCGTACCACAATGGTGTCTTCAGACACCACCCCACATATAATAGCTCGGCAACATTCCCACTTTGGGTTTCCTTTGTTCAAATTATTCTATGATGTTTCTTCCTTGGATCCCATCAATACCAAAAGTGTCTACCTCCCCCATTTATTTCCCATCTGCAGTTACATCCATGGTATTATAGCTATGATCCCTTTCCCATGAGTCAGTTTCATTTGCTTCCTAGTCCACCCTGCCATCATACTCTGAACAAAGGAATTTTGAGTCCCCCGTGACTCCCTCCCCCTGTTCCCTATTTCAGTGTGTAAGTCCCTAGAACAATATTCACAATCAAAGTATTTGACACAATATGCAAGAGAAAAACAAAGCAAAATGAAATAGCAGATATGAATAGTGCCAATAAATTATCTTTATATTAGTGTACATCTTATTGATGTGTATATTGCATATTTATAATACATTGGGGAAAATTCGTGAGCCCTTGGAGGCCATGTGAATGCATAAGTGTCAGGCTAGGATTTGACCCCTAAAACCCCCTAGGTTGACCAATAGGCTCCCAAACCTAACCAAACAGTCACGAATACATGTGTGAACATCTAAGGAGGTATAAATGTAGGAATGCAAGGAATGGGTGTACACATGTGTGAGTGGGAGAATCTCTAGGAGCCAATTCCTTGGTTTTATTGAGAATTTATTATTTTTTGCATTTAGATTTTTTGGGTGACCTTTGGTATTCGTTTCCAAGTCCCAAGTTGTCCAAATTCAGGATTAAGGAGGGGGTTGGGGATTATAAATAATCCTCCCTTTGAGCACGTAGTCCAGTTTCCTATTTACCTAGATTAGGAGGTCTTCATCACTCCACTAGTGAATGGGGGACATACCTAGGGGACATATGCCACTTATTGCACCTCATTGCATGAGTTTAGGTGCCCTTGGGACCAATCCCTATAATTTAGGAACCCACTCTGAGTGCCACCAGCAATCTCCTTAAGTTGACCTTGGTAGTTAAACAATTATGCTTCAATTACCATCAGTTAGATCACAATCAATTAGCGTAGCAGTAGTTTGCATTATTTAAGGGAGTGTGGGTGTCTGTATTCACATATCCTCATCATTTAACCAATTGTAGACTAAGTTAGTTATATGTATTTGCATTAGTGAGCTCCAATGGTGTGTGGAGAACCTCCTGTAATAAACAATGAGAATGCACGATATAACAGAAATATTGGAGCACAAAAGATATTTTATTGATCGTGAACCACTTAGATGGGAAACCTGTTATAGTTTATTTTACCACTCCAGGTGAATCACACTTTGTATGGCCTTCCCCTGTCCCTCTACAGACTCCTTAGACCCCATGGACCATTTTTTTTCCTTTGATATTTCCTTGACCATCCCTAAAAACATGTGAAAAATGATACACTCAACTTTTAAACCCTTAATCATGTATATACGCGCATTTGACCCCTAAAACGATGTACATTGGGATGTGTACAAAATCTAGATCCTTTTGGAGTTTTCCTTGACATGGATCCGAATCACTTGACTCCTGGCCTTCCCTATTCCTTGAGATCGCTCGGATTTGACCTTTCATTACCCCTTTGAGAAGCTATATAAGGAACTCTATGGTACATTGAAGGCATATGAGAGAATTGAAAGAAAAGAAACTATAGTCCATTGTTGCCAGAACTTATGCTTGAGTCTACATCCCTTTGTCCCTTGGAGCACTTTTTTGCTCTTCCCAAGGTTTCCTTTTGCTTGTGAGCTTGCTATCGAGAGATGGAGGATTGAGGTGGTGGAGGCCCAAGTGGGGGATTCAGTTTCTCCAATTCGCGGATGTGTCGACAAAGGTTGTATCTATTGTAACCTCTGGTTTATATTAATAGAAATATCTTTTCCTTTCCAATAATGTGTGTTTGAATGAATATGTTATCCATGGGATGATTTCAAATGCTTATACATTGTTGATTATATCTGCTAGAATAGATCTAACACCATGATATATAGTATGCTTGTATTGTTTACTTGTTGTTGAGGAAGTAATTTATCAATTCAAGCTGAAGTTGGAAAGCTCNTTTCAACCGTCCAGAATAAGGTACGAGTTCTGATCCTTTAGTGTTAGACATTTAATTTCTATTGCATATTGGAAATGATTGATTTATGGAGTCAAGTTGTCTGTTGTGGTACCCCAAGCCATAGGAATTTCTCTCCGTAACAGAATTGGTGACTCCACTAGGGAGTTCCTAGTAGTTTTCCTTTGGGGGTTTTTCTATTAGCATTCAATGACTTTGAATTGCTCTTTCTCTCTTGTTTCTATCAAAACGCCAAATTTTCCGAAAAATTAAAAAAAAAAAATAAAAGCATATAATTTTCATAATTACGGTAAACTAATTATTAAATTAGTTATATATTACCACATTCATAAATTGAATTATCTGTTGGTTATGTTTAGCAATAGAACTGTTCTTTTTAGTTTACTGACTTTGTTTCTCTTTGCGACCACAAGGTGAGACTGTCATGCAAAACTAGGCTTACTTAGCTTTCGAGCTAATGCAGAAAGTTTTCCTGTTCTTACAGAATACAAGTAAGAGGTTTTTGGTGTTGCTTGTCACAAATCTAAAGTATTTAAATACGAGTTCGTCGCAAAAGAAAATCTCAGTAAGAAAATAAATGTCAAACAATTTCCAACGCTTGTTGAGGTACATTTAACAACTGGCCTTCTTTCTAGTAGAAGTAATTTATGGTTCTTGATGATTACGGAACTATTCCATAACTATTTTAGTCGTGATGTATGAAAATGTTTTACTGATTCTTTTCAATAGAGCAAGAGTAACAGAGCTATACAATCTATAGTAAGATTTCATTTGTATACAATTACGTTACATAGTAAATGTAAACTGATAAGGGGTTTATGTATTACTATTTCCATTTTCAAACTTTGAGGTTTAAATGAGTTTACATCTTTACTTCTAGTTGCTTTTTTAAGAAAAATTTACTAATATTGATGCATAGAGTTTTTATTCACTCATCAACTGTTTTCAAGCATAACTGGAGCTTATATTTAGCAATACAGAAACAGGTTTTATCGTATCCTCTTTATGTTTATAAACGGAACATGTCCTTAAGGGACTACCATCCATAAAAGAATGCATCTCTTCAATCGTTATAAGGCCTATCTATTTTATTATGGTGAAACTTTTCGATAAAATAATTGTGGCATTAACCTTGCCATGTCATAAATTAAAACTAAAGGATAATTATCTTAAGCAAAAGCTTTTACCTCAAAGTAGTGACAATCCTCTTTTATGTCTTTTTACCAAACATTACTATTTTGATAACTATAGATAAGGTCGTTGAGGTTATTATGAATAATAGGACCATTGTCATAGTCTTTACTCTATAAATCTCCCTTCCAATCTTCTAGAGTATACTTTACGTTAAGTTAGAAGTTGATTGCACTAATATTTCATAATGCATAAGAACAAGTATAAGTTGTGCATTAAGAGGCTTAAGAAACAAACATGTTCATTATCCAATTATAGGTTGACCTTTACTTTAAGTTCTTAAAAACTTAAAAAACTTAATAAAGAAGTTATCTCCTTTATATACATTTATAAACTAGAGTAAACATTTTATTTACCTAGCAAAGGGTTATAATTATAATTATTCCATAACAACACTATTGTTTACCCTTGATCTACATTTACAAAACTAAGATTATAAATCTCTTTTAGAAATACAAGTTTAGGTCTCGCACTAGAAGAGATTCCACCTTATGCTATACATAAGTTTTAAACTTGGTTTATGTTGATAGATATTATGACTTATAAGGTAAAAGGGTTGTAAGTCCCACACAATCTTGATGATTGTTAATATATAATGTTAATAATAACAATTATTATGTTTCCCATGCAGCATCGTAATAGTTTGACAATGAGGCGAGATTATAATTGTTCCTTCGATTAATAATGATTGGAGAAAGTTTGATGAGCTCGCCGAAACTATATGCATAAACCCACTGCATGCCAAATATCTAACTGGTAACGTGGCATCGTTATATCCATGCATTTCACAGTTAAAAAGACAGTAGTTAACCCTAAATCGTCATTCTATCCTTCGTCTTCGGCTCCTGCTACTCTGCTAAGACCTTCTCGCCTGCACTTTCGCTTACCTTGACTGTTAGTAAGTTTCTCCCTTATTGTTCTTCCTGTGGATTTATCCCGAAACTTGGCAGAGTAATATAGTCCCGATAATGTTTCTTGATTACGCCTTAGCTCTGATATTTCCTTCAGGGTTTCCAAGCCAACTCCTTTCTGAACTTTCTGGTACTAACGAGGATTTTCTCCTTCCTAAGCTGTGTACTGAGAGTAGTGGCCTTGTACTTCGGTGTTGTTGGTCGTAGGGTTCCTTGTAAACTTGTTTTCCTCCTTGCTGGGAATTTAAGAATAACCCAGGTGTAAAATGCTTACTGTACTAGCTTGCCTCTATACTCGCCTGTTATTGGTTGTGTATGTTGATAGAAAACTTCTCCTCCCTTGCCACAGATGAGGGTTTCCTTTTTCCTTGCACTAGTGGTTGTGTTGCTGTTCGTGGGCAGTTGAGCTACACTAAAATTTTAAGTAAGCAGGCAAACCTTTTTCATTTCAGTATGTTTTCATTATTGGTTATAATTTGTAACGAGTTTAACACATTAGTTAATCTTTTTACAGGTGTTGGCCTGTCTCCTTCTTGCGCGGTTAACAATGAGGCTGAGGCAACAAAATTACAAGTCACAGGTAAGCTTGGTTTACCATGGCAACTTCTCTTTGTCCAAACCCTTATGGGTTTATATGGGTTGGTCATCGCGGCCTAAATAACCCTTGTGGGTTCTAGTTACTTTGGTTATTTAATCTATTGTTTTTTATGAATATTATAACCCTAGCTTAATGCACGGTTCTCTGGCTTCGACCGTGAGTATAAATTTTTGTCTTGTTGAATACTGTGTTTATACTTGTATAAATGGAAGGCTACAAAAGCCTCATTATGTGGATTTTTAATTACGGCTGTGAGCAAGATTACTGTGTTGAACTCTACAATTGAAATTTTATTGTAAATTTTGGACTACTAGGGTTTTTACCCTAATTTTGACAGTATAATAAAATATTACAGCTTCTTTTATATTACTATTAATTTATACTTCTCTTCCGCAAAATATGAGGGTTATTAGTTATGTTTATAATAATTGTTTAAGCTCGATAAGTCGAGCATTCTACTTGTTAATTATATCGTGTGCGATGATATACTTGATTTCTTTATCTGTAGTACTTTTATAATTCAATGCTAATATTTTCTATATAATGTTTATATATTTGACTTACTTTATTTCTAAAGATAAGTAGTTACTTAGAACTGTTACCCTTCGGAATGGAATGGATGGGTGTATAAAAGAAAATTACTATGTAACTGTCAATAATTCTGGAGTACAAAATCTATATTATAATTTTGGTTTACAATAATAAGTTAAGTATTCCTATAATTACCTGATAATACTACCTTTATGAAGTAAATAATTAGATAGTAACTATTATTTATTATAATAACGTTGTTACCCTAACTGAAGTACTATTAATTTCATTGTTATTTATACTTAGTTTCCTTTGTAAGTATATAGGGAAATAGTAATTCGTTCTTTGTTTTATTTATACTCGTAGAATAAAATAGCCTGTTGTTATCAGGTTCTTATACTTACTGTATTAATTACTTTGTAGAAATACTTTCTGTATTCTATAATATCTAGTTTTATGTTACAATTTAATGTTTATAAAGAAAATAAGGTAGAAGAACTAACCAAGTTCTACACTGTTAATAGCTTAAATAGTATAGGTTAGCATTTATATGTTTTTATTTAAGCTTTAACTAAGTAGAACATGAATAAAAGAATAACATATATTATTTTTCAAAAGTAAATTCTACTATACTAAAATACCTGTGGGAATAGATAGAGATTCTAGCTAATCTTCATTTGATTTGAATATTATACTTGCATTAATAAAAACTGTAAAGAAGTAGACTATAAAGCATCTTTATTCAACTTAATCCTGCTCTAGTTAACTATTATACTCTTCCTTGATATTCAAAGAGGAAATTAAAGTTACTGATAGTAACTATAGCATCAAGAACTGTTTTCTCTACTGGTACATACTATTATCAGTAAACAATTCAATGTATTTCTCTATTTCTAAAAGACTTGACAGTTTTTCTGTATAGATTAATGCTACTCCTGATACCAAGATATTTCTTCTAAAAAAAAACACAAAGAAATTACTCTATGATTCCATTACATACTATTCTGTGTTTTCATCATATTATCTTTATTTGTAAATTCACCCCTATGCTGGAGTACGGTCTAGTCACTCCAGATGTGGAAAAACATAGGTGGGGTTGTAATTATCATCAAAAAGATTTTGTTACAGAATGAACTAGGAACACTTCATTACTAATCCATCTAATTTATTATATCATAAACTACAAATCTAACATTCAATCATAAACAGATATTAAAACAAAGATTAATAGATGGCAGAACCTATTCTGGAACTTGGACAACAACAGCAATGGGAGGCCATTCCCCCCTACCAAATCCTGGAGCGCACTCAAACAACGACTCCTAAGAACCCTTGAGCTTGTTCTGGTCTCCCTAGCTGGAACTAGGTGCAGCAAATATCAAGTACCACTCTTCAGACTTAGTACCAATCCTAAACTTATTAGTAAGTTCTCCTAGCTAACAAGTTGTAACAGACCAAGTTACTACATAATTCCTCTCATAACACCTTCCTTACTATTTTCCCCTTTTCCCCAATGAATTTCCTAAATAACATTCCACCTGAATGATTCTTCTCTGGAAATTATCTAAGCAACCTTAGCTCTATTCATTGGGTACTTTTAAAAGATTGCCTAAGTCTTTTTCGGTTAGTTGTCATTTATTGAGCCACCTGCTCTGATCCCACTTTCTTGGGGGATCATGACCCCAAATGTAGGGAAGTTGCCACTTGCAACATAGGAAGTGTTTGAGGATTCTGCCACTTTTCTTTTTCCCTCCACCTAGTTCCTTCCACTAGTTTGACCAGTAACCTCTTATTAATAGCTCTCCCATGCTGTTATATCCATTTTTTTATTTATTAATAATAAAATATTCAGAATTACATTCCACTTATTTTGACTCTGCTGAGTCATCAGTTCCTACTTTACATTAAATTTAACATAATGTCTTAGGAAACGTAATTAAAACAATTAACATTATTTTACAAAATTGGGGTATGTGACATACACACCCCCTTAAAATGTAACATCATCCTCGATGTTACTTATTCTTCATCCTCTAAAACCTCCTGGAACATATTTGGGTATGCCTCTTGCATCTTACTTTCCAGTTCCCAAGTAGCCTCTTTAGGACTAAGGTGCTTCCTTTGCACCTTCACCTGCCCAATGGTGCAGTTCTGCAGAGTAATTTCCCTCCTCCCGAGGATACAGTCCGGTTCCACCAAAATTTCTCCTTCTGGTTCCACCTGTACAACATTCCAATCAACCACATGAGTAGCATCATGAACATACTTTTTAAAAACAGAGATATGAAAAACATTATGTACTTTCAAGTTAGGTGGTAATGCTAGCTTATATGCAACTTGACCAATTCTAGATAAAATTTCGAATGGACCACAGTAAGGTGGTGCTAGCCTTTCACAACTCCCCAGCATTAGAGAGATTTTCTTTGGTCTTACCTTTATAAATACATGCTCACCTACCTGGAACTCCTTGGGAGTTATTTTCAAATCTGCTTGGCTCTTTTGCCGATCCTAGGCCACCTTCAAGTTTTCCTGCACTTGCTTCACAATCTCTTCCATTTCTTTCAATAATTCTGGTTCTAACACCAATCTATCTACTAGATTATTCCAGGAGATAGGAGTGTTGCATTTACATCCATACAAAATTTCAAATGAACTAAACTTAGCTGATGACTGATAGTTATTATTATATGCAAACTCTGCTAGATGCAAGTAGTCTTCCCACTTACCTGGTTGATCTTTAACATACATCCTTAACAAATCCTCCAGTACCTGATTCACTCTTTCAGTCTGTCCATCTATCTGAGGATGGAAGGAGATACTGAAATTCAATGTTGTATTCAATCCCTTAAACAAGGACTTCCAAACATTTCCTGTGAATTTAGGATCCCTATCTGAAATTATAACGTTTGGTACTTCATGTAACCGAAAAATATGCTTTAAGAATATATCAGCTATATTGGCAGCCTTGTAAGTAGTTTTGACAAGAATAAAATGTGTTTCCTTGCTCAACTTGTCAACTACCACCATAATAGAGTCATTTTGATTCTGATTTCTGGACAGTCCAGTAATAAAATCTAAGCTAATCACTTCCCATTTCCAGCTGGGAATAGGTAACGGTTGTAGCAAACCAGCGGATGTTGGTGTTCGGTTTTCACTTGTTGACAGTCCAAACATCTGACAATGTATTCATCTACCTCATATTTCATATTAGGCCAAAAATATTCTTTCCTTAGCATGGTTACAGTCTTTTGGTAACTTGGATGTCCTGAGTAAGGTGTTTTATGGACTTCATCCAGAATCAACAACTTAACCTTAGGAACATTAGGCACATACAGTTTATCCTTAAATAATAAAAATCCATCTTCATTTAGACTATAACCTTTTATTAATCTTTCTATAGGTTTCTCTTTAGCTGTAACTTGTAATTTCTGATAAATTCCATCCTGTTTTACCCCTTCTTTAAGCAGTTCATTTAAATCAGAAGCATAAGTGTTGATTGCTGCTGTAAATTTCAGCTTTGCATTTATGCTTAAAGCATCAGCCACCTTATTTTATTTACCCTTTATGTGTTGGATTTCAAAATCATATTCACTCAAGAAGGATAACCACCTTGCTTGTCTTGAATTTAAGTTAGGCTGATCTAAAAGATATTTCAGTCCTTTATTATCAGTCATTAAAATAAATCTTCTACCTATTAAATGATGTCGCCACATTTTTAAGGCATGTATAACAACCACAAGTTCTAGATCATACGTTGTGTAATTCTTTTCGTGAATTTTTAACTTCCTGGACTCATAGGCAATGACATGCCTATCTTGAATCAGCACACCTCCTAAACTATCATTGCAGGCATCTGTGCATACCACGAAATCCTTATTAGGATCTGCTATTCTTAGAATAGGCGCACTTGTTAACAAGGTTTTTAATTTCCTAAAACTTTCTTCACATTTTAAGTTCCAATCAAATTTATTGCCTTTCGTTTGCAAGGAGGTGATTGGATTCGCTATTTTTTAGAAGCCTTCAATGAATCTCCGGTAATAACCGGTAATTCCCATGAATGATCTCACATCCGTCACATCTTTAGGAACTGACCAATCTTCGATTGCCCGAATCTTTTGAGGATCAACTGAATCCCTTCCTTAGTCACTACGTGACTTAAGTACTGGATTTCATCCTTAAAGAATTCACACTTGCTAAACTTCGCGAAGAGTTGTTGCTCTCGCAGCTCTTGTAAAACTATCCTTAGGTGTTCTTTATGTTCTTCTTCCATTTTAGAGTAAATTAAGATGTCGTAGATAAACACGACAACAAGTTTATCTAAGTATTTATGCATTATATTATTCATTAAGCACATAAAGACAGTTGGGGTGTTGGTAAGCCCAAATGGCATTACGACAAACTCGTAATGTCCATACCTTGTTCTAAAGGTTGTCTTAAAGATATCTTCATCCTTAATTCTTACCTGATGGTATCCTGACCTCAAGTCTATCTTTGAGAACACCATGGCTCCACGTAGCTGATCAAACAGATCATCTATGCGGGGCAATGGATATCTGTTTTTAATAGTCATCTTGTTTAGCTAACGGTAGTCTATGCATAGTCGCATAGTTCCATCTTTCTTTTTAACAAAGATGACCGGTGCTCCCCAAGGAGACACACTAGGTTGAATGTACTTCTTATCTATTAACTCTTTTAGTTGTGATTTTAACTCATTAATTTCTAAAATATTCATTTGATACGGGGCTTTAGAGCTAGGTACCACACCTGGCACTAGCGCAATAATGAAATCCAGTTCCCTCCTAAGAGGTAATCCTGGAATTTCTTTTGGGAATACGTCATTAAATTCGTTTAAAACGGGAATATCTTCTATTTTTAACTTATCTGTTTCAGATTTACTTGCCTCATCTGTAATAGTTACAGCATAGGCTTTACATCCTTTTCTAACAGCTCTTTTAAGTTGTAAAGCAGAAATCTGTCTGATTATAATTTTTCTAGGAATACCCTTAACCTTTACTGGTTGTTCATTACTATTTACGCACGTAAAGGTTTTATCGTAACAGTTTAAAACTACCTTATGCTGCTCTAACCAGTCCATTCCAATCAATAAATCATATGAGCCAAATGGAAAAACATTAAGCTTAATTGTAGTTTTAAATTCATCCATAAGTAAAGCACATTCTTTCACAAAATAGGTTACTTTTCTTTTTGCCCATGTGGCTAATTGAACTAACTAGGAATTATCAAATTTATCAACAGACAAATTACATTTTTCTACTATATGAGGTGCAATGTAGCTAAGACTAGCTCCTGGATCGATTAAAATGGTTACAGGGGTTTGGTTAATCATACCTTCCACTTCCACCATGGAAGTTTGATAATCAGCTTGGCGGTTCTCCAATGCTGCATTTATTCTGGGCATAGTCCTCGTGATTTCTCCAATGGTCATTTCCTCCTGAATAGTGTGAATATTGCTGACTAACTTTTTCCGGTTTGGGCAGACCGAGGCATAGTGTGGGACATTACATTCCCAGCACTTAACAGGCTCCTTTCGTTCAAAACTCTTAGTGAAATTTCCATGGTTACTTGCAGTTTCCTTGCCCTTAAAGTTATTAATATTATTGGATATACCATTTCTATTTCCTTGGAAATTCTTATTGTTAGAATAATTTATGTTCTTATTATTCTTGAAATTCTTCTGGGGTACAAATTCCTTCTTCTTAAACTCAGGCTGATTGTGGTTTTTCTTAGCCTTCCAGTTGGCTAAGCCTTCTTTCTTCTTGTTTTGTTCAAAACAGTAATTAGCCTTCCGCATGGCTTCCTCCAGAGTCTTTGGGTTATCATACTCAATTCTGTCCTTGATGTGATATGGTAGACAGCTGAGAAACTGTTGTACTTTAGGTTTCTCATCTACTAAGGTACATACCTCAGCAAACTTAAAAATTTACTATTTAAATACTTCATAGTCATTGAACCTAACTTCAATTCATAAAATTCTTTAGCTCTTTCTTCATAATATTGTTCAAACAAAAATTTCTTCTTGAAGTAACTTTTAAAAGTACTCCAATTCACTTCTTTTTCCCTGATACCCTTGACTCTCTTCAGATCTTGCCACCATATGTCTCCTTTTCTGAAGATATTATAGATTGCCATTCTTGCCTTCAGCTGATTTCAATAATTGTATATATGAAAATACTTCCTCACCCTGAATAACCAGGACTCTGCTTCTTCCCATTTTTCAGTCTCTCCATTAAAAGTTGGGGGCTTTATCTTTTTAAACTCCCCTGAAATCTCCTCATATGGTTTGTACTTCTTCTTTCTGTCATACAACTCAACCTCACTACTGTCACTAGTAGTGTGTTAGCTTTGTTGTTCACCGAACCCTTCAGATGATGAACTGCTTTCATTTTTCACCAGCTTCACCTTTTTAGACTTTCTTTGATGAATAACTTCCTCAGATTCTGATCTTTTGCTCCTTCCTTTAGATTGAAATTTTTCCATCAAAATTTGGTTCAACTCTTCCCGAGTCTTCAAAATCCTCTCATTGTCCTTCTTGACTGATTCCATTTTAGTCTTCAAATCCTTTACAATTTGTAGCAGCTCTGAGGAATGGGTATTCACCTCTTCTAACATAGGTTCCCCAGGCATTTGTCTTGTCTCTGTGTGTGGAGACTCCTCCTGAGCATATTCTCCTAGCTTCTCCATACCTGCCTGTTAATTTTCAGAAAAAAGAAATTTTTTGTTCTTTACATAAAAAAAAACATATGTTAGCATCTTATTTTAATTTACTGTTCTTAGGAAAGCTAGTTGGGTTGCATCAAGGCCTAGTGTTTGAACCTTGCGCTCTGATACCACATGTCAAAACCCCAAATTTTCTGAAAAATTAAAAAAAAAATTAAAAGCATATAATTTTCATAATTACGGTAAACTAATTATTAAATTAGTTATATATTACCACATTCATTAATTGAATTATCTGTTGGTTATGTTTAGAAATAGAACTGTTCTTTTCAGTTTACTGGCTTTGTTTCTCTTTGCGACCATAAGGTGAGACTATCATGCAAAACTGGGCTTACTTAGCTTTCGAGCTAATGCAGAACTTTTTCCTGTTCTTACAGACTACAGGTAAGAGATTTTTGGTGCTGCTTGTCGCAAATCTAAAGTATTTAAATATGAGTTCATTGCAAAAGAAAAGCTCAGTAAGAAAATAAATGTCAAACAATTTCCCACACTTGTTGGGGTACATTTAACAACTGGCCTTCTTTCTAGTAGAAGTAATTTATGGTTCTTGATGATTACGAAACTATTACATAACTATTTTAGTCGTGATGTATGAAAATGTCTTACTGATTCTTTTCAATAGAGCAAGAGTAATAGAGCTATACAATCTATAGTAAGATTTCATTTGTATACAATTACGTTACATAGTAAATGTAAACTGATAAGGGGTTTATGTATTACTGTTTCCATTTTCAAACTTTGAGGTTTAAATGAGTTTACATCTTTACTTCCAGCTGCTTTTTAAGAAAACGATACTAATGTTGATGCATAGAATTTTTATTCACTCATCAACTATTTTCAAGCATAACTGGAGCTTATCTTTAGCAATACATATATCTTACTGAAACAGGTTTTATCCTATCCTCTTTATGTTTATAAACGGAACATGTCCTTAAGGGACTACCATCCGTAAAACATTGCATCTCTTAAATCGTTATAAGGCCTATCTATTTTATTATGGTGAAAATTTTCGATAAAAGAATTGTGGCATTAACCTTGCCATGTCATAAATTAAGACTAAAGGATAATTATATTAAGCAAAAGCTTTTACCTCAAAGTAGTGACAATCTTCTTTTATGTCTTTTTACCAAACGTTACTATTTTGATAACTATAGATCAAGTCGTTGAGGTTATTATGAATAATAGGACCATTGTCATAGTCTTTACTCTATAAATCTCCCTTATAATCTTCTAGAGTATACTTTACGTTAAGTTAGAAGTTGATTGCACTAATATTTCATAATGCATAAGAACAAGTATAAGGTGTGCATTAAGAGGCTTAAGAAACAAACATGTTTATTATCCAATTATAGGTTGACCTTTACTTTAAGTTCTTAAAAACTTAATAAAGAAATTATCTCCTTTATATACATTTATAAACTAGAGTAAACATTTTATTTACCTAGCAAAGGGTTATAATTATAATTATTCCATAACAACACTATTATATACCCTTGATCTATGTTTACAAAACTAAGATTATAAATCTCTTTTAGAAATACAAGTTTAGGTCTCGCACTAGAAGAGATTCCACCTTATGCTATACATAATTTTTAAACTTGGTTTATGTTGATAGATATTATGACTTATATAGTAAAAGGGTTGTAAGTCCCACGCAATCTTGATGATTATTAATATATAATGTTAATAATAACAATTATTATGTTTCCCATGCAGCATCGTAATCGTTTGACAATGAGGCGAGATTATAATTGTTCCTTCGATTAATAATGATTGGAGAAAGTTTGATGAGCTGGCCGGAACTATATGCATAAACCCACTGCATGCCAAATATCTAACTGGTAATGTGGCATCGTTATATCCATGCATTTCACTGTTAAAAAGACAGTAGTTAACCCTAACTCATCATTCTATCCTTCGTCTTCGGCTCCTGCTACTTTGCTGAGACCTTCTCGCCTGCACTTTTGCTTACCTTGACTATTAGTAAGTTTATCCCTTGTTGTTCTTCCTGTGGATTCATCCCGTAACTTAGCAGAGTAATATAGTCCCGATAATGTTCATTGCTTAGGCCTCGGCTCTGATATTTCCTTCAGGGTTTTGAAGCCAAATCCTTTCTGAAGTTTCTGGTAGTGACGAGAATTTTCTCCTTCCTAGGCCGTGTATTGAGAGTAGTGGCCTTGTACTTCGGTGTTGTTGATCGTAGGGTTCATTGTAAACTTGTTTTCCTCCTTGCTGGGAATTTAACGATAACCCAGGTGTAAAATGCTTACTGTACTAGCTTGCCTCTATAATCTCCCGCTATTGGTTGTGGATGTTGATAGCAAACTTCTCCTCCCTTGCCATAGATGAGGGTTTCCTTTTTCCTTGCGCTGGTGGTTGTGTTGTTGTTTGTGGGCAGTCGAGCTACATTAAAATTTTAAGTAAGCAGGCAAAAAATTTTCATTTCAGTCTGTTTTCATTATTGGTTATAATTTGTAACAAGTTTAACACATTAGTTAATCTTTTTATAGGTGTTGGCCTGTCTCCTTCTTGCGCGGTTAACAACGAGGCTGAGGCAACAAAATTACAGGTCACGGGTAAGCCTAGTTTACCATGGAAACTTCTCTTTGTCCAAACCCTTATGGGTTTATATGGGTTGGTCGCCGTGGCCTGAATAACCCTTGTGGGTTCTGGTTACTTTGGTTATTTAATCTGTTGTTTTTTGATGAATATTATAACCCTATCTTAATGCAAGGTTCTCCGGCTTCAGCTGTGAGTATAAATTTTTGTCTTTTTGAATACTGTGTTTATACTTGTATAAATGGAAGGCTACAAAATCCTCATTATGTTAATTTTTAATTACAGCTGTGAGCAAGATTACTGTGTTGAACTCTACAGTTGAAATTTTATTGTAAATTTTGGACTACTAGGGTTTTTACCCTAATTTTGACAGTATAATAAAATATTACAACTTCTTTTATATTACTGTTAATTTATACTGCTCTTCCGCAAAATATGAGGGTTATTAGTTATGTTTTATAATAATTGTTTAAGTTCGATAAGTCGAGCATTCTACTTGTTAATTTTATCCTGCGCGATGATATACTTGATTTCTGTATCTGTAGTATTTTTATAATTAAATGCTAATATTTTCGGTACAATGTTTATATATTTGACTTACTTTATTTCTAAAGATAAGTAGTTACTTAGAACTGTTACCCTTCAGAATGGAATGGATGGGTTTATAAAAGAAAATTACTATGTAACTGTCAATAATTCTGGAGTACATAATCTATATTATAATTTTGGTTTACAATAATAAGTTAAGTATTACTATAATTACCTGATAATACTACCTTTATAAAGTAAATAATTAGATAGTAACTATTATTTATTATAATAACGTTGTTACCCTAACTGAAGTACTATTACTTTCATTGTTATTTATACTTAGTTTCCTTTGTAAGTATATAGGAAAATAGTAATTCGTTCTTTGTTTTATTTATACTCGTAGAATAAAATAGCTTGTTGTTATCAGGTTCTTATACTTACTGTATTAATTACTTTGTAGAAATATTTTCTGTATTCTATAATATATAGTTTTATGTTACAATTTAATGTTTATAAAGAAAAGAAGGTAGAATAACTAACCAAGTTCTACACTGTTAATAGATTAAATAGTATAGGTTAGCAGTTATATGTTTTTATTTAAGCTTTAACTAAGTAGAACAGGAATAAAAGAATAACATATATTATTTTTCAAAAGTAAAATATACTATACTAAATTACTTGTAGGAATAGATAGAGATTATAGCTAATCTTCGTTTGATTTGAATATTATACTTGCATTAATAAAAACTGTAAAGAAGTAGACTATAAAGCATCTTTATTCAACTTAATCCTGCTCTAGTTAACTATTATACTCTTCCTTGATATTCAAATAGGAAATTAAAGTTACTGATAGTAACTATAGTATCAAGAACTGTTTTCTCTACTGGTACATACTATTATCAGTAAACAATTCAATTTATTTCTCTATTTCTAAAAGACTTGACAGTTTTTCCGTACAAATTAATGCTACTCCTGATACCAAGATATTTCTTCTAAAAAACAACACAAAGAAATTGCTCTATGATTACATTACATATTATTCTATGTTTTCATCATACTATCTTTATTTGTAAATTCACCCCTATCCTAGAGTACGGTCTGGTCACTCCAGATGTGGAAAAAGATATGTGGGGTTGTAATTCTCATCAAAAATATTTTGTTATAGAATGAACTAAGGACACTTCATTACTAATCCATCTAATTTCTTATATCATAAACTACAAATCTAACATTCAACCATAAACAGATATTAAAACAAAGATTAATAGATGGCAGAACCTGTTCTGGAACTTGGACAACAACAGCAATGGGAGGCCGTTCCTCCCTACCAATTCCTGGAGAGCACTCAAACAGCGACTCCTCAGTACCCCCGAGCTTGGCTCTGGTCTCCCTGGCTGGAACTAGGTGCAGCAAATATCAAGTACCACTCTTCAGACTTAGTACCAATCCTGAACTTATCAGTAAGTTCTCCCAGCTTACAAGCTGTAACAGACCAAGTTACTGCAGAATTCCTCTCAGAACACCTTCCTTACTATTTTTCCCTTTTCCCCAATGAATTTCTTGAATAGCATTCCACCTGAATGATTCTTCTCTGGAAAATATCTGAGCAACCTCAGCTCTATTCATTGGGTACTTTTAAAAGATTGCCTGGGTCTTTTGGGGTTAGTTGTCATTTATTGATCCACCTGCTTTGATCCCACTTTCTTGGGGGATCATGACCCCAAATGTAGGGAATTTTCCATCTGCAACATAGGAAGGGTTTGAGGATGCTGCCACTTGTCTTTTTCCCTCCACCTAGTTCCTTCCACCAGTTTGACCAGTAACCTCTTATTAACAGCTCTCCCATGCTGTTGTCTCCATTTTTTTATTTATTAATAATAAAATATTCAGAATTACATTCCACTTCTTTTGACTCTGCTGAGTCATCAATTCCTACTTTACATTAAATTTAACATAATGTCTTAGGAAATGTAATTAAAACAATTAACATTATTTTACAAAATTGGGGTATGTGACAGTTTCTATGTCGGGTCTAGGGGCATGTTTTCCTGGTAGTGTCTGATTGGTGTGAAGTTTGTCTCAACTTGTCTATTTGCCTTGATTTTTATGTACCTTTCTTCCTGTACGCGAGGTTTTTAACTCACAGTCACGTATACACGCGGGTTTCTCTGTGATTTCCGCGTATACACATGGGTTTACTGCTAACAGTCACGTATGCCCTTAGTTGTGCCTTTTAGTGGAAGCTAAATGGTTGCTGGGTGAAGTTTGATGATTGTTGAGTCTCCTTTGACACTGCCTGAGTCTATTTATACCTCTGTTTCTGACCAGAGACATTTTTTAGGGTAATTGTTTTTAAGAAGGTTCTTGTCATGGAATTTTCGATTTTTTGTTTGGGATTAGTGCATTATATTTCTTTTACCTTAGTGCTTTGCTTGAGTGCTACTTCAGTGTGCTTGCAGAGTCTGGGGGTTGTAGAATCATTCTTTTTCTTTTTGTATCTCATTTTATTTCAAAAAATCCAAAAATATTTTCTTATCATCATGCATTGCATTTTGCATAGTACTTGCACTCGATTTGCTTGGGAGTATTAGTCAGGATTTCATATAGGAAAGCTTGCATTTATCATTTGAAGAAAAATTGTGCATTTCATGTAGTAGCATACCCTAATTTCATGGACACAATGCATTTTCATTGATTGTTAGGTTTGCATTTTACTTCATGTTGTGTCATAACACCATTAGTTGCACGGCCATATCCCTCTTTTGAGTAATAAATCCAATTAAAATCAACGCTTAATTAAAATGAACTACGCTCTTTTCTTTTATAGGGTGCACCAACAAGATTAGGTTTGAGGGTCTTGGAATAGTTCATTGTGAGTAAATTATCCAAGACCACTAAACAACAACATATATGTGTCTGTCCAAGTGAGTGTGTCAAATCCTTGGTATAACTAGTGTTTCTCGGGATCCTCCTATCAAAAGGGAGTTAAGCATGAGGCAGTGTGAGTGGTTATTGATTGGGATGACCCCTAGTCATAACTAAGTAGCACCGGATATATTTCTAGGATTATATTGATATCTGGGGGCTCTTTCGAAAGTTTTGGGCTCTGCTACCCTACCCATACGGTCAATCCCGCCTGCGACTGTCCGCCTAAGCATTGATTATATTGAGGTGAACTTAGTGGCCTTACCTAGGATATCGAGGGGGTACTTTGCAGGGGTTATTCTGCGGGTGTCCTGGCCAGGTTTTGGTCGGACAGCACAGTCGCTTTACGCGTTGAAGCTGAGGGCCACAATAATTGGTTCCATATCTCCGCTTGTTGTGTATGGGAGTCTCAAGCCTCTCCTAAGCGAGACATACCTGCTTCATTCGAGAGATCACTTATCCTACCCTTGATTTCTTGCATTTGTCTTTATATTTTATTGGTGATTGCTCTGTGCATGATAGCTTGCCTAGGGTTTTCATAAATAGAGAGTCTTTTCTATTTTTTGATTCATTATGGATTCGAGTGCGGCTCCTTGCCATTCTCATCGTTTAGTAGGACTTTTTCCTTCTACATCTCCTCCTCCTTTGGGAGAGAGACATAGATATTCCAGGTGGACTACTTCGCACATTTATTCACACACCATGGGAGACCATATAGAAGGTATTCCTGAACCACCTTCTCCCATTCAAGTGGAAGATGAGGAGTTTACTCCTACCTACGATCCTTCACCCAACTTGGCTAAGTTAGGGCCTGTGATTTTTGAGATAGGAACCTTTCATGATAGACCTACTCACTCTAGGGTTGATTCCCCATTGACGCATTACCGGTATGGAAGGCCGGAGGATGCCGAGGCTCATTTTGAACCCACGAGCACTAGTTATGGTAGTTATGGTATGTCTAGTTTTTCCACACATGATTTGGCATTTCATGTCGAATCTAAGTTCGAGCCTAACACTATACCTGGGGGCACTCTCATTCCTTACCATGTGGAGAGGTTTGGGAGCACTAGTCACATTGCACCTTCCATCCCGGTGGTGGAAGTTACATCACATATTCCTCCTAGGTATAGGGTTAGTGATCCTATTAGGATATCAAATCCAAGACAAGTGACTAAAGGGAATAGTATGTACATAATTACATAGATCCCTCCGTCCTTTGTCCCTAGTTCTTCAAATGTTCACCCTCCACCTCATTCACGTGGTCCTTCGAGCCGAAACGTTGCTACGAGTTATGTCCGTACTGCGGTTACTAGACCAGTTGTGTCTCAACTTCATGTACTGCCAGTTGTTTTGGGAGGTTACACTCATACTTCTAGAGGTCACATTCCTACTTCCGGAATGTATATTCCTAATTCAAGAGCATATGTTCCTACTTACAGAGTGTCTCATGCGACATCTCATGCAATGATTTATGGACCCTATTATGGGACGCATTATGGACAAGGTTCTTCACCTTATGGAAGCGGGTATCAAGAACCTGCTTACTCTCCAAATTACAGCTTTGTAGCTCCTAATAGTCAAGGTTCATCACACTATGGTGCTTCCATGCAACCCTATACGGGTCAAACGGGAGGAGGGAACTATGGCCAAGGCCATGGTGGTAATCAGACCTATATGAATCAGAACTATCAGGGAGCGGTCCATCAAACTCATCATCCTAGGCTCCCTTTCCTCATGATGCTAAATCTTCCTGACTTGTTGAGATTGACGAATGATCCTGTAGCTCATGACTCAGCTTGGCCGGATATCCCTACTAAGCTTCCCTCGGACATACCTAAGTTCGAGGGCAAACCAGGAGAGGATCCGAGCGAACATGTTACTACATTTCACCTATGGTGCTCTTCGAATTCCTTACACTAGGACTCCATCTGTTTAAGGCTATTTCAACGCACCCTTACAGGGCCTACCGTGAAATGGTATATAGAGCTACCTAGGGGGGCATTCGGTTTGTTCGATGACCTAACGATGACTTTTCTTAACCACTTCTAGCTACCAGTGCGTTATGACGTTGGTACTGAACTCTTATCAACATTTCTGTAGGATAAAGCCACAAATATCTTGGATCATATCCAAGAGTGGCGTAGATGGAAGAGGTTAATTAAAGCCTTTATACCGTCAGAGTTCCTCCTCGAATGGTTCCTTAAGTTGTTATTGCCATATATAGCAAAGGATGTTTCTACATACGGAGTGCAGAATGAGGAACAAGATATTTTTAGGGCACAGGAACTGGACTAGATTTATGCTCAGTCCAGTTTGTTATATGAGATTATTCCCAATGCTCCGTGTTCTATTTTTGACCCCAAAGTCAAACCTAGACCACATGCCAATGGCATTGTTGGTTGTGCAAGTGTGAAACCTGCAGATTTGGTTGCAAAACAAGTTAGTCAATTGTCAATCAACCAATATGCTTCGGGACAAGCTATGACTTCATCTCAACCCGCCAAAACGACGAGTGTAATTTCAGTACAATCATCGAACTAGAAGGGTAACCAGCAACCCAAACAGAATAGAAAAAGGGTAAGAATAATCATAAGGGTGGGAATAAGAATGAGAATGGTAATAGTAATGACAAGACCGATCGTAATGCTGGGGGGGACAAGCAAGCTAAATGTAAGGTTAAGTTCCCTTGCAAGTTATGTAAGGACGATCACCTCACTTACTTGTGCCCTCATATCGATGAAGCCTCGAGATTCTTGGCACAGGGCCCAGCTGTGCTAACTAACCCTTTACCTCACAATAAAAATATGAACTCGAGGACCCATGATCAGTCTGGTGGTGATCAAGATCCACCAGAGGGTAGTGGTCATGGTTGCATTAACATGGTACGTGCTGTGAAAGTTGTGACCCGTGCGAAAGACTATGGTTCATCACAACCCAGCCCAGGAAAAGAACCTGATCCACCAGGGTCCCCTTTGCGTATTGAGAAACCTATGGATAAACCTAAATTTGCACCTCACATTCCTAAGGGATTCCTTAAGCGTTCGGGGCACAATCCTAATGCCCGAGCCACCCAAAACTATTCAGTTGTTGAGGATTTGGGCCACACTCCTTGTGCAATGTCTGCATTGGAAGTGCTTCAGAGTTGTCCTTCATAAAGGAAGGCGTTGCTTTCTACCCTTGGTGTGAATGATGATGATTCTTCCTCCGTGATTAAATTTGAAACCGCGGGACTTCAACCTTGCTTGTCTTACTATGTGTCTCTTTTGATTCACGTAGAATTTCTTAATATGACCATCAAGTGCATTGTGATTGACGAAGGAGTTTCTGCTTCTTTGATGTCTTTATCATGTTGGAAGGGTTTAGGTTCCCCTGAGCTGTCTAAATCAGCAACCATGTTAACTGCATTCGATGGGAGATCATTTAGGTCGCACGACATCCTTCCTTCCCTTAAAGTCTGTTTGGGAGGGAAGACCGTTGCGATAGAGGTCAAGGTGGTTGATGCACCCCTTGACTACAATCTCTTGCTGAGTAGGAATTGGATGTATAGTATGCAAGTCGTGGCTTCTTCCCTATTTCGCATTGTATGATTTCCATTTAACGGGAAGATAGTCACGATTGATCAAACGACATTCAAGAATCCATTTGGTATCACATCTTCGTGAGCTTCGATCCTGATCATTGAACATTCTTAGCCGGCAAGTGGGAGTGTGGGTGTAGCCAATTATCCATCCTTCATTGGAAGCTTTAGTTGTCCTGCACCAATTCTTATGATAGGGTCTAGTTCCGATGAGGCTTCGACATCTATGAGATCGGTGTCTTTTCGCATGATTCATATGGAAGATCCTTGTATTCTTCCTACACTGAGTACTCCGAGTGATCCCATCATGATGGACATGTTGTTTCCTGCAACTATGATAGCTTATCAAGCTAATCTCAAGTGTGTTGCAGAGCCTAGTCCTTCCTCTTCGCAGACGGAGGAGGAGGACCCTTATGTGCTGTCAGCATGGGAAATGTAGTCTTCTCACGCGCATGACTACCTTGATATGATTTTCCCTTCAGATGAAGTGATTATTGAGGCTATGTCGAGAGTTGAGCCACCATGGGAGGAACTCCATCATAGATCTTACTTTCTTCCCGAGCTTGACTTCTAGGAGCGTGAGGACTTTAGGGCGGTTCTTAGTGAGAGAGTTGGTAGTCCTATGGTTCCATTAAGATATCCTAGTTCGATGGATGATGGAAACATGGTGAACATATCTTCAATGATTCCTATCAATATCTCTCACGATCTTGGCGGGATAGAGAATGTCTATATTGGGGTGGAATGTTCCCATGCTGAGATTCAAGAATACAATGAGCCATTTAATGAATTCCATGATATATTTTCTTGGTATTACGACGAATTGCCAGGTATTGACCCTCGTATTGTCGAGCACGAGATTAAGACTTATCCCAACGCTAAGCATGTTCGATAACGCTTGCATGCAGTGAATCCTAGGAAAGCACCCACGATTAAGGCAAAGATAGAGAAACTGTTAAAAGCCATTTTTATCTATCTCGTTCCCTTGACGGAGTGGGTTTCAAACCTTGTTCCGGTGGATAAGAAGCAGGGAGCGATCCACATATGTACTGATTTCTGTGATCTGAATCGTGCCTGTCCTAAGGACAAATTCCCAACACCATTTATTGATCATATTTTGGATGAGTGTGCAGGTAGCGAGGTTTTTACCTTTATGGATGGATTTTCCGGATATAATAAGATACAATTTAAACCTGAGGACCAACATAAGACTGCATTTATTTGTTCTTGGGGAACTTTTTCATATCAGAAAATGCCTTTCGGCCTTAAAAATGGTGGAGCTACATTTCATCGAGCAATGACCTTGATCTTCCACGATCTCAAGTCGATTATCGAAGCATTTTTGGATGACCTTGCTGCTCATTCTCGTATGAGAATGCATCATCCCTATCACTTGATATTGGTATTTGAAAGATTCTGACATTATTTTGTTAGGTTAAATCCTCATAAGTGCATCTTTTATGTGAATTTAGGTCATTTTTTAGGATTCATTATTTCTAAAGAGGGTATAAGAGTCAACCCTTTTAAGGTTGAGGCAATACTTCAGTTGTCTCCCTCGAAGAATATTTTTCATCTTCAATGTTTGCAAGGCATGGAAAACTTCTTATGGAGATTTGTTGTCAACTTTACCAATTTGATTAGAGGCTTCATTTGTCTATTGAAGAAGGACACCACCTTTTGTTGGGATGAGTGAGCCCAGGCATCCTTTGATGTCAAGCGAGCCCTAGCATCGACCTCGGTGATTAGTCCCCCAGACTATAGCCGTGATTTTCTACTTTATGTGGCTGCATCCATGGAGACAATGGGTATGGTTTTGGTTCAAGACGATGAGGAGCTCCAACAGCATGTTATATACTATCTAAGCCAGAACCTTATTGACACAGAGATTCGTTATTCTCATGTCGAGAAGCTTGCTTTAGCTACCGTACATGCGGTTCAATGGTTGAGACATTATATTCTCCTTCACCATACCTTGGTTGTAGCCCATGTCAATTTGTTTCAATTCGTCCTCACTCGAAGGATGATTGGGGGAAAATATAATAAATGGATTTGCATCCTACAAGAATTTGATCTCGAATTTTTTTCAACAAAATCGAAGAGGTCTTTAATTTTTGCAGAGCTTATATCGTATTTCCCAGGTGAGGCCGACGAGTTGGTCTGTGAAGATATGTTTGTCGATGAAGACATATTATTAATCTCAACTTTAGACCCATGGTATGGGGATATCATTATATATTTACAAACATTGAAGGTCCATACTCACCTCTCACGGGATGAACGACAACGATTACGTCACGTGTCTAAGAATTAACTCATAGTGGATAACACTTTGTACCTCCGTAGGGTAGATTCCATTTTATGACGTTGTTTAACCCATGAAGAGGCTGAGGTAGTGCTGAATAATTTCCATGGAGGGGCTTGTGGTGGTCATTTATCTGGGATTTCTACAGCCCAAAAGATCTTAAGAGCGGGTTATTTTTGGCCGTCGATCTTTAAGGATTGTGTAGATGCTTTCAAGAGGTGCCACCCTTTCCAGGTGTTCACATGTAATATGCGCTCGAAACCTATCCTATTACATCCCATTATCACCACTAGTCCCTTCAATAAGTGGGAGCTCGATTTTATGGATTGCAACCCAGCTTCGGCTAGGGGGCATCATCATATCATAGTGGCTGTTGATTACTTCACGAAATTGGCTGAGGCTATGCCTATAGTTAAATCCAATGGTGAGACAACCGCCCACTTTGTATTCAACCATATTATTACTCGATTCAGAATTTCGAAAGAGCTTGTCACTGACCATGGCTCGCACTTTCAAAACCATATGATGGAAGAGTTGGCATCAAAGTTAGGGTACAAGAAAGAGCATTCCTCCTCTTACTACCATCAAGAAAATGGAAAGGTAGAAGCAGTGAATAAATCACTCAAATCCATTCTCTAATGAACCATCGCATAAAGCAAGAATAATTGGCACATCATGTTATATCCTGCTTTGTGGGCATATAGAACCGCTATTAAGACTGCCACAAGTTTTTCTCCATATCAACTTGTACATGGAGTGGATTTGATACTGTCGATTGAATGCGAGATTCCTTCTTTGAAGCTAGCTGTAGAACTCTTACCAGACACTTCACCATTGGAGGAGCACTTATTCCACCTTGAACAACTTGATGAGCAGCATCATGATGCCTTGGTGGCTCTAGAAGTAAATAAACGTCGCGTAAAGGTCCAGTACAATAAGTCTCTCCATCCAAGGAGGTTTAGTGAGGGAGACTTGTTCCTTTTGTGGGATCAACCAAAAGAACCCTTAGGGGTAGGAAAATTGAATCCCATGTGGCGTGGTCCTTACATGGTTAAACGTGTGTTAGAGAAGGTTGCTTATGAGTTAGTGGATTATGAGGGAACGACCTTGGTGCAGCCTAAAAATGGGCTCTATCTCAAGAAGTGCTATGCATGATTCTCAACTAAGGCTGGTTATTGTATATTATTGTACACTTTTGCATAGTTAGGTCTTTTTCTTATCGTGATCGGGTTTGTGATTAGTTTCTGTTTCTTTTGGCAGATGTCAATGGAATATTCCACCTACATAGGATTCGCAGATGGTGTGAGCCATCACACTCAACACTCAGCCTCTGCTGCTTGGGTAATTTATACTCCTATGGGTCAGGTACTGTCTTCAGGAGGCGTATGTTTGCGGCCATCTTCCAACAATGTTTCCAAATATAGTGTCATTATTGAGCTTCTATGGGATGCCATTTCACATGGCGTTCTCTCTCTTGAGGTACATCTTGATTCAGAGTTAGTAGTGTCATAGCTTAATGGTTTGTACCATGTTAGAGATCCGACGTTATTAAGAAGATTATTACATGTGAGATTATTAGAACGACAATTTGACAATATAACATACATACACATTCCAATAATTAATAATCAAGTTGCTAACTCATATGCTAACTACGTGTTAGATTGGCATTTGTTTCATACACAATAAATTCATCACAAACACAATTTTTACACATGTAAATAAATAAACCGATCACCATAAAAAAAATTATATAATATCCAAAATGTGGTAATACATAGTGTCATGATACAAAAATGGGGCTGTCGAGCCACCAACATATAATACATGGTAATACAAAATGTATACACTCCCAGGTATCTAATCCTATGGAGGAGGAGAGGGGTTGTGATCATGGAAGGTCACTACGGCTCTAGCTAGCTACCGAAATGATTACACCCATGCTCGTGGTACATCCACCACCTAGCACTGCATAGCCTCAGGCAATTCCTCGACTTGCGCCATGGGAACCCTGTGTGTCAACCTCACAAAATTGGTATGAATGTTCTGAAGCATCTACTCAACATCCACACCCATGATATCATCTCCTCTTCCCCTCCGTCTGTGATGAGGGAAGCCTTCCGGCCCCCATGAAGAGGAATGTCAACTCTGGGGCTCAATCCTGGAACATGCTCAAAGAAAAACGTGCTCAAAATACTGTTGAACCTGAAGTTCCACACTCTTCCCGCCTTACACTCACTGAGCTGATGTTTCATGTTGCTCAGTAATGTAGTGCTCTAGTCATAAATCATGGGTCTCATGCACTCCACTGCATAGAACATCAGAGGCCACGAGGCCTGGTGGAGTGATGCCAATCCTGCTATCCTGCCCAATGTCAATAGAATGGCCTTTAGGCCCAGCACCTGTATAGCGTTGGTAGGGACCTGACTCCCCACCTTCTCTGTGTCTGGATAGCAGTACACCATAATGCACTCATCGATAGTCAGGCCACCTCCTAGCCCACCATGAGAACAAAGGTTCACTACTTCCCCCCATTAGGAAATCCCAGTAATGAAGTATATGTCCTTCACCTCTGTAGTGAGGGAAATCCCATCTATCTGGAAGGACTCAGAGTCTAGATCCCAACAATCCACCAGCATCTGCAATATTCTTGGTTTGGCTCTCAAGCCACCAAGACACCAAAACTTATAGATTCCACATGCACATAGAGCTTGTTGAGCCATTAGATCGGCCCTTACTGCCTCCTCTACCTCACTATGTTCACACTCTCTCCACTCTAGGACCATCCTGCACAAGAAATTGAAAATTTTCCCATTATATTACTTAAAAAACCTTATGCACAGCCTCATACATGACTGTTTTCCAAATAGTCGTGTTTGTACGCGACTATGGGGGCATTTTCCACGTATATCCAACCCTATACGAGGAAAAACCCTCGATTTCTGCATGGGCCGTAGGGATCTTTTTAGTCTTGCCTAGAAAACTCAAATGACCATGGAATTTGATAAAAATTTCATCAAAATGGAAGAGAGGAGCATGGGTAAGTACCTAGAAGAAACGGTAGTGGATTCCGCCAGCTGGATCTCCTAGAATTCGCTGTTGAAAATCTGAGCTTAAATGAGTTAAAAATTCAAATGTTTTATAATATTTTGAATTGTTTACTATTTATAGAAATTTTTCAAAATTTTGAAAATTTTTACCCCCTTTCCTATAGTTTCGACAATTTCTAATCATTTTGGACCGTTTTTTACCTAACTCATGATGTAGGAGGCCTTTTTCAGTGCCGTTTTAGCCGTTGGATTGACCCGTTCATGTCAATCTCAGGTATCATGTCTAAACTGGCATTTAGGTTAGGTTTCATCGCCATTTGCATTTTTCATGACCTTATGACTATCTCATCATAACCTTAGGTACGAAACCACTCTATTATGTCACGGAACCTTCTTGTTGTTTTAGAAGTGGCATGATATGAGTGGTAGAGCTTCACCTTACATGGGTACCCTAGTTAGCACCTTATTTGCATTTGGTGCCCATGCTAACTTTTTCTCCTTTAGGGTGTGGGAGTCCGTTGTATAGTATTGCCATGACATTTCGCAAGAGCCTCATACTCCTCTTGATCTTTTGTTGGCCTATTTCCCTCAGGACTCCCTCATGTCAAGTTGTGAATGCATTATCATGAGCTTTTCCTACCTTATTGAGCTTTATGCTAGCTTCCCTGACATTGCATTTCAGCCATATAGCCCAAGCTTGTCTCATTCCTAGCCATGCAGAGCCATTTTTTATATCCTTTGCAGCTTGATTCCCTTTTTACCAGGAGGGGATTTTCCCCCGAGTGTCGATATCCTACACATGTATCATTGCATTGAGCATAGGTATGTTCCACTGCTTGGAACTAGTTTGTTTGCTCTTATGACACTCGTCTCCTCCTAGTCTATAACTATAAAGCAATTTTATTCTTTTTCAAGCTTTTTAAATATTTGAAAAAGTCCAAAAAAATCAAAAAACCAAAAATCCAGACAAGGAAAGATGTTGGCAGCTGTCGAGTTGTGTCACCTTCGAATAGAGCACTGTATATCACATCCATTGGTTGGGTTTATAGTTTTACTTTAGGATTTGTAGTCATTTATCTAAGTTTATCTCCACCAATTGGTTAAGCTTCCAGTCCCCATGGAGCCTTTGTCAATGGCTCCTGTGTCACAGAGATTTCCCAGTTTGTATACCGAGTCTATGCTACCTTTATTCAGTCACCATATGCCATTATGATCTTGTTCAAAGGAAGTTGAAGCCTGAGTTAGCCATTCCTCAGTTATCTTGACTTTGCATGTCAGGCCATTCCCGGTATAGTTACTAGTTCATGCACCTTATGATCAAGTCCTTCCACATTATATAGATTTACTGAGTACCTTGTGTTGGATGATGGGGGATGCCTTAATGCCCTCCTTCTAGTGGATTTCATCCCATCGACTTCAGATCATTTATTCTGGGATTGGAATCTAGAGTTAGTTTGAGTGCCTTGAGACTTGCAGTCATTAGTGGTAGGTTCTCTCGCCATCGACAATATTTGGGAATACATCAATGTCCCCTGATCGATGGATCCTCTCAAGTGTTCGACCTCAACACATTTATTCACACTTGCTAGTTTGCACTCTAGTACCTTGATTCCCATTTTCATTATCGATGGGTGATCTCGCGTCTATTAACGATATACATTAATGACCAGTAATCAGACAATGGACTACTATGTTCGACCTCGACACCTTTATTCACATAGTAGGACATGTACTCATAGCGGTTTGTGTAGAATACTTTCTAGATTGGTGGCATCTCTTATATGCTACCTCCTTGATAGTGCCAGTGTTCATGAGATTTCAGCTCTTGTGACTTGATTCCAGTAGAGGTCAGACATTCCCAGCCACTATGGAGATCTTGATCTGTTATATATCTTTAGCCATTATGGAGATCATGGTCCTTTGTCTATCTTCATCATGGATATTCTAATCTATGTATATTGTATGTGGCGATGACCACTTATGTGATATCTTGTATCATGCCTATTCATGGCCATTGTACTCTTATGTATCTGGAACTGCTATATGTATTTGCAGTTATGTGCAGAGTTGTATCATTGTACTATGTTGATTGGGTGGCTGGTCTTCCATTTGGGATTTTTCTTCACTCCACTTATGGGATGGATGTATAATGTATTTCGGCCATCGTATGACCCCTTTGACCTCACACATTAGGGGGCATCTGTTATAGCTGATTTTACCACTCCAAGTGAATCACACTTTGTATGGCATTCCCTTGTCCCTCTGTAGACTCCTTAGACCCGGTGGACCATTTTTTGTCCTTTGATGTTTCCTTAACCATCCCTAAAAAATGTGAAAAATGATACACATGACTTTTAAACCCTTAATCGCGTATATACGCGGGTTTGACCCCTAAAACCGTGTACATCAGGATGTGTACAAAATCCAAATCCTTTTGGATTTTTCCTTGACATGGATCTAACTCACTTGGCTCCTGGCCTTCCCTATGCCTTGATATCGCTCAGATTCGACATTTCATTACCCCTTTGAAAAGCTATATAAGGAACTCTATGGTACATTGAAGGCATATGAGAGAATTGAGAGCAAAGAAACTATAGTCCATTGTTTCTGGAACTTATGCTTGAGTATGCATCCCTTTGTCCCTTGGAGCACTTTTGTGTTCTTCCCAAGCTTGCCTTTTGCTTGTGAGCTTGCTATCAAGAGATGGAGGATTGAGGTGGTGGAGGCCCAAGTGGGGGATTCAGTTTCTCCAATTCGCAGACATGCTGACGGAGGTTGTATCTATTGTAACCTCTGATTTATATTAATAGAAATATCTTTTCCTGTCCAATAATGTGTGTTTAAATGAATATTTTATCCATGGAATGATTTCAAATGCTTATACATTGTTGATTTTATATGCTAGAATAGATCTAAGACCATGATATATAGTATGCTTGTATTGTTTACTTGTTGTTGAGGAAGTAATTTATTAATTCAAGATGAAGTTGGAAAGCTCAACGGGGATCTACTTCAACCATCTGGAATAAGGTACGAGGTCTGATCCTTTAGTGTTAGACATTTACTTTCTATTGCATATTGGAAAGGATTGATTTCTAGAGTCAAGCTATCTATTGTGGTACCCCAAGCCATAGGAATTTCTCTCCATAACACAACCTCCTTTGAGCAAGCTCAATACAAAATAACTCTTGGATAATTTCATTCGCCTCAACACTTTTTTATATGGTAAGTCTAATATAAACAACTATTACTCCCCATGAATGTGGGATAATACAACATACTAACTGGACAACTTAACATCAACTATTAATCCCCATGAATGTGGGATGATACAACATACTAACGGGACGAGTTACAAAGCATATGCATCCAATAAAATATACTGACAAAATAAAGAAGAGAGTTGACACGAGTTCTTAACATCCTCTCCCTCTTAGAAAATCTTTCTCCTCAAGGCTTAAGATGTGGAAACTGTTGCCAAATTTGAAGGAGGGGTTCCCATGTAGCATCCTCTAGTTGCATGATGTGCCACTGAATTGAATACCTCTATGATGGACTGAGAGAGAAGCAGACAAGTGAACTTATTGAGGATGGCCTATGACTCTAAAATGTTGGGTCCTTCAGTATCCCATTCTGGTAAAATAATTTGTGCATTGATGTTGATGCAAATCACTTGCTGAATGCGAGAAGGAGGAAGTGCCAATTTATAAGAAACATACCCAATATTTTCAAGAACTGTATATGGGACAAAGATCTTTGGAGAAAGCATTTGATTCCCTCACTACTACATTTCGATCCAAAATCCAACGGAAAAATCCGATGGCGCGTGGATTTCTTTTTTTAAACTTACCAAAAATCACAAGGATAATTTGTTTTTTTTGTAAATGTGGCCATAAGCGTCGCTTAAGCGACGGTGCCTCAAATTGGTCAAACAAGTTTAAAATCATCAAGAGATTCCAAAATCCTTTATATGATTTGTCTTTTCTCTCCTTCAAGGGGTTGTCAAGAAATATAAACATTTAATTTCAATTTTCATGGTCATCTTCATCTTCATCAAATAGGGTCATATCATGTTTGTTGGCAAGTATGGTTTTCCCCCTTCTCTTTTCCTTTTGACTGGATATATATCTTTTTCTTATTTAGTATGAACTGCAATTCTGGCATGTTGACTTTTACATCATTTTTTATTTTAGCATGGGGATCTTCAAGTAATGCAAAGTTTAATTTGCTTCATTTCCATCCTTTGTAAATGATAGGCCCAACTTGTCATATGGTAATCTATGACTAGTCCAATTGTCCAATTTTACGTTACTAATAGTGTTTTCCATGAAGATACCATGTATATCCACTAAATATGTTATCGTGGTCTCGTTATAATACATTTGATACAAGGTCTCTAGTCTAAATTCCTTTATCAATACAATTATGGTGGCATATTTATACAATTTTAGAAAGTGTTGCTTATCATTTTGTAAAGTGTCAAATTCCCTTCATTGTTCACTAAGTCAAGATTGATGACGATTATGATGATGACGATATGTTCCCTATCACCTTATTTGTCTAATATGGGGCTTAGTATCATATATCTGATTCATATTAGGGTCATATGTGTACCCTAATACTAAATGTGTAGTAACTAATTTGGGATTGAGAGCATAACTTAGCTTAAATACAATGTAATATTGATCCCTAAGGATATATCACCTCAGATAGTACTTTTATTGCAATAGTTTACTAACATGAATTGATCTAGCATCCTCTATTTGAAGAAGAATGGGGTCCTAATTTAGAAATATAATGGTGAAAGTGGTTTTTTTTAACTCAAGGATTTTTGTGTTGTACACATTAACTCAAGGTCTTTTCAAATTAACGTCAATGCATTAACATTATAATATTATAAAAACTTAGTATAGATATAATTTTGTACCATATATTATTTTCCCTAGCACCAAAATAAATATTATTTGGGCCTTAGGACCACCTCTATGTGAAATTCATTCTTCCTTCCCTCCCACACTCGCACAGTTTGCAATTGTTGATCACCTGCACACTCAAAGCCCGAAGTTGGAGCAAGGGGTTGAATCCTGACTATGCAAAGGAGAGGGGTCATAGAGGAGAGGGGTAGTAGAGGAGAGGGGCCATAGAGGAGATGATACAACGATATTTATCTTACCCCTTTGTCCTCTGCAATGATATTTTCCTGGGTGTGGGTACGGGTTTGGTTAGAAAAAATTTCCCAAGAGTGCGCAGGTAAGAAGAAGAGCAGCTACAGTTTCCCAAGAGCACGCAGGTAAGAAGAAGAGCAGCTACAGTTTCCCAAGAGCGCGCAGGTAAGTTCTTCCATGAAAGCTTTAACCATGTTCTCTATATACACGAGTCCTTTGCTAAAATTTGGAAGCTTCTTCAGTATTCTGAACATCATTGTTCCTCGAGGGTATGGATCCTCATTCTACCAAGGGCCTACTTTTTATAATCAATCTAGGTTTAAAACCACATGAGTGCAAATGCAAAAGGGATTTTGGGGGTTTCTCACAATTTTTGATATTGATGCTGATGAGCCAATGGCTCAATAAGGCCCATTCTGTAATAGTGCTCTCTGCTTCAAAGCCCTGGGTTATCCCAGCCTTAACTTAACAAGAAACTGTCAAATCTATCCATAACAAAATTCTTCACTTTTCTTCGGTTATTCCAGGAGAACAATCGATTACTTTTTTTTCTTCTTCAGGAAGTCAGAGAGAGTTTGGCATAATTATCCTTTAGTGCAACCTTTCTTTCATGAGCTCCTAGCAATAGTTTAAGCTCTCCTCCAACTATCCAAGCAAAACCTTTTCAAGAATCCTTTTCCTTACAGAGTTTACTCTAGAATGTTGTCTTGTGCATGACCAATAATGTGCCTTAAATGATTGTTTTGAACACGTTTTGATCCCAAGACATTGAGAAAATATCCAGAGTGAACCAATGGTCTCCAAAATGTTTGCCCTCAATTTTGATTATATTGATATATGGTTAATCAAAATAGAGACTCCCCTGATTGCTGTTGGATGGTTCCAGATATTGCTATTTACTTACTCTATTGTAGCTGCTTCTGTTTTTGTTTTTTAAATGAACACAATGCCCCATTTTTTTCTGATTGAATCTCCCCTTTTAGATTTCTTCTTTTTGAATTTGAGTCTATGCATCTAATATTCAAGGATAAGAATTTAATTTTGAACTTACTCTAGAGTCAAAACTCCCTTTTAACATTGGCAGGCCCAGGTGAAAACTCTAATTAGTGTTTTTCAGTATGAATTTTCAGTTTTTTGGGAATATTTGAAGCTGATTGTGTTGTTCAATGTTCAAAAGAAATTCCTGTTGCCTTCTGTTTGTGGGAGGCTTCTTGCATACATATTATTTAGGCTATCCACAGTTAGCAATTTTTTTGGACGTAGTGTTTATTGGGAGGCGTTTATCAAACTGGATTTCTTGCCACCAGAATGGAAGATGAGGATTTGAGAAAATGCTCTGGAAGGGGGCAAGAAGCACCTGGGAGGATTTCTCCTCAGGATCCTATATTTTACTTTCAAAGACTTTTGCAAAGGCTTATATGGATATGTACCTTGATCTTCATCTGTGGAATGCTATTCCAGCTGGATTGGTACATCTTCCTGCTGGCCTGCATCAACCATCTCTTAAAATCTATTTTGCATTTTGATCGTCTTTTTCGGTGATTGAGAAGCTTTCTTGGAGTCTGATGGATTCTTGAACCCATTGTTGTAGCTTTTCAGAGCTGGTTTCTTTGGTTAGTTGCTTTTAATATGTCTGTATTCATTGTGTGTTCCACATTCGAAAGGAATATTTTCATGAATCATAGTCCAGTTCCTGGGAATGCCTTTTACCCAATGCTGATCATTATTCTTTCTAGGATGTGCTTCCTGAGATCTATGTTGCAATATATCCTGGCATATGTTGCCATTCCCTCATCCTTCACCTGAAGTAATTTATGTCAATTCAATGAAGTTCCCCGGCCCATTTCCGATTAATTTAAGTCATTAGGCTTTCTAGAACTTCAAAATAGAGGTAAGGTAGTCTTTCCGAAAACGAGGGAATTGTAGGCAGATGGAATATTTGGTTGAATTATGTTCAGTTTGGGCCAGTACTTTATAAAATTCTCAATATCCCTAGAATCAACGGTTACCTTCAAATATTAGCTTCTGAAGCTTCTCAGAGGGAAATACTTCTAGCAAGTATCCTCTTCCAAAATACTTCTAGAAAGTATCCTCTTCCAAGAAGGAAGATTTGACATTTCATATTCACCAAGGACCTTCGAATTCACCATTACCCATTAGTTCCTGGAAGATTTCAAGGAATCGGTACTGTGTTCTACTCAATAGCTTCACTCTATTCATCAAATGTTACATAAATAATAAATATGTTTAATATTAAATAACAGGATAATGTTAGTGGAATGCATATACTTAATTTCTTTCCAAATTTACAAAACGTTGCTGAACTTACAATTATAAGATAAAATTTGATACTTAATATTGACAAATTCTACATCAAACTCCGAATTATCAGGTATGGCAACCAAATCTTAAGTTGTATTTTCTAAATTCGACAGTGTATAGTTAGCTTTAGATTGTAGATAATCTTTAACAGTGTTTTATTTGGAGACATGGCAATTTGTTTAAGGGTTGAATAGCACCGAAGATTCACTTTGCATGTTTATTTTCTATTCGAAGATTTACCATGTATTTATATTCTAGTAACCACTTGTGCATGTCAGCAGGGAGTTCACCCACTTTCTCCAGTTCAGGCAGTATGTTCTCTACATCAACCACTACTGCTGCAACTTCTGTGGGCTTCCCATTATTTGGTGGTTCTATCTCCAAGACAAATGGTATGAATTCAGTTCCATTTTCATTTTCTGGAAAGAGCAGTGCTGCATCTTCTATTGCAAAGACGGATTCCAAATTGAGAAGCCCTGAAACAATTCCACAGGTTGAACCATCATCTATTATACGTGAAGACCATTCATTTAAAATCTCTACCAGTGGTGCAAATTTCACAGTAAAATCCCAAAATGAACTGAAAACCAGTGCTGTCTCTCCTTCCCCATCTATTTCAGGAGTAACTGATGGTACTTCAAGCACTCTATCCAGGACAGCTGCAATTTTAGCTTCTACAAGTAGTCTCTTTACCAATACTTAGTCTTCTTTTGCAGGATCTCTTTTTGGGCAGGAATCAAGTTCTGCTATGGCTACCACCTCAGCTCCATTTGCATTTGGGAGTTCTGCAAACATGCCTTCTCTTTCTAGTTCACTACCATCAGCATCTTTATTTTCAAGTAGTACTTTATGTGGGAACACAAGCCCTTCTCTGTTTGGGTCAACTTTGTCTGCTTCAGCTTCTAGTGCTTCAGGTAGCTTGTTTGGCTTAACTGCACCCATTTCATCAAGCTCCTTTAGTGTACCATCTTTTGGCCTCAGCAATAGTAGCACATCTCAATTTGCTTCTACTAGTACTCCTGCATCTGGGTCTGGCACCACAACTACATTTGGTGCTGCCAGTATCCCTTTGGTAGGTTCTACTGGTACATCTAGCTTCTCTTCTAGCAGTAGTACTTCATTTGGATTGGGCAGCAGCTCTCAGTTTGTTTCAAACACCTCTCCTTCATTTGGGTTGAACACAACTCCACAATTTGGTTCCAGCACCTCTCCTTCATTTGGGTTGAGCACCACTCCGCAGTTTAATTCTAGTACATCTCCCTCATTTGGTATAACCAACATTCCTCAATCTAGCTCAAGCACTGCACCTTTGTTTGGCTCAGGTGTAACATTTGGTTCAAATACTACATCTTCATTTGCCACCAGGAGTACCCCTTCATTTGGTTCTGGCAGCACTCCTGCATTCGCTTCTGGAAGCATTTCTCCATTTGTTTCTGGTAGCACTCCTTCATTTGTTTCTGGGAGTACATTTGGATCCAGCAGTTCTCCCTCATTTGGTGCAAGCAGCTCCTTATTTGGTTCATCTAGTGCTCCATCATTTGTGGGAAGCAGTGTGTCATTTGCTACTGCTAATACTCCAGCATTTGGTGGAAGCAGTGCCTCGTATGGTTCTACCAGCACTTCATTATATGGTTCAAGCAGTACTCCATCATTTGGTGTGGGACAGTCTTTTTGAGCTTCCAGTGCAACATCTTCACAGTCAACATTACCCTCATTTGGATCTGGGTTTGGGGGCACTGCATCCTTGCCCTCTGCAGGTTTTTTTTGGGTGGATCTATAGCTGCGGGTAGCAGCTCATTTACTTTTGGAGGGGTAGGAAACACTCCATATGGATCCATTCATTTGGATCAGCTGGTACCACCCCTAGCACATTTACATTTGCTTCAAAAGACATTTCTTCTATGCCTCAGCCACCAATTTTTGGATTGACAAACTCAAATTCCGCTTTTGGGGCTACAGCATCACCAACACAACAAGCTGATCAGATGGAAGACAGTATGTTAGAGGACCCTACCCACGACCATATGGAAATTAAATTTTGGCATTTTTTTCATACTTGGGCAGACCCTTAGTCATCTCCTTCGAAATTATTTTAACAGTATTTTGATGTTAGATAAATACCTTAAAGTTCTAAAGAATAGGCATTTGTATTTTTTTTTAAGGAGCAGCAAGAACCCTAGAGGTCAAGCCAAAGCAGCAGTAAACCCTTAGAACATTCACTTAATCAGATCTCAAATTTTCTCTTGTCAAGACACACACTAAATGAAGTTTAAGACTTGAATTCATAATCTTAACATGTCTTCTAAAATGGGTCTTGTAGTTGCATTATCTTTAACAAGTTTGACAGCCCTTTATCATTTAATTTTATATTTTTTTTGTCAAAAACATTAAAGGAAACGCGAGGACCCTCAATGACAAAAGTATGCTCAAGTGTTATTATGATGGTATGTGTAACGGTGATGTGCCTTTACATGACTTATAGCAATCTTCCTATTCCTTTAATAATTTAATTTGTTTGAGAGACCATTTTTTGTTATACCACAATGTGAGTTTTGCATCAATGAACGGTGCTAACAGGACATTGATTCATTATGCCTTTTCCCTTAAGACAGCTCAAGTATGTAATCTTTATGTTTCAAGCTTATTTAGAATTTTTAATTTGAGTGGAATATTTTACATATCAGACATTCAAGTTGTTCTTTCTATGGGATATTATCAAAGATAAGTCGGTTGTGTCCAACTTATATTTGTAGTTTTGTACACAAGAATGTACTTTGTGACATTTCTTCTAGATATAAAATTGGTAATAATTTTGTTTCCATTGAATTGTTTGGGATTCACAGCAATAATTTCTTTGAAGGAAACTGTTGAGGGTTTGAGTGATCTTGGAGTTTTTACTTTGAGTGGAATATTTTATATACGAGACATTGAAGTTGGTCTTTCTGTGGGTTATTTTCAGTCCGTTGTGTCCAACTTATATTTTCAGTCCGTTGTGTCTTCTAAGATATAAAATTGGTAATGATTTTGTTTCCCATGAATTTTTTTGGATTCACAACAATAACTTCTTTGAAGGAAACAATTGAGGGTTTGAGTGCTCTTGAACCAAAGGCTGAAATTTTGGTACGCTTATTATGTGCACTTCCCAGATGGGGTGAGAAAAATGTCCAGTTATATTTTGAAACATTGACTGAGATCTTTGTGTTAGAACAACATTGTTTTATGATGGTAATGTTTGTGAAATATCTGAATTGCAGGTTCAGCAGAAGGTTATTCAGGTTATTACACACATTGTTTCGACTGTGTCAAAGTTTCCAAAAAGATGTGTTGTTTTATGTATTTTAGGTATGCTTTTATATTCGAATGTTACTAGCTAATATATTTGGCAAGATAACTGTTTCATTCTACCATAGAAGTTGCTTATAAGATGATCACACTGGTATGCTTTTAAGTTTTAACAAGTTGTTGTTTTCAGGGGTTTCCAAAAGAGTGTCGGATATTAAGACTCGTGGACATGCCATGAAGTGTCTTACAACATTTTGTGAGGCTGTTGGTCCCAGCTTTGTCTTTGATAGAGTAAGCCAAGATCTACATTTTCTATCATAGAAACCAACATTTTCCTCATTTGTTATATATTTGCAATTATATTGAACTTACAACACATTATGCCCATTGCTATTTATATGTATAACTGGATTTTTTTATGCTATTAATTGTTGTTTGCTAGCTTGTATGCTTGTTTAAATTGATGAGCTATTTTCATCCCAAAAATTTCAGCTTTTTAAGATCATGAAAGAGCACAAAAATCCCAAGGTTCTCAGTGAAGGTTTACTTTGGATGGTCACTGCTGTGGAAGATTTTGGAGTATCACACATAAAACTGAAGGTGATCCGTCTTGCTAGAATATATATTAATGGACTGATCTTTGTATGATTTAGTTTATGATATAGCTGTGCTTCTATAAATTATGTGTTTGAGCCTTTTTTCCGGTAGTGTTTGACATTTGATAATGCATGATGAATGTCAGGATGTAATTGGTTTTTGCAAGGATGTTGGATTACAATCTAGTACTGCAGCAACAAGAATTTCAACGTTCAAGCTTATTGGCATCTTACATAAGTTTGTTGGTCCAGGTACTATGGTCATGAGATCTTCATTTTTTAAGGATGTGTCAGAATCTCTCATTTTGTTGTCATGAGATCTTCATTTTTAAAGGGCATGTCAGAATCTCTCATTTTGTTGTCACGAGATCTTCATTTTTAAAGGGCATGTCAGAATCTCTCATTTTTAGATAAGTTATACATTTCACTAAAAAAAACCTTTGCATTGACAGACATTAAGGGATTTCTGGTAGATGTAAAGCCAGCACTCCTAAGTACCCTTGATGCAGAGTACGAGAAAAATCCCTATGAGGTGGGTTAATTCTGGCTGATGATATTTACTTTAGTTGATTCTAATGCTCTGATTTTAAAATAGTGGTGTTCATTTTTTTGTGTTTTTCAATGTTACTATTAACAGGGTCCAATGGAAGCTCCTAAAAAGACCATAAAAGGTTTAGATTCTGCTTCAGTTTTAAGTGGACCTGGCTCTGATTGTTTGCCACGTGAAGATATAAGTGGAACGATTACGCCAAATTTAATAAAAAAATTAGGCAGTCCTGATTGGAAGGTGTGGAAGTCTTTGCTATAATTTTGTAGAAAATTTCAGGATTATCTTCAGACTTTAAAAAGAGAGTCTAAAAATGTTTTCTACTATTGTTTTATCAGGTTCGGCTTGAATCAATAGAGTGTGTTCCAACAAGAAAAATCTAGAAATGCAGATCACTAGTGAAAAGCTCCTGGTTGATTCATTCACAAGAGTATACATAGGCATTTTCCAACTGAACTACAAAATTGAAGTATGCTTTCGCAGTAGGAACATCAAATGACAAGAATGCCTTCTCTAGACCCACAAGCAATGCATCAAGAATGTGATCACAAAGTTCTCTTGATTTTTTCAAATGCATTTGAAGAATGAAAATCCATCAGAAGAACTTCCAAATGAAATAGGGATGTCTCTTTCTAACATCTCCCTGACTTGCTCAACAGGACGAACCCATCATATTCACCATACCAATGCTGCATCCTCAGTTCGATCATGAAGAGATGCTACAGGAGTCATTCATCCAACTGATTGGCACACATAAAACTGTCTTTTAGAGTTGCCACCACAGGAAATCACTACATGATATGCTCAGAATATGCCCAGATTTGGAGACAAGGCTTCTTAGTGCTGTCTTTATGCCCAGATCATGGAAACTTACTGCCACTTGGAGGTGAACGTATGCACAGGTCTGATAGGCTGGGTGTTTTAGGAAAAAATGTGGTCAGAAATTACTCTCCAAGTCTTGAAAAATACCCTCGATGCTACTGCAAGAAAACAGTCTTTTTGCCAAAACAAGTTCTGGAAAAGACTGCTGAAGTGATTCCATTAGGTATTGATTTCTATCTTGATCACCTCATGTAATGGGGCGATCTGCATCTTGAAAGTAACATCTGAGCATTCTCCATGTGTAGTTGATCCTCAAATTTTAACCATAAAGCATCCTAAGGTGAGAATAACACAGTGCTGTTCATTCTGTCCAGATCTGGCCAGAAAACAACGAGGACCCTGCCCTGAGATTTTCATGACATGGCTTGCTGTCAGATCAACAAATAGGCCTCTAAAATTCTTTTGCTGGAAACATAGAAACAAAACTCTGAGAATCCACATTAGCGCCAAGTTCAAACCGCACACCCAGGTGCTAACTCTGTTATGATTTCGCAATGAGTTGGAAAACTTCATCATAAGTTTCATGTCACTGCAAATGGATCAGAAAGGGAACAGTACTTTGTTGTCTGTGCAAGTACAGTAATATTGGAAAAGAAAACAGTCTTCAAAGATGTTTGCAGCTGGCAAACCAACTCAAAACACTAGGGTGTTCATGAGGAAATGACCTATGTATTCATCATCAAAACCCTTAACAGCGCCCAGAAATTTTGTAACCCTCAGTGAAGCTACCTGGAATGATCTGATTCATCCCATGAAGTATACTATCAAGGATCCCAGGCTATTCATGGACTCATAAACCTGTCATCTTCACTGAATTTGTAATAAAGTTTACCATTGGACACCCATGCAGTATGGGGGGTAACATAGAGCACTTAACAGTATTGGGGATAGAGGTATGGTGCTAGATATTCAATAGTTATTCCTATATTTGTCCTCTTCTGGTATTATTGTCATGGAGGAACGATAATATTCAAAAACTATTTGTAAACAGTAGTGTTCTATGCAATTATGATGTGCCTTTCCATATGTGACATGGTCAGAAATTTAGCATTTTGACATATTTATGTAGCGTTTGCCTATTGCATTGCACTGATCTGCATTTCTAGATTTTTCTTGTTGGATATTACATCTTCTGTATGCTGTGACTGTTGTATTGTTCCATCTTTTGTTGTCTAGTTTATTAAGAAATTTAAGGCATATACTATTTCTTGTTAAATACTAAAGGATTACTGAATTAGTAATGTTGATTTATTTTCAGTCTTGACAAGGAATGTTAGCATGCAGTGCAAATGTATCCTACTCAGACTTGATGGTTATTTTGTGTCTCATCCATCCCAATGGGTACATTGAGGGATAAATTATGGCCATCATCAAACCCTCCCATTTGTCTGAAACTGATGAGGTCTTAACTTACTAATTCTAGCTCCACTGCTTGCGATATCTGTTACTACTAATATGAAATGATGAAATAGGAAATGTTCTTGAAACCCTAATATCGGCATGAAAATTATTATTTTTTTTTTAAATTGACTACCGTCACTTAACCGACAGCTATAAATGTCGCTTTACCAATGATTACATGTTATAGCCATCGCGTAACTGATGGCATGAAGGTTATTTTTTTTTTTAAATTGACTACCGTCGCTTAACCGACGGCCATTCTATCGCTTAACTGATGGCATGAAGGTTATTTTCTTAAAAAAAATTCACTACCGTCGAAGAAATTCTGTCACTTAACTGACGCCGTACATTTAACCGATGGTAAGTGGGCTATCGCTTAACCGACGGATTTTAAAGCTGTCGGATAACCGATGGAAATCGACGGACACTTAAAAAAAATCATAGTGTCGTACATGCAACAAGGAAGTGTCGAAAATCCAACAATACGGCCATCGTATTTTTGGTCGAAATGTAGTAGTGCCTTTTTCTTTCAAGGAGGATTGCTTGTAAGGATGCAGATGAAGAAAAACCATATCACCAACTTGAAAAGTGCACTCAGAACGGTGTTGATCAGCCTGTTGTTTCATGTAGGTTCTTGCTATGTAAATATTGTCCTACAGGAGGTGAAGAATCTGATGTCAGTTTCGAAGAACCATGTCAACTTCCTGAATTGGTGAATTGCTGGGGGTATATGGAAGGAGTACTAGAGGTGCATGACCATAAACTGCTTCATATGGAGTCATTTTAGATGCAGTATGGTGGGAATTATTGTACCACCATTCAGCGAGAGGGAGACACTTTTCCCACTGATGTTGTTCTTCAGAGGTGAAACAACAAGGATAAGTTTCCCAATATTTGTTGATGACTACAGTCGGACCATCTATTGGTGGGTGATAAACTGAACTCATATGCAGTTTGGTATCAGTGAGGCAAAAATGACTTGTGAAAATTGTGTTGCGGTCTAAGACAAAGGAAGAAGGAATATCTAGTCCATGAAAATTTGTGCGATTGAAGATGTGGTATATGGATGGCTAAGAGCACAAAAATGACTATATTTGAAGAGTTGATCGACCACAACCAAGATTATGTTCTTCCCTCCATATTTAGGGATCCCTTGAATGAAATCCATCAAAATATATGTCCAAATCCTTGTAGGGGTGGGAAAAGGTTCAAGCAATCTGGAAAGGAGTGTAGTTTCACCCTTGTGGTGCTGATGAAGGGCACATTCGAAAACCATATGTTGAATTTCTCATTGCACCCCCTTCCAAAAGAATTTACATTCTGCCAGCTCATATGTTTTCGTGAACCCAGAGTGCCCTATCAATGGAGAAGCATGGAGTTCATAAAAGACCACATGTATAAGGTCTTTGTTCTAGGGAAGCACTAGATGACCCATGTATCTCAGAGAAAATCCATCCTAAGATGAATATGGTACCATAGAAGGGTTACTAGACAACTATTGGATGATTTTAGATAATGAGGATTCATTAACATAGCCTTGCTGAATAGAGTGTAACCAAGTTGGAATAGGCATAGAAATAACTAAAAGAGAAACATGGGCATCAAATGTGCGAAAAAGAGCATCCACCACAAGATTGTCCTTATCCTTCTTATAAGTGATCTCATAGTCATAATCCCTGAGTTTGCTAAACAATTTATGTTGTGTTGGGGATGAGACCCATTGTTCCAGAAAATATTTCAACCCTAGTGAACATTCTTGATGCCGAAAGGATTCTCTAAGAGGGATGGCCACCACTTTTGTACTGTTTGCAAAATAGTCATCATTTCCTTCTCATATGTAGAGGTCGATAAATTATTTCCAGAAAGATATTTTTTGGTGAATGCAATGGGATGTTCATCTTGAAAGAGGACAACCCCAAGTCCATTGTCATAAGCATCACTCTCAAGAGTGAAGAGATTGGAAAAATCAGGCATCTGAAAGGTGCATCGGAATGAAAGATCCAAGGGAGTAGTTGAGACTATTGAAGGTTGCATCTGAATGAAATGGAGTTGAGCGATGATACCATGTGAATTTGTCTTAAGGATATTTTCCATGCGCTGGGAACTGATGATGCTGAGAGAACCTAGTTGTAAGCCATTGAATGTGTGTTTGTTCCCACTGGCTGAAAATTGCATCCATGGTTCAGCAAAATCCCATAAGATGGGTCCAAGGGTGTGGAACCATTGAGTTCCCAAAATCACATCACATCCTCCCAGAGGCATGGAAAACATGTTAGAGCACAAGTTATAATCTCCAATAGAGATACACACATTGAGACACTTTCCTTTGCAAGGTAAGGTGCTCCCATTGGCAACCATGACTTTAAATATGGAGCAAGGATGGACAAAACTATCATCTTGTTTGGAAATTAGAGGGTTAATGAAGTTATGGGTGCTACCAGAATCAATGAGTATTGTAATAGGAATATTCTTGAAGAAACCCTTGACCTGCATGGTTTATGGGGTGGTGACTCCGGCTAATGCATGGAGAGATATCTCTGGGTGTTCGTCATGAGAATGAGGGTCAACAGGCGGCTGTTGAATGTCGACCTGATTGTCTACTGGATCCTGAGAAGCTTCACAAATTTCAAGTGCATGCGGAGAAACCACATCCAAGAGATAGAGCATTTTTTCAGTACATTGATGTCCCCGGGTGAATTTCTCATCACAATTATAACAAAGTCCTTTTTCCCTACGTTCTCGTATCTCGGCTTCAGAAAAATGCTTGATAGGAGTAGGTCTAGGAGTTGGAGGGATTGGATGTCTTTGGGAAACCATATTTATGAATTGAACAAAAGTGGATTTGGGGCGTTGCTGAGACCTGATCTTGTCCTCCGCCAACTTAGCCAACACTAGGATTTCCATCATGGTGTTGGGACAAAACATGTTAACCTTAGATTGGATTATATCCTTAAGACCACTGATAAAAAAAATCCTATAGAATTCATCAGAAAATCCTTCTATGTGCTTCAATAATTTCTCAAATTATGTCTGATACTCTCTCACAGTGCCATTCTGGAAAAGTTTGGTGAGTGCTCCTGTGAATTCATCAAAACCACTAGGGACAAATCGGTGCAAAAGGAGTTGGCAAAAATATGTCCATTGGGGCTCTTCATGGTCCTTGATGTACCAACAGAACCATTGAAGGGCTTCACATTCCAAATGAAATGATGCAAGTGGGACTTTGGTGACATCAAAAGTGTTATGCATATTAAAGTATTTCTCTACCTTATGCATCCATCCAGTTGGATAATCACCATTGAAGCGAGGGAAATCAATCTTCAGCCCATGGAATTTGCTAGAAGAAGAGAACTCGATGTTTGCAGAAGATTCAAGCTGTTGTCAGTTGTTCATGGCTGAATGTTGAAGATGGAGGTCGAGAAATCTTAGATCCAGATATGCGAGTTTGGTCTTGAGGGTGACAAGTTCTTCTTCCATTTGTCTATTTTCTCTTGCATGGGTGACAACAAAAAGAAGTTTTTTTTTTTTTAGGAAATGGGTAGAAAAACAAAAATAGAGAGGATTTTAGAAAAGAACAATTTTGAGTTGGGAAAGACGTGGGTGGTTAATTGGAGTTGCCTAGGTTTGGGACACTTTCTAAAGGACAAGGAATAGAAAATGCGAAGTTCAAAAGTGGAGTGAAAGAATCAGAGAATTTGTCAAAGAGGGACAATGAAGCAGAATTCGAAAATGAACATTGTGGCAAAATTTGAAGGCAATTGGGTGAGAATTGAAAAGGTTATGACAAATGGGGAATTTCGAGCTCTGGGAAGTGGAATTTGGGTAGGATCCTCAATGAATGAAATATGCAAAATGGAATGATGGGGGTGACTATTAATTTTCAATGGAAATGGAGCTAAATCATGGAAGATTTGGATAAAAAAAATAATTTATACTCGGTGTATTTTTTTTTTTTGAAGAAATGATATGTGGCAGTGAAAGAAAGTTGTGCTTTATCAACTTGAAATGGAGTGCATGATCTGTGAAAATTCTGGAATTTTGTGTGTTATCAACTGTAAAGAGATATGGACACCAGGTATATCCGACTTCCTAATGGTTCAAAGGTAGCCACTCGACCACCAAGGCTGCCTCAGGCTTGAGTATTGGGGCAGTACTCCTCACTTCATGGCGTAGGTAAAACTGCTAACCGCTTGGCCAAAAAACAACAGCTCTTTGGTTTTCCTCATAGATGGGAATCTAGTCAATCTGGTGGGGGTCATTGCTCTTTTTGCTTGGAAGGTTCTCTCAATGGCTAGCTACTTTGGGGTTCCTGTGGTACTCCTCACAATGAGTTTTAGGGCTATGCCCAAGTACTTCCCACAGTTAAGCGAATAGGGTTTATTCCCTGATCCGAATGAATAGTACTGCTTCAAGAAGAAGAACTACTGCAATAATCACAGTGCTAGAAAAAATGTGGCAGAAATTCCACCCTATGCCCAAAAAAAACCCGTAAATAGAGTTAGGGTTTTGTGATGAAATTTTAAAATTAGTATAACCTGATTGATATTGCTAAGAATCACTATTATAGCCTATTTTTGGAACTAGAACAGCCACTCTACTTCTACCCATGCAATCGGAATAGAAATCTGGGCATCCGATCAAATGATTTTCGCTCTGCAATATCTGCGACTGTCACCGAAATTCTGGAAAATTGTTGATTTTAAATCCGTGATATCTCCACTTCCGTAACTCCAAACGAGATGGTTTTTTTTGAAACTGTGTATTTTTGCATGAGCAATTGAGAGATGCAACATGTTTCTTTTGATTCTGTGCAAAAATTTTCATAAACTGACCTAAAAGTCACCTCCCAATTTTCCCTCTTTTTTTCTTAGAAAAAAAAATTTCCCACTTGTTCCAAGGAAAGTGCTCTGATACTAGATGTGGAGAACCTCCTACAATAAACAATGAGAATGCACGATATAACAAAAATATTGGAGCACAAAAGATATTCTATTGATCGCAGGCCACTTCGAGGGGGCAACCTCCTTTTAGCAAGCTCAATACAAAATAACTCTTGGATGATTTCATTGGCCTCAACACTTAGTTCTATACTAAGTCTAATCTAAACAACTATTACTCCCCATGAATGTGGGATAATACAACATACTAACTGGACGACTTAACATCAACTATTAATCCCCATGAATGTGNATATGCATCCAATAAAATATACTAACAAAATAAAGAGGAGGGTTGACACGGGTTCTTAACATGGTGATTTTCCCACGCTTAGTTAGATTCGGAGTCACCCCGAGTTGGTAGATTTGAATCCTATATTAGGAATTCGAATTCTGTTATATGCATAACCATTGTATTACATATTAAGTACTAATTCATGAATATAATCATGTTATTCCAATTTTGTCTTTATGTGTGTACAATTTTTCCATGAGTAGTTGATCAGTCTATGCTAAATTCTTCTCTCTATTTTGCAACCTTCTCTTCTCATTTGAATTCATGCAGGGTGATGATCCTATGCTTCACTGAATTTAACAATTATTTTATGTATGATTAAGGGGCATGAAAGAAACAGCATCCAACACCATCGCTACCTCAAATGCTTCAAATCTCATCTTATGGCATGACTAGAGTAGGAACCAACATCTAAGTAACATTTGTAGGTTTTATTTGGTACCAACCAAAAAGACATTTTATTAGTGCATGAGGGTGTTCATCATTAAGAGACATTACTAAATTACTCATGGAGAAACCATGATTAATTAAAAAATTTATGTTTATGTCTATTCACACCTTGGAGTATCACTCCTTGAGGATTCCCTAATCAACATTTGGTATTATCTCTAAAGTAACCTTCGAAAAGCGTGATGTCTAGTTAGATAGGTTCATTGTATTTATCCCTTACAGATACACCTCCTCCTCAACACCAACTCTTGGATTTTGCAATACTATTTGGCAATTGTTCCTTTTATAAACTTATGCTAAGCATCTTCTTGTTAAAAACACCTCCTCATGGGATTGAATTCTAAGGAATGGACCATGTTTGGTGGATATAATAGCATGTGCATTCCTTTGAAGTTTACATCATGGGAATATATACATATTTTCACCCCTTGTTTTCAAGGGGTGATAAGGGGAATATTCAACTTATAACAACAGAGGCTTACTACAGAACCTTGGGCCTATTGAACATTATTGGGATAAAAAAGATAGTTCAGTACTTGCAGTAGGAGAAGAAGGTATTTTAAGGTTACTTCTGTGTTTATTGTGGACAATGGAATCCTTAAACAACAAGAAGTTTGTGGGTTGTTTCTAAATATTTGCATGAGTCAAATCTTGGATACTTATAAAATTGTAGGCCACAAAGTAACGTCTCAGTTATATTGTGAATGGTGTGTTCCTTCATGAAACTACAAAGATTTGAATGTCTTGAGTCATCTTTCAATAGTATCTATGTTAATATCACCACTAAGAATTTAATTGGTTTAGGGATGTGAAATGTTTCTAGATCCACCACTGGGACCACCATATTGTTATTTTTGAAGGATAACTTCCTAAAATCAATAGAATCTTCTCCTAAATATTTCATTAATGATATGGTTTCTACCAAAAATAAATAAGTATTGGATATGCATGAAAAAATATTTGCATCTTCATGGTGTGATGCTTGGATAGTGATGCTTAAAAGTTGGAAACATTGGCAAGAAAATGACTTAGCTTGAAAAACAAAAAAAGACTTTCAAAAAGAAAATAAGTAAACTCTGAATTAGTGTTTCCCTCCCTATAAGAAGATGAAATCAAATTATCTAAGGGTTGGTCCTAGCCTATTTTTTTTCTTTTATATACATGGAAGCATCCAATCTAATATGTAGGAGCCATTCAACTATGCTATGGTAGATCTATTTGAGAAACGTGTGATCATGATTTTTCATCCAGGTTTGGATATCTTGGATAAAACTTCAGACAAAATTGGGGGAAATTAAAGATCCCATCAATTTTCATGACAAGAACAACAACTTTACCAGAAGTAGTGCGCTTATTTTAGACTCATGATAGCCAACATACTCCTATGGTATCCTGACAAAAATATTAGGGTGAAAATAAATCTTTGTCCCATCTCTTGTCATATTACTATAGTTTGTTCATGTAAGAAGAAAGTGCAACCAATATGTGTAGATTTATTTTGGTCTTTAATAATAAAGTCTTGATTCATTTGATACCTCTAACACACCTTCCTACTCTCATTTATTGGTGTTCATCCTACTAGATGGTTTTGACATTGTTTCCATTACTTATTTGTAGGAGTCATCCACTTGTGGAGGGTAGTTTGCACCTATCCTATGCTATTTTAAGGAAAAACATACCACATATGAGGCATCCCATACATCGGCTATGCTAATATATGGATAGCCAGTTGTTGGCATATGGAAATACAGGTTGGCAATGATGGAATTGGAATTTATAATGGATTTTTTATGATGATAGGTATTGATGGGATAAGGATACTAATTCTGCATACTTTCCAGATGTATTGCCATTATGGTAAATAGCAGTCATGATGAAAATGATGATGAAAGAACCAGAATCCAAATCATACCTTGATGCATTTGCTTTTTCAGAAGAAAGAATAGGATGGGGCCAATTATGATACTAGGGAGTTGTGGACACACAGTTTGTGAGTCAGAGAACACATTTTGTTCTTGATGAAGTTAGAAAATATGGCCTTTTCACTAACCTTTAGTGCCTGAAGTTTATCTATGAATTCCTTCAAATAGTATTAGACGAAATGGAAACACAGAGTCACTCTGTCGTAGGATAGAAATTCATCAAAGATTACATATTTGTCCATTTGGACAGTTTCATTGACAAGTTGCATAATGGAGTACACAGTGACATGATGGTTTGCCACTCGGACAGTAATAGGTATAAAGTATTGTCTAGCCAAAATAATATCCATGTATGAACTGCTAAATAATGATGGGTTTATAGGGGTCTATGGGGATAGGATGAAGGTATTAATGAAGGATGTTATAAGTGCAGAATATGATGAAGAAGTGCTGAAATATTTAGAATACATGAATAAGGACAATGAGGCTGATGTCTATGGAGAGTATCTTTCTCTCATCAATCATAACAAAGTGAAAATAGATTTATTTAGTGCAGTAGCCATAATCATAGGAGAAGCATTATTGGGTTGGTTTGTGTCAAAAGCTAGATCAAGTTTTTTGAAATGGTTGGAGGAATCTAATGAAGCCAAAACCAAACCCGATTCCAAAAAGTTAGATGATATGTTTGATCTATGGGATAGGTCTTTCCATATAAACATTATATGCACTTTTATATATAATATCACTCCATAATTTTAGTATAACCCTGATCCACGAGGTCATGTGTTTATGTTCTTTCAAAGATGAGAAGATTTACTTGATAATCGGTGTTATAATACAAAGGTAGTTTCTACATCACAAGGAAGAGGTTATAACATCCCAATCATGGGTGTCTACTAAATTGTCTCTAATAGCACTATTCAAACCATTAATGGTAGGAAATATAGGCTACAGGATGCCCGCATATGTGAAGAAATGAAGCCAGCGACTAGAAAACAAGGAATCTCATAGCCTTGAGAGGAAGAATAAGCATGTATCATGGAGGTGGATGAAGCCTGCAGAAGCTTGTATATGCTTGCAAGGGGCTTATCTTAAGTCCACAGAGGCATGAGGGAGCCCGCAAAGGAAGAGAGGAAGTGATGCTTGCATGAAGAAGCTACAGAAGCTTAGTTTAATCTCACACAAGGCTTAAGATGCTCGCAGAGGGTTTGAATAAACCAACATGCATGAAAAGAAGGTGAAGCTCGTGTTTTGGGAGAGATGGAGCTTGCAGACGAAGAGTGGAGGAAGTTCGAAGGCATAACAAGGTTAAATTAAATTAATTAATTAAAGTCTATAATAAGAAAAAAATGATAAATTAATTAGTTAAAACAGAAATAAAAAGAGTTATGAATTAAAAGTTTATTAAAACATGGATTTGAAGAGGTATGAGTTGAGAGGATATGAAGATTTGAAGAAGCATGAATGAGGTATTTATATGAAGAATCAAATTGATAGAAGTGTATATTGGGTGTAAAAAGTTGTTGAATCATCCAGAGAATTCCAAGAAATATTTAAAGTTCCGAAATTGAAGAAAAATAAGCATTCAAGGGTGGAAGGGTGGAGCTAGGGAAGGTTGGTTCCTGCAGGGGAGTAGGTACTTCCTGTTCAATTTTTAATTGACTAAATAGGGGTGTGGGTGCAACCCGATCCGTGGGTTGTTATCCAAAAGGAAGAATACATCTTCCTTCTATTATATATTGTAAAAACAAATTTTTCATATAATAGAAAAGTGTTGGTGGTTTACCTTATTGGGTTCCACGATAAATCATTGTGTCGAATTTTTTTTTTACATTTTCTAAAGTAAAAGAAATTGTGTTTAAATTTATGTCACTGATTCATCCCCCCCACCCCCCCCTACACCCCATCTTAGTGACAGGACATGATCCATCAATTGGTATCAAAGCAAGTCTCTTCACTAGAAAGTTTAATCACTTGAAGAGAAGTATACATCATAATGGATCAAAAGATGAAGATGTCACTAAGAGTCCCCATATTTTATGGTGAAGACTATGTTTTCTGAAGATTATAATGAAAAGATATCTGATGTCCATTAGACTTGAAGTACGAGCATAATTTGAGGAAGGATATGATGTTCCAAAATTCACTCCCACAAAAGCAGAAGACAAGAAGAAATTTTGGGAACATGCAAAGGCCTTAAATACACTACAAATTGGACTAAGTAAGAAGATACTTGCAAAAGTACTAACCTGTAAAAGTGAAAAAAAACATTGGGATAAATTGGAAACTATATATGCAGGAGATTCCAAAGTAAATAAGGAAAAACTTCAATCTCTCAAAGTACAATATGAAGGGATAAAAATGAAGAATGAAGAAAATATTTTCGATTACTTAGAAAGAGTTGATAGTAATGTTAATGCAATCAAAGGTTTGGGAGAAGAAATACCATATGAAGAGTTAGTTGAAAAAGTGTTGAGAACACTTCCTATGGCATATAATCCTAAAGTGTCCCTCTTGGAGACCGATAGAAACTAGATGAACTCACCATGGATGAATTGTATGGAATCCTCACATCCTATGAGTTAATATTAGGTCACGAGAACCTCCAAAAAGGAGAGGCGTCTTTCAAGGAAATCAAGAAAACAAAAAATAAAAAGATAAAACCTCAACCTAGATAGCATGAAGAATATGATGTAGAAGAAGCCAATTTTATTAAGAAACTTCAGAAAGTATCTGTGAAGTACAAAATCAAGCTTCCTTTCAAATGTTTTAATTGTGGAAAAGTTGGGTACTCTGCAGCCAAGTGTCCTTATCCCAATTAGGAATACTCTGAAGATGAATATATCACAAATAAATAATACAAGAAAAAGGGAAAATCCCACTACAAGAAAAAGAATTACAAAGGTAAAATAAAATTTACTCAAAAGAAGAGAACAATAGTTCATCTGAGTTTAGTGGAAGTGATGATGAAGTCCTTTTTCTAGGTATTGAATATTCTAGTGAGATAGAAGAAATTGAGCATAAGGAAGATGATGAAGATGAATAAGATATTAATATGGAAGAAAAACTACTCAGTGTTTTGAATGAATTAAGAAGATACAAAAATAAATATAGACAACTGAAAAGTTTTGTATCTGAACTGAAGGAAGAACATAGACATAAAGAAAAAGAGATGGAGAAAATCATGAAAAACCTAAAACACCAAATCCTAGATGCAAATAAGATAGAAGACTTGGTCAGAAGAGTCCCTTAAAGAGAAACAAATAACCTATGAAAGAATGGAGGAAGAATTAGTTCACTTAAGAAAAGATCTAGATACAAGATTTATTCAAACAATATATGAAAATATCTCTAAAGTATTAGATATGATTATAACCACACAAAGGGATCCAAGTAGCAAAAATGGAATAGGTTATTCTCAAGAAGAAAACCAAGTTAGCTCAAAATATTATGCAGCTACTCTTATTAGTACATTCAAGAAGGAAGGAAAAGAAAAGATAAGAAATGATCAGAACAACAAAGTATTATTTCCACCCATCGAGAAGGAATTCAAAATTACACCAAAGAAGGTTTATCAAAATAGGCATCCTCGTATTTTCTTTGGTTATTGCTTTGCATGCTCTAACTTTGGACACAAAGCTATGAACTGTGGAGCATATGGAAAGAAAAACTTGAGGATTAAGAACTATAACCTCAAAGACAACCAAACAATTGATCAAGTTAAGAGTAGAAATTATAACTCTTTTGCACCTCTACAAGAAAGAAACTTAGAATTATTCAAATGTCATAACTATGGACATCAAGCAAGTAATTGCATATTAATGGAAGTATCAAAAGAACCAAAGTTTGTTAAAGAGCAAAAGAAGCTTTGGAATGAAAAAACATCAAAAAAGGAATGTCTTATTTCCTTGAAAGACCAAGATAAAGGAGAGATCTGGTATGTTGATAGTGGTTGTTCAAAACACATGACAGAAGATAAAGACAAGTTTTTGAATTTAAAAAAGCATAAGGGTAAAGTTACATTTGGTGATAATGCTTCAAGTAACATTCTTGGGAAAGGAACTGTGAATTTGGGAAAAGAGAAATCCAAGAATGTGTTGTTGGTTTAAAATCTTAAACCTAGCCTATTAAGTGCCAGCCAAACTTGTGATCAGGGGCACATTTGTATTTTTGATCCCCAGAAATGTGAGATTAGGAGAAAGGACTCAAGAAAATTGGTTGGTACTTCTCCTAGAACTCTTGAGAAAGTATACATACTAAAGACAAAACTGCATGAGGAATGTCATAGAAATTTAGTGGATGAAAGTTGGCTATGGCATAGGAGGTTGGGGCACATTAACTTTGACAATTTAGTGAAATTCAGCAATCTTGGGGCAGTAAGAAACTTGCCAAAGATAATAAAAAAAACATTCAAATCCTATATGTATACATTGTCAACTAGGGAAGCAAACTAGAATAAGGCTAAAAAAAAAGAATACTCAACCTCAAAACCTAATTTAGGGCTGGTTCACACTAACCTCTATGGACCTACAAGAACCAAAATTTTGCAAGGAGAGTCCTACTTTATGATGTTGATTGATGCTTTTACTAGAATGGCTTGGGTATTTTTTTTCAAGGAAAAATCAGAAGCATTTAACATGTTCAAATATTTTAAAACTCTTGTTGAAAATGAAACAGAGTTAAAAATCAAATGTCTTAGATCAGACAATGGTGGTGTTTTCACCTCAAAAGAGTTTGATATCTTTTATGAAACTCATGGAATTAAGAGACAGTTCTCTACTTCCAAAACACCTCAGCAAAATGGGGTTGCTGAGAGGAGGAATAGAACAGTCCACGAGGCTGCGAGGACCATGCTCAATGAAGCAAGATTGTCTGATGGATAATGGAGGGAAGCTGTAACCACATCAATACACATATTAAATAGAGGCCATCTCAGGATTAATATTAACAAAACGCCTTATGAGCTATGGTTTGGGAGAGCTCCTTTAGTAAAATACTTCAAGGTCTTTGGTATTAAGTGTGACATCAAAAGGCTTGATGAGAATCTTGGAAAATTTGATGCTAGATATGATGATGGTATCTTCCTTGGATATGCTTCTACCAAGAAATCATATAGATGCTACAATATTATATTACATAGTATTGTTGAGAGTGAAGATGTTAAAGTGGACGATTTAAAAAGAAAGAAGAGCAAACATCAAGAGACCATAATTGACAATGAAGACAGAGATGATGATGAGTTAGTCACACAAGCAGATGAAGAATAAAAGGAAGATATACAAGAAGTTGAAATGGATACCAGAGAAGAAGAGGAAGTTATTCGAGTGGAAGAGATAAAAGAAGAATCCCTAAGAAGAGAGACAAATACCCCTTCAAGAATAACTCAACGAAATCATCCGAAAGACCGACTTATTGTAAATCAAAGCACTGGAGTGCAGACAAGAAGACAATTGTTGTATCAAACTGAAATAACAATCTTGTCACATATTTATCTAGACTCAATCAGAGAGGCATGCAAATATGAGAGTCGGGTCAATGCTATGGATGAAGAATTTTACCAAATTGAAAAGAATTAAACTTGGGAATTGGTTCCAAGACAAAAAAAATAAGAATGGCATTGGAACTAAATGGGTGTTTAGAAACAAAGTAAATGAAAATGGGCAAGTAATCAGGAACAAAGCCATATTAGTATGTAAAGGGTATGCATAGGTTGAAGGAGTAGATTTTGGAGAAAATTTTGCACCTGTGGCCATATTAGAGGAAATCAGGATGTTCTTAGCCTTTTCCATCTACAAGAAATTTAAAGTATACTAGATGGATGTCAAGTCAACATTTATCAATGGAAACTTAGAAGAGGAAGTCTATATTGAGCAACCAGAAAGATTTCAATTAACCAATAAATGAGACTATGTATGTAAATGACCCGAAAACAAGATCTTTGCTACTCTACGACGTTAAGATGAATTGCATAAAGAGCATGAATGAAGCTCACAAATCCATAAGAAGAGAACCAAACAGCATAGACAATATGCACATAAAGACAACAAGTTGATAACGGAGTTCGTCCAGGATGGACTACGTCTTCGGGCCTGCTTCTCAATAGGAGGGCCAATCTATAATCTCAGCATAAGGAAAAATACATGGCAATGATACAATGATACCTTAGCGACAATGGTTAGGAAGAGAACCACTGCCCAAAACACAACAAGACTACTTCCAGCAACTTCGAAGCCTGAAGACGGTGTAAAACGAGTATAAACACTCATACCTTCCTCCTACAGAACTACGCAATCTCCCTTCTCTCCTTTAGCTACAAAGTTTCCACTCTAAAGCATGAGTGAGAAATGACAAATGAATGGGTTTATATAGGTTGGCTTGCCCTTCTTCACATGACTCTCATGGATTCCTTTGGTTGCAACTAATTTGCCTATATTGGCCTTGGTTACAACTTCCCAAGTTGGTTTTCATGTAGTTGGGATTTTTGTTAAATAATAAACAAACCTATTTAAGAATACCCTTAAAATGACATACCCTTTGTTGGCTTTTAATATGGTTAAAACCATATTATAATAATAACATACCAACCCACTTTTAAAACTTTACCAACTATGGCATATTATATTGTTATAACCTACCCATAATGGCATGTAATCCATTTATGTGGTGGCGCTCCAACCCATATAATGTAATCCATTGAAATTTGTTATAACACATGGTCTCCAACCCATATTAGGTGGCACGTGGTCTCCAACCCATATTATAACCATACAACCCACTTTAAGCGCCATAACCAAAGTTATTAAAGAGCACGTGCTCCATGTGACCACCATGTTGGAACCTTCCCTTCGAGCTCCTGGCCATGTGGTTGTGTGGTAGGACCAGGGGTCAGGGCTAGCCCCAGCCCCCTTTTTGCACCCATACAACTTTAAATAAATTTTTTTCCATAGCTTATACATGAAACTCCTTGTGGCCTAATAGTAAGGCAGAGTGCTTATGCAGGAGAGGTCATAGGGTCGAACCCTGTGGAGGCCATAATTTTTGTATTAGACATATTGGCCAATCTTGTGCTGCCACATGGTATCCTGGGATTGGTCCACCTCATGCCCAGTGGGTGTCTAGTCAACCGTCAAGTCACTGCCATGTCACCATCTGTATACCCAGTCAACAATATGCCAGCTCGGATCTATACTGCCACATGTAACCTTGTGATTGGTCCATACTACCACGTGTCACCCTATCATTGGTTCCACATGGCACCCCCATTTTGCCAAATTTGTCTGTTTCATCAATACAACAGAATGCGATAACTTTCTCATACGGAGTCCGTTTGAGGTGAAACGAATGTCGTTGGAATTGTCTTGACGAGCCCTTCGATCTAGTGCTAGTTTTGCTAAGATTGGAGGACTTCAAAAATTTTGCCTTCTTGGATCCTCCTGGATCATTCCTCCCCACTGAGAAGCTTTTGGCCTCCAAAATCCTTTACTAATCAATAGATAGGTGAGGGAATTGCTCCCTCACTTTCTCCTTCTCAATCCACTTGGCTTTGCTTGGATGAGTGCCTCTGATGCTCACTCAAAGATAATCAACATCACCTCTGCGAGAAGTCCTTGTCCTTCTGTCCAAGATGACATATTCCTTTATCTCATCCATGTACTCAGGATAAAATTCATCAACTGATGGAAATGATACATTCTCCCTTTCATCCATGATCATGGGAGGCTCATAGAGTTTCAAGTTCTCCACATTCACCACTGAGTAGATATGCATGTATGGCGGTAGCTCTAAGTGAAAAGCATTCGTCCCAATCTTCTCCAAGATGCTGAAGGGACCATATCGAATGGGCTTGAGCTTCTTTCCTTCTCCTTTAATCCTCTCCTTGCTGATGTGAAGTCCCACCTAAAACTGATGATCAACTCTATGCTTTTCATGGCGAGCCTTGTACTAGGCTTGACTCTTCTCCAACTACTCTTGCACTGCTTGATGTACCTGTTGAACTCTCTGAATGAACCTACGGGCTTTGTCTTCATCCTTGGAAGTGCTTGAACCAACCTCTCTCCCATAAGTCAAGTCCAATGGAGTCTTTGGCAAGTACCCAAAGCATGTCTCAAATTGTGAGCTCTGAGTGGAAGAATGCATATCCCTGTTGTAGGCATGCTGCACATATTGGATCTGCTCATCCCATAACTTAGGATGCTTGTTGCAATAACCTTGAAGCAAATAGACAACTGTCTTATTGACTACCTCTGTATATCCGTCGGTCTATGGATGGAAAGCGGTGCTCCTCTTCAGCTTGGTGTCCATCATACACCATAACTTTGTCCAAAACTCTCCAAGGAATCGGGAGTCCCAGTTCGAGATAATGGACGTATGAATTCCAAAGTGAACCCATACATGTTGAAAGAAAAGAGAAGCAGCCTGCTCTGCAGTGAACTGCTTTTTACATGGCATAAGAATAAACATCTTGCTAAACATATCCATGACCACATACAAGTAGTCATGACCCCTCCTAGACATAGGCAAACCCCCCACAAAATCCATGGAAATTCTTTCCCAAGGATGGGAAGGAACAGGAAGTGGTGAGTACAGCCCCAATTTTCTATTAGTGGGCTTACAAGTAGAGCACATCACACACCCCTTTACATATTTTGTTACAATGTCTTTCATGCGAGGCCAATACATGAGTCTTTGCAAATGATCCAAAGTCTTACCTACCCCAAAATGCCCTGATACAAGAGAAGTATGAGCTTCTCGTATTACATGGACTCTTTCACTGATAGGAACACATAGCTTGCCCAAATGATAGAGCAACTTTCCCTGCAAATAGTAGTCTTCCACATGTGTGCCATTGGTTAGATTCTCATAAATATCCTTGAAATCATCATCAGTAGCATACTACTCAATATAAATTTCATGGGACAAATAACCATTTTTCAAAACAATAGATGCAACAATAGGAGGTCTAGAGAGCATATCTACCACTTTGTTACTAGTACCCTTCTTGTACTTGATCACTAGATGGAATTGTTGAAGGAATCCCATCCACCTGAAATGATGAGCTTGCTGGAGCTTAGTCTGGGACTGGAGATACTACAAGGGATGATGATTGGTATGGATGATCGTCTCCTTACCCATAAAGTAGTGTTTCCACTTCTTGACACTCTGAACCAAAGCACGCAACTCTTTATCATAGGTGGGGTAGTTGATCACTACTTGAGTAAAAGTCTCTCAATGGTAGCCAATAGGCTTGCGGTGCTGCATCAATACTGCCCCCATGGCATATCCACTGGCATCTGTCTCTATCTTAAATGGCTGCTGCAAATCGGGAAAGGATAGGACTGGGGCGGTGCTGATCTTTCCCTTCAATGTGTCGAAGTATTTCTACTGCTTACCTCCCCACTGGAAGGCTTTCTTCACACTTGTTAAGGCATGCAAAGGAGATGCTATGTATGAGAAGTTCTGAATGAACCTTCTCCAATATTGAACAGCTCCTAAAAATCTTCTCACTTTAGTAGCGTTAGTGGGGTTTAGGCCAATTTACAATTACATCAACTTTTGAAGGATCAATTTTTAAATTTCCACCTCCTACAATATGACCCAAGTAAACTAATGAAGTTTTTCCAAATTCACACTTTGAAAATTTTACATAAAATTTCTCCTTTTTCAAAGTATCTAATACTTGTTTTACATGCCCCACATGTGCTTCCCAAGTTTTACTAAAGACCAATATATCATCTAGATAAACAATGACAAAATCATCTAAGAATGGCCAGAAAACATCATTCATTACCCGCATGAAGGTTGCAGGTGCATTGCAAAGCCCAAAGGGCATCACCAACCACTCAAATAGACCTTGCTTGGTCTTGAAGGTTGTCTTGCACACATCACTTTCTACAATTCTGATCTGGTGGTAGCCACTGCGCAAATCCAACTTCGTAAAGAAAACAGCATCTTTCAACTGGTCGAACAAGTCATCTATGCGAGGAAGTGGGTATCTAATATTGATCGTGATCTTGTTGAGAGCCCGATAGTCAATGCACATACTCCATGTGTCATATTTCTTCATCACAAAACAATCAGCGAACCACATGGAGAGGAGCTAGGTCTGATCGCTCCTTGGTCCAACAAGTCTTGAACCTGCTTCTTAATCTCTGCTATTTCAACTGTGGACAACCTGTACATGCCCACATTAGGAAGAGGGGCATCCTGCTGGAGATGAATCTCATGTTGAATCTCCCTTTTGGGAGGCAAACCTGTAGGTTCCTGAAATATTTCATCATGGTTAGCCACAATATCAATCATAGCCTTTTTATGAGAAGGATCACAACCTTTGAAAGCATCAGATGCCTCAGCGTATTTTGCCCTCACAACCATGAGCATGTATCTCTTATTAGTGTTGATGAGCCACTTCATCTATCCTACACTAACAAGAGTGGTGTTAGCCTTCATACTATGAGCTCTCACAATGTACTCCACCCCATTTTTGGTGAGATGGTACTTGTTCTCATGATGGAAGAATATTGCTTTTCGATCATACAAGTATGGGCTTCCCAATACGATACCGTAGATGTCAAGAGGAACAACATCTAGGTCCACCTCATCGATCAACTTTGAAGCAATAGAAAACCTTAACCTGCATTGCTTAGTCACCTGTAGCTTAGCATTATCACATACCCATCCAAGAGGATAAGTCTTGGGGTGAGGTTTAGTCTGTATGCCCAACTTCTTAACAACTGATTCTAAGATCAAATTTACTTGAGAAACCAGATTAAATAATGTTTCAATATTTGTATACTTAGACACAACTCTGATGTGAAACAACTCACTTCTTCTTTTATCATTTTCTTTAGAAACATGAGTAGAACTTGAACCAGTATGAGGAGTTTTGTTACCTTGCATTCCCATGGTTGTAATCATGGTTTCGTCACTTGAGTCAAAACCCAAATCTCGTTGCGTTGTTGCAATGGTATTTTTCTTCTTTTTGCTTCCATAATGCTTTGGCCTCTTTTCTGGATGCAACTTCCAACAACTTTCTTCCTCATGCCCATTAATGTTGCAATGTTTGCAATTGAGCTTTCCTCCTTCCTTCTTGGCAGTAGCTGTCTTCTTGCTCTTGTCCTTCTTTTTGGACTTGTGGTTGTTGTTGGGCTTGAAAGGCTTCTTCGGATGGTCTTCTTGCAAATGCTTCCCCCTACTCTCAAGATGAGTAGCCTGAACACTTGCTTCATCCACACTAGTAGGATTCAACAACAGAAAAGTATGGCGTAGATAATGATGAAGAGCACCAATGTACTTTAAAAGAGTGTCAAGAGAATCTAAAGAAATATTCAACTCTAGAGCTTTCTTTCTAAATTCTTCAGTAAAATTTTGAAAACTCTGACCCTTGCCTTGTCTAAAACTTTGCCAATCCATCATAGCCTTTTGAACATAACCCAACGGATAAAATTGATTACGTAAAGCAGAAATGAAAGCAGACCACGATGAGAGAAGATTACCCATTTGTTTGCTACCTTTCTGAAGCTTGCTTTCCCACCATACAAGTGCGGTGCCTGTTATCCGAAGTGAAGCCAACTGAATCTTCACATCTTCTTCTTTGATCTGCTGGACTCGGCAATAGACCTCAATTTTCCTTATCCAATTGTTCAACTTCTCTGCATTCGCTTCCCCATTGAACATGGGAAAATCAAACTTCACATTGAGCTTCAATAAGGGATTCTTTTGAGGCTCTTTGTGAGGAACCTTGGAATGTTGAGACTGAGATGAGGAAGAAGCACTTGAACTTGTGCTTGAAGCAGAAGGTGAAGAGGGAGGCTCAGGAGGATCTTCTCCACCTCCTCCTTAGTTAATTGAAGCGTTGCCTTCATCCTTCACTTCTTTTTCTTCCTTCTTTACTTCACTGTCTTTTCTTTCTTTTTCCATGCATTCTTCATAGTCTACAAACAACTTGTCTACCTTGTCTTCCATCATGTAGAAGACCTTGTGAAAATTTTCCTCCATCTCGGTGCGGACATCATTAGCATCCATCTTCCTCCTTCGGTGTGCACATCTGATCTCAGAATTGTAAGGCTCTAATGTACCCTCACCAGCTTGCGTTTTATCCCTCGTGAGAATCCACACTCACAATCCAACGTCAAATAAACCTGCTCTGATACCACGTGATCCGAAAACAAGATATTTGTTACTCTACGACGTTAACATGAATTGCATAAAGAGCATGAATGAAGCTCACAAATCCATAAGAAGAGAACCAAACAGCATAGACAATATGCACATAAAGACAACAAGTTGATAACGGAGTTCGTCCAGGATGGACTACGTCTCTGGGCCTGCTTCTCAATAGGAGGGCCGATCTATAATCTCAGCATAAGGCAAAATACATGGCAATGATACAATGATACCTTGGCGACAATGGTCAAGAAGAAAACCGCTGCCCAAAACACAACAAGACGGCTTCCAGCAACTCCAAAGCCTAAATATGGTGTAAAATGAGTATAAACACTCGTACCTTCCTCCTGCAGAGCTACACAATCTCCCTTCTCTCCTTTAGCTACAAAGTCTCCACTCCAAAGCATGAGTGGGAAATGGCAAATGAATAGGTTTATATAGGTTGGCTTGCCCTTCTTCACATGACTCTCATGGATTCCTTTGGTTGCAACTAATTTTCCTATCTTGGCCTTAGTTACAACTTCCCCAAGTTGGTTTTCATGTAGTTGGGCTTTTTGTTAAATAATAAACAAACCTATTTAAGAATACCCTTAAAATGGCATACCCTTTGTTGGCTTTTAATATGGGTAAAAACATATTATAATAATAACATACCAACCCACTTTTAAAACTTTACCAACTATGGCATATTATATTGTTATAACCTACCCATAATGGCATGTAATTCATTTATGTGGTGGCGCTCCAACCCATATAATGTAATCTGTTGAAAGTTGTTATAACAAATGGTCTCCAACCCATATTAGGTGGCACGTGGTCTCCAACCCATATTATAACCATACAACCCACTTTAAGCACCATAACCAAAGTTATTAAAGAGCACGTGCTCCATGTGACCTCCACGCTGGCACCTTCCCTTCGAGCTCCCGGTCATGTGGTTGTGTGGTAGGACCAGGGGTCGGGGCTAGCCCAGTTCCCCTTTCTGCGCCCATACAACTTTAAATAATTTTTGTTTCCATAGCTTATACATGAAACTCCTTGTGGCCCAACGGTAAGGCGGAGTGCTTATGCAAGAGAGGACACAGGGTCAAACCCTATGGAAGCCATAATTTTTGCATTAGACATATTGGCCAATCCCGTGCTGCCATGTGGTGGCCTAGGATTAGTCCACCTCATGCCCAGTCAGTGTCCATTCAACTGCCAAGTCACTACCTGTACTGTCACATCACCATCTGTACACCCAGTCAGCAGTATGCCAGCTCGGATCCATACTGCCACATGTCACCTTGTGATTGGTCCGTACTTCCATGTGTCACCCTGTCAGTGGTGCCACGTGGCACCCCCATTTTACCAAATTTTTCTGTTTCATCAATACAACAGAATGCGATAAGTTTCTCATACGGAGTTCGTTTGAGGTGAAACGAATGCCATTGGAATCGTCTCGGCGAGCCCTTCGATCTGGTGCTAGATTTACTGAGATTGGAGGACTTCAAAAATTTTGCCTTCTTGGATCCTCCTGGATTACTAGAGAGCACTCTATGGGCTAAAAAAAGCACATAGAGTATGGTATGCATGGCTAGATTCATATTTACAAGTACAAGGCTTCAAAAGAATATCAGCAGGCAGTGATATTTATCGTAAAATTGTTGATAATATCTTGACTATTGTGGAAGTATATGTTGATGATATTATATTTGGGAGTGATGATGAAAAAATGAGTGAGGAATTTGCTAGGGGGATGCAGCAAGAGTTTGAAATGTCTTTACTTGGTGAACTAAATTTCTTTCTAGGATTACAAATAGTACAATCTAAAAGCGAAATATGTATCCATCAGTTTAAGCATGTTAATATATGCTTAAAAAATTCCAGTTAGAAGATTGCAAACCTATATGTACATCTATGATAGTAGAATGCAAACTAAGAAAGGAAGATGAGTCCAAGGATGTATATCCAAAACTCTACATATCAATGATTAGGATTTTACTCTATGTAATAGTTTCTAGACCTAATTTCAAGCAAGTTGTTGGAATGGTTACTATATTCCAAGATGCACCAAAAGAGAACCATGTTCAAGCTATGAAAATAATCTTTAGGTACTTAAAAGGAACCATAGATATTGGATTATGGTACCTTGGGGAGAATTAATTCTCCTTAGTAGCCTATTCAGATGCACATTGGGAAGGTTGTGTAGATGACATAAAAAGTACAAGTGGAGGAGCATTCTTCTTGGGAGAATCATTGGTATCTTGGACAAGCAAGAAATAGACCTCACTTTCTTTGTCTACCACTGAAGCTAAGTATATTGCAGCAGTAAAGTGTTGTATGCAAGTGGAAGGGATGAAACAAACCTTATAGGACATCAAAGTAGTCTTTGAAGAGACTACTATCATCTACTATGATAATACAAGTGCTACAAGTCTTTCCAAGAACCCTGCCCATCATTATAAACCAAAACACATTCCAATAAAATACCACTATATAAGAGATCATGCTCCAAATAAGAACATTAAATTGGAATATGTTCCAACACAAGAACACGTTGCAGACATTTTTACTAAACCCTTAAGAAGATATGTATTTGAATATCTCGAACAAAAATTAGGAGTAGTCTCTCTTCCAAACTAATATCTTAAGCATATAATGCATCAGTTCTTGAGGAGACAGTGATCAAAGTCAAGGGGGTCATTCAATCCTTTTCCCTTTATGTCAAAGGGGGAGAAATGAATGTAGGATCACCATCAATGCCAAAGGGGAATATTGTTGGAACTATGGAAATACAGGTTGGAATTAATGGCATTGGAATTGACAGTGGATTTTTTATGATGATAGGTATTGATGGGATAAGGAAACTAATGTTGCATCCATTTCAAATGTATTGACATTATGGTAAATATGATTTATGATGAAAATGGAAACAAAATAACCAAAATCCAAATCATACCTTGATGCATTTTCTTTGTTAAAAGAAATAATGGGAAGGGGCCAACTGTGATACTAGGGAGCTGTGGGCACACAATTTGTGAGTCAAATAACACAGATTGTTCTTGATGAAGTTGGGAAATATGGTTTTTTCACTCACCTTTAGTGCCTAAAGTTTATCGGTGAATTCCTTCAAATAGTATTGGAAGGAAAGGAAACACATAGTCACTTTGTCATAGGAGAGAAAGTACTCAAATATTACATCTTGGTCCATTTGGATAGTTTCATTGACAAGTTGCATAATGGAGTACATAGTAGCATGATGGTTTGCCACTCGGACAGTAAGAAGTCTACATTATTGTCCATCAAAAATAAGATCCATCTCTAAACTGCTAAATAATGATGGATCTATAGGGGTCTATGGGTATAGCATGAAGGTATTAGTGATGGATTTTATAAGTGTAGAAAATGATGAATAAGTGATGAAAGATTTAGAATACATGACTAAGGACACGGAGTCTGATGTTTATGGAGAGTATCTTTCTCTCATCACTCATAACAGAGCAAAAAGAGACTTATTCAGTGCAGCATCCATAGTCATAGGATAAGAATTATTGGGTTGGTTTGTGTCAGAATCCATATCAATGTTTTTGAAATGGTTGGAGGAATCTAATGAAGCTAAAACCAAACCCAATTTCAGAAAGTTAGATGATATGTTTTATCTATGTGGCAGGTATTGCCATATAAACACTATATGCACTTTTATATATAATATCACTCCAGAATTGAAGTATAGCCCCGATCCACGAGGTCATGTGTTTATGTGATTTTAATGATTAGCATATTTACTTGATAACCGTCGTTATAACACAAAGGTGGTTTCTACATCGCAAGGAAGATATTATAACAATCTAATCATGGGCGTCTGCTAAATTGGCTCTAGCAGTGTTATTCAAACCATTGATGGTAGGAAATATAGGCTACAGGATACCCGTGGTGTGGGTTAAAATTAATATTACTTAATTAACCTCAATTTAATTATCAACCGGGCAATCGTAAACTTTGAGCTGCTACACTATATGTGCAGGCAAGATAGTTTTAAAACAACTCTAATCTTTCAGAGAAAGTCCACCTACAGCAATCTTTCAGAGAAATCCTACCTACAGCAATGCTTCAAAAGAATAATCTACTGATAAATTAAACAAACCCTACAGCAATCCCTTAAACCACACTCAGCTACAGTGTTGATAATCTATTCTACAAATAAAAGAGCCTAATAAGTTTCACAATAACTATGATCTATTGACCTGAAAACTCCACCATAATCCTACGAGATCTAATGCTTCACTCCACACTAATACTTCTAAAAATTATTGCCAGAGTAATACCTGTGATCTCTTGACTTTAAATGGTCAACACACACAGCCTATTATAATGAATCTTGGCTGGTTATTGTTATTTAAATACACTCTGTTTTATTTATGCAAATTAATGCACACAGGAAAGTACCAATGCCATTCAAACAATACTCATTAATTAGTATTAGGCTGTATGAGAAATATTTGCTAAGTCTGGTTTGCATATGCACACTGTGGAGCTGATGTTGCTTTAAGAAAGCAATATTATAAACTAGTGTTCCTCTCCAAACTCAAAAGTGAAAAGGATGAACTATTCATCAATTATTCTCACGCTGCAGCAAAAAGGGTCTTCAATAGCTAAAATCGATTTCATTAACCAAATTGCCAATACCACGCTTCATACTGGAAATCGAAGGGAATATTTACACCCACACCATTCCTTAATCTGTTTTGCAGTCCTGTGAATAAGGAGAGTTTAACCCAATCCTGTAGCTTCTATTGCTATCTCGCTATATGCTGGAAATAAAAGGAAGAGTCTATCGCTGTCTCCTATAAGAAGAGTGAACAAGAAGAGTCTATCGTTGTCTCACTGTAGGCTGGCAGTAAAAACAATGTAAAAACTCAGTCTACCTGTAACCTCTCATAAAGCAAAACTTGGATCAAGCCACCACACAATTTATAAAGACAATAACCCTAAATAATAATCATGCCCATTAATACACAGTCCACGCTGAAACCAGAAAGAGGTATCAAATAAAAACCGTTCCTGAGTCTATTCAACAAAATAAACCAATTGCAATTGATTAAAAATCTACAGACATGCATATGAGGAAAATTATCAGCACTCTATAGAACAATATCAGAGGAAAATAAACGTTATCTTGCTCTTACAAAACACACAATGCAAAATGCCAAGGTTGGTGCTGAAGGGGGCCCTCCCTCAATGCCTTCCAGCTCTAAATCGAACCGTAAAGGGAACAAACACTGGTTGTATTAATAAAAATGGAGTATTACAATCTTCTCTCGTTTTTCTTCTTCTCAAGATTTATTTATACATGAATAGCTGGACAAGATCCATCCCAAAATGCAGAGATTTGATTAACCACCTAGAAAACGGCCAACACCAAATCTGGCAAAACCATGTCTGTTCTGGAAAGGATTTCTCCACATTCATTGAGAAATTCTAAAAACTGCCTGCGGATAGGGGTAAATGGGGTTATTTGTGAAATGGGTTTCGAACCATTTTGAGCAATTCTCAACCGATTGTTTGTTAGAATAATCAACCCATAGTATTTACCCACTTAGACATTATTTCATTTGTTTTGTCTTATTTTCCTAGTCCATGAGTCCCACCATGTGCAAGTTGT
>LPNX010120825.1:0-86326 GCA_001517045.1 Pseudotsuga menziesii
TAGCACAATTTCAAGAGATAAATAGCCTTAATTGTCACAAGAATAAGCATTAACTAAGGTAAAATAATAATCAGTCTTACCTTGACAAATTAAGGGATAACGTGAAGAAAGTCAGTCTGATTGATATGCTAAGCAGTGTAAAGCAAGGGAAGAAAGGTGATTAAAGATGGTTAAAAAGGGACCAAATCTGGACTCAACAGTGCTGCTCCTGGCACAAGCTCAATTGTTAAATCAATTTCCCTCTTTGGAGGAAGCCCTGGAATCTCATCAGGAAAAACATCCCTGAATTCCCGCAACACATGAAAGTCCTCCAACCTAGGAGTTTCATTCTTCGTTGCCTCCACAATATGAGCTGCATACAACTGGCAACCTTTCCTACAAAACTTCTTCGACTGCATTGCTGAAATATGCCTCGCAGAATTCACCTTTGGAATGCCTCTTACAACTCTTGGGTTCCCTTCTTCATCCATGCATTCAAAAGTATTATTATAACAGTCGAGATTTACCCTGTGAGATTCTAACCAGTCCAGTGTAATGAGAACATCATAGGAACCAAGTCGTAAAACATTTATATCTACACAAGTGACCAATCCATTCATCACCAATGGGAATTTCTCTACCACTTCACTAACCTTTCTCTTAGTTTCAGTGGCTAGCTAAACTAACCACTATTTGCTATGCTTTACTTTCTTAAAATCACAAATCTCCACTACTCTAAGAGAAATGTAACTATGAGTAGATCCACGGTCAATCAAAATAGAAACAGATTGCTCAACAATGTTACCTGCAACTTCAACCACAATTGACTGGTGATCTTCCTGATGGTCTTCCAATGCTGCATACATCCTAGGGACAACCCTTGCTACTTGAACCACTATTTCTGCCTCTTGAATGTTGTAATCTAGCCTTGCATTCAAATTCTCAAGCGGGAAATTCTCGCGTATGTGGTGTCCTCCACATTTCCAACATTGGAGTGGTTCTCTATTCGGTTATGGATCTCTTGGATTTTATCCCACCACTCTAGTTGGATGCTTCTCAACTTGGGATGGATGCTTCTGTTGATTCCTAAAGTTAGAAGGTTTGAAACCTCTCTTCCTTTGGTTAGACTTCTCATCCTTCTTGTCCTTCCATGTCTTATGATAATCAGGTTTTCCTTTGCTTTTCTCATAGAAATACTTAGCTTTCCTTATCACTTCTTCTAGAGTTATAGGTTCATAAAACTAAATTATGTCTTTGTAGGATTGAGGAAATCCACTCAAGAAACTATGGATTTTTACTTTTTCATCTTTGATGTACTTGACATACCTCAACAGCTCCAAGAACTTGTTTTCATACTCTTCCATGGTCTGCTTCCCCAATCTTAGCTCATGGAATTCTTTGATCTTATCATCATAGTACTTGTCAGAGAGGTACTTCTGCTTGAAATACTTCTGGAGCTATTTACACACAATCTTCCTTTCATTAATCTTTTTCACTTGCCTGAAGTGCTCCCACCATATGGATGCTCTTCCAGTCAAATTGAAGATGGATACTCTAGCCTTCATATTTCCAGAGTAGTCTTGGGCTTGGAAATATTTCCTCATCCCAAGAAGGAAAGCTTCAGCTTCTTGACCATTCTTTATCTCACCATTGAAGGTAGGAGGCCTTGCCTTCTTAAATTCATCATGTGAACAATTCTGGTAGCACCTCTTTCTTGTATTCTTGTGAGAAGGAGAAATGGAACCACCAATGGATCCTTCAGAGTCAGATGACCCACTAGGATATCTGTTTCTTCTTCTAGCAGTGCTCTTACTCCCTTCTGGTCTTACTGTTCGGTCCTCAGAGTTCATCCACCTCTGAATGTCTGTCAAAATTTGCAGCATGGCTGCATTCAGCTGATTCTGCTCCTCCAAAGCCTTAACCAATATTTTATTATCTACCCTGTAACTTTGAATCTCCACCCTTAGGCTTCTCATGGTGGCTGCAAAATCTAGGGGAGTATCGTGAAACCTCCTCCCATTAGACTCTGTCTCAACATTTTCAACTCGGACATTTTCCTTGTAGTCATTGGGGTTCTGTGCATCATCATACATGTCGGTTCTCATGGCTCAGCTAAACCAACTTTACCAAACTGCACTATCTGGAATGCTGCCCTTTGAAGGTGACTATAATTCTGCAAAATGTGTTAATAAACAAAATTGTTAGCTTCATAATAAAATCATAAGTAAAAACCATTTACCAACAGTTCTATTAATTGTTCAAATTGGCCCATCAAGGCCCAATGCTGCAACCCACAGCTCTGATACCACACTGTTACATCCCCTCACGTCCACTAAAGAGAGAACACAGCCATAACTGACACTGTCACATCCCCTCCCATCCACTAGAGAGAGCGCGTGACCATAGCTGCTATCTAATTGATGCAGGAACATCCAGCTCGAAGTTCATTGAATTATGTATGTATTTTGATGGATTCCTTATTTTTTTTCCAAAAATCTATAGAGGCATGAATTCATCTTGTGTTCACTCTATTCAAGTCTGCGTATAAATTCTCCAACTTCCCAATAGCAGAGAAATTGATCATGTCAGTGATCAATTCAACGATCTACAAAGAAAGATCTTAGAGGAGATCGAACGACAAAGAAAGATCATGACGAAAATCGATGGTCACCATCTGTTCCACATTTGGAGACAGATCAACGGCTGAGAATCAACCTACAAGAATCAATGATGTGGAAAGCTTGAGTTTGCAGAATCAGGGAAATATGGAAATTGTGATCCCGTATCCCACATCACACATGCAAAATAGACCGTTGCGGAAAGGAAAGTTGTAGAAATAGAGATTTGCGAAGCCACATCTCGCATCCTGAATCCCGCAAGTTGTGGAAAGGAGAGTTGCAGAAGGAAATCTGCGGGGAATAGAATTTACAGAAGGACATTTCTGCATCCCGCATTTCGCAAGTTGCAGAAGGAAATTCAACCTGTTAACTAAAGTCTTGGACATATTTGATCATTCAGGCCATCACCAGGCCACACAAGAAATACTTATCTTGAAAGAAGCTTGTCTCGCAACCAACTATGTCGCTGCAATGTTCTACCCAACCATAGGCCAGTGCGCTCATCAATCTCTCAGCACCACTACCACCTCCGAGCTGGGCATGATTCCCACAAGGAATAAGGAACACTAGCAGGTTCACACAAAGCAGGATACAACAAAACTCAGCCAAGCAAACATAGTTGGGTTTATCAGGATGCAAACAACAAGCTAATTTACTGCTGGGTTTATCATACTACAGTCAGTCAAGCCAACATTTAAATTAAGGACCAGCCAATTGAACTAATAGATGGGTTTATCAGGCTGCAAAGGAGCTGGAAATCTTGAACTACTAAGCTAGTGAGCTCAACCACCAAGCTATGGACACCTGCACTATATCAGGCTTGGATCCTAAAACATCTACACACCCAACACAAGGAAGCATCCCCTTCTCTGCTACACAATCCATCAGGATATTCCTTCCATTCCAGTGCTGTTCAGGGTGCGCAAAAAAGAAAAATAGCCCCTCTAGATCTATTTGTGAGTTTCCTTCCTACACTAGGTTTATCAAGCTAGTTCAGACCCAATTCCACTCTAAACCAGTTCAGACCAAGGAAAAAATATACACACACAACAAACCACAATGTCAACACAGCAAAACATGCTTCCACTCACTTTGTGATAGAGGAGACCATTGCTCATAAACACCGAGGACTTAGGAAACCACAGATGACCACTCTTTCTCATAAAATCGAGTGATCTTCACTACTCATTCATTTAACAAACAAAGGAGACCCTGAACCTTTGCGCGACTGAGGATGGTTATAGGTGAGTAGAGAGGAAAATATATGGTTATAGGTGAGCATGGATCTTGGGGAATATAAAGACCTTTACCCATTCCATTCCGGTACTTTTGCATGCTTAAGAAGCCATGAATTAAGGCTATAGGTGGTTCTCCAACAAAGAAGCACCTATAAAGATGGTCACCTAAGGGAACCATGGATTGGTGAAGGGGATGCTTGAGCTTAGAAGGGTATTGTGTGGGGAAGATATTGTTGGGGCCAAGGTTGTGAAGGCTGAGTGAGATCCCTATAGAGATTTGTATGAGAGGGAGAATCCTGTAGGAGCTCCCTTCTCCCTAGTGGCCTCATATCCCATCTTGAGGGTGGCCTCTCAACAAAAATAGTATATGCTATATAGAGTGCCTACGGTTGGGTGGAAAATAGCTCTTACACAACCAATTGCTTGGATCTTCTTGGTTTAAAGATAATTATTCTCTTTGTATTTGAATGTGAAATGATTTTATTATGATGATTGTGATGAATATGTGGGTATATGAATGCTAAGTGTGGGTGGATAGAGTTTATTTCCATTGTGTATTTTTATTTATGCATTTGTACACAGATTCCATTCTTTATGAATTTCATATTATGCCATGGCATGAAATTTTAGAACCCCATAATTCATAAATCTCCCCTATGTTGGTTAGATGGATGAATGGAGACATTACAGAGTGCTCTTTGAGCTATTGGTTGTAGTGCGGGGGCTACCTGGGCTTGAACATGTAATCAGAGGCATAAAACCTGAGATGCACAGGAAGTGTTAATAAGCGTTGTTTGTAAAAATCTATGGGATTAAATTACAACTAGTGGAATTGAAACTATTTTTTTACCAGTAGGAAATTCAAGGAAAGTTTTTGAATTCATTGAGCCATTGGTGAAACAAATTTCCACTTTGTTACGTGATAGATATATTTTGAACTGGAAAAAAATCAAAATTCCATTTATTTAGGAATGGGAAAATTTGGGAAATTTGATATGGACCCCACTCGTGGCATGCATATAGGAGTCTGACGTGGACTAGCCATTTTAGAGGAATGTGCAAGTAGTTCAACGTCCTAAGTCCACATGAACGGGATAAGGATCCATGGGCACAATGGAGAAGAGGTCTGTAGGTTTCCACGAAGAAAGGTTCATGGGTGGTGCGAAGAAGAGTCCATGGGTGCAATGGAGAAGAGGTTTGCAGATTATCGTTGAGAGAGGTCTGTGGGTTTTGGTGGGGAAAGGTCCGTGGATGTTGCAGAGAAGAGTCTCTGGGCACAATAGAGAAGAGTCCATGGGTGGAATGGAGAATAGGTATATAGGTTGTTGTGGAGAAAGGTTCGTAGGTTCTTTGGAGAAATATTCATTTGCACAACAGAGAAGAGGTCTACGGGTTTCCATGGAGAGGATTCTATGGGGGTGCGCAGAGATAATTCCACGAGTGAAATAGAAGGAAGGTATGACTAAAAATCATGATGGGACACGTGTCAATGCATTAGAGTTGCTTTGAGGTGGCACGAAAAGAAGGTCTGACGTGGTATTGATGATTCCATATCGGTGCACATCTATCAGGGGTGCAAAATTATCACTCGAGAAAGAGAGTCCGACGTAGTCTTTGGTACCCATATAATAGGGTTTCCCTTAATGGAATCTCTGAAAAGGTCGATAGGAAAGGTCCGATCCATTGATAACAAATCGAAAGATAAAAAAAGTATAGAACTCGAAAATGGTTTTGGCCATAACATGAGGAATTTAGCTAAGAATATTATGAGACCTAAGGTGTTTAGACACCATTGATGCATTCCACGTAAATATTAGTGAGAGACCCAAGCCTCATCCTGCTCTAATTTAACAAAAAAAAGAAATATTGACTTTTAAATATTAGTGTCCAAAGACCCAATGAGGGCACTATTTGGGTCAAAATTGCTATGGTACGATTGTGGACCAGGAACAAAGATGAATTTGGAAGATTGAGCCAAATTCCAAAAGGCATGAATTTGGGGTGTGCCAAAGAAGGCCAAAATCCACTATTTAGGAGCAGTTTTTGGGATTTTAGAAAGCTTGGAGGAGGTAAAAGTGACCCTAGACATCGAAACTAAAAATTGTTTGAAATCAACATTTCACCTACTCATAAAAATATACAACTTTGGTTAGACAATGTTTTTCCAGAAATGCTTAGTTTGGGAGATAACCATTTTTGCTAAAAAATCAAAGTTTCGAAAAAAGTGCAAAAATAAAAAGTAGTCAATTCCATAATGTTATAGAATTTGATTGGAGCATTGGATTAGATATATGAAAGTTTCCAAGTGATCTTTCTTATAGATACTAACAATTCTATATATAAAAGTTTTTCTAGTTCTTGCTATATTTTCTTCTACATGTGACTGAAGTTGGTCCCTGAAGCTAATCGCACTAGTAGAAAAACTGCATAATTGGGCAAATTCAACAGTTTTGGAGGGTTGTAACTTTCATCTCCGAGATTAGAATGAAACATGAAGATAGGAATTGGAAATATTATCCATAGGGGAATGATGGTGCAAAGTTAGAATCTGAGAGGGAGAATCAAGTGTTCCAATATTTGAAGAGAAAAGTGTCTGTAACTTTATTTTGACCCAAAAAAAATGTCAATATGGGTAGTTTTCAGAATGCATGGAATTTAATTTTATAAAATTTTAAGAATTCAATGAAGCTAATAAATGTGTTTATATGAATACTTTTGTAGATTCAATATCATATCAAGAACATTTAAGGCTTAATATTCCGTTTAGTATAACTGAAAAATCCTTGGCCTTGGTTAGGACAAGAAGAGCATCATCAGGGATGACACACATGATACTTATGTGGCTGAAACATATGTCATGGAAGAAAATACTCAAGTTGAAAATGTAGAACCAAAATCTAATGGATGACAAAACAAATTAACTCCCCTGTACATTGCAGAAACTATGAGAAGCCTAAGAGTGGAACTGCAATGTTGTAGAGCAGATAATAGGACACTAATTAGAGCTCAAAAAGAAAAAAACAGATGGATGCAACTATCCTCCAAAAATTAATCGACATCCATAAGATGATGAATCCTAATCAACACTTATAAAATCAGGAAAAGAGTGGGGGTAGCTCTAGGAGGAAATCTCATAAGAGGATCCATACCTAGAGAAGAGTATATGGAGATAGGAGATAAATTCCATAAATATATTCTAGTGAGTCATCTAACTATAAAGACTCTTTTGAATGTTCAATATCTTCATCTCATAAGAAATAAGAGTAAGATGCTTTTCAGAAACAATTCACATGGAGAATTTAGGAAGGCCAGACCTCCTACATTTGTTGGTGAAGTAAAATATGGCCAAGAAGCTGCGTCTTGGTTTCTTGGGATGAGGAATTATTTCCAAGTCCAATACTACTCAGGAAACATGAAGGAAAAAGTAGTCATATTCAATTTGAATGGAAGAGAATCTATATGATGGGATCACCTTCTGCAAGTGAATAAGATCAATGAAATAAGAATTGTGTGGAAACTATTAAATCAGTATTTAAAGAAAAAGTATCTCTCTAAGAGGTACTATGATGACAAAATCAAAGAGTTCCATGAATTGAGATTGGGGTAAATGACCATGGAGGAATATGCCAATAAATTCTTGGAGTTGTTGAGGTATGTAAAGTATAGCAAGGATGATAATTAAAAATTCAATGTTTTCTAAGTGGGTTACCTTAGTCCTATAAGGACAGAATTGAGTTTGATGAGGATCAAACTCTAGATGAAACCATAAGGAAGGATAAGTATTGCTATGATCAAAGAAAAAGCAAGCCAAAATTCCATAAGGCATGGAAAGGTAAGAAGAAGGATAAGTTTGTACAAAGAAAGAATTGATCCAAATTGAAAGTTCTAAACCCATTTAAGTGTAACAATGCATACAATTATTAAGTCAAATAGAAAGTAAACAATGGAATTCACACATTGTAAGTTTTAAACCTATGTAGAGAAGCAAATCATACAAATTCTTTAAGCAAAACAAAGATTACACTAGAACATTCTCTCATAAAGCAAAGAGATTTACCTTGGAAACCCTTAACCGGAAAAACTAGTAAACCTTGGAGCCACAACACCTATTTTCTCATTATCATTATGAATAACTCACAATATAATATAGGTATTTTGTAGCCTTCCATACCCTAATTTGTTAACCCGAACTAGAAAATAGACCCCAATCCCTTCACCGGGTTTAAATTACATATTTTTAGAAAATTCTCCAAAAGAGGCAAAAACAACCCAAAAATTTGGGCTTGTTGTCCTCGTGTTAGAAATGTCCTAACGACCATTTTCGACATCAAAAACGTCCTAATATCTGTTTTCGAATGGAAACATACTACCGACATGTTTTCGTGAAGGTTATGACAAGGATTGTCAGACCCATCACTGGCAGGCGCACCTCCCACGCACACATGCAAAGAATATAGCATATACCCAACATTCTACGACTTATTGTTTTCTTTGCATAACAATGAGTCATGTACTCATAAACTTATAGGTTTAGGGCATCAATTCCCATATATTCTCTACACAAACATAACTTCTCTGTATTGACATACTTTCTTAATGAGTCTGCAACATTTTTCAAGGTGTCAACCTTTTCCTATGATACCTTCTTGTCCTCGACCATATCTCTCACAAAGTGATATTGGAAATAAATATTCTTTGTCTTAGCATGATAATAAAGGTTCTTTTCTAGGAATATTGCACTTTGGCTATCACAATCTAATCTTATAACTTTCTATACAAACCCAATACCTGGACACAATCTTTGCAACCATGCAACTTCTTGGCTTGCATGAGGCTACCATGTATTCAACTTCTGTAGTTGAGAGTGCAACTACAGATCGTCTCTTGCTCATCCAACTGATAACTCCTCCAAATGGGTTAAATACATACCCACTTGTAGGTATTTTGCGATCAATATCTCCACCTCAGTCTACATCAACAAATCCATGTATATTTATTACTCTGTCTGGTCGAGGTATTCCTTGGTAGCAAATTACATAATCTATGGTGCCATGCAAATATATGAAGACCCTCTTTACATCTATCCAATGCTCATTTCCTGGTTTTGACATATATCTACTCAAAACTCCCATTGCATGAGCATTGTCTGGTCTGGTATAGACCATTCCATACATCAAACTACCAACTGCACTGGCATATGGATCTCATGACATATCTTCTTCTTCTTCCTGTGTCTTGGGACACTTGTCTAGAGATAAATTTACAGCTACAAGAATAAGAAGCTTGATTGACTTACTTTCCTGCATGTTAAATCTCTGTAGTATTGTCTCAACATATTTTCTTTGATTTAACATAATCATCCTATTTACATGATCCCTTCTTATCTCCATTCCCATAGTGAAGTTTTCACCATCGAGATATTTCATGTCAAATTTGGAGGACAGTTGATACTTCACCTCCTTTATAACATCTTTGTTGTTTCCAATCAGCAACATGCCATCAACATACAATACTATGTTAATGAAGTGATCACCAACCTGTTTCGAGTATATAGAGCAATCAACTTTGCTTCTCACAAACCCCAATCCAAGTATGTATGTGTCAAACTTTTGGTACCACATCCTTGGATATTGCTTTAGACCATAAAGGGACTTCTTTAGTTTACATACCAACTCTTTCTTTCCCTTTACTATGAACCCTTCTGGTTGTTTCATGTAGATTTCTTCTTCCAGATCCCCATGTAAAATCATTGTCTTCACATCCATGTGCTCCACTTCAATATCAAAAGAAACAACAATAGAAAGAAGAAATATAATAGAAGTTAATTTTGCAAGTGGAGAAAACATTTCACCAAGATCAATTTCCTCTACATGGGATTATCCCTTTTCTACCAAGCGGGAATTGTACTTCTCCACTTTACCTTTTGCATTCAACTTCTTTTTAAACAACCTTTTGCTCCCAATGACTTTTATTCCAGTTGGAAATTGGACTAGATCCCAAGCTTCAATTTTGTCCAATGCATCCATTTATTTAACCATGGAATTCTTCTAGAGATCACTATCCTCTGAATCAACAACTTCCTTCACATTTCTAGAATCATCATCAGAAATAGACAAAGCAAAATGAGAGTGAAAATCAGGAGGGGAATAGGGTACGAGGTTATTCTTCTTCTGATTTAACTTCTTTTATTGAGTCAGATTCTTCACCTTCTAACTCAAACTCTATTTTCTCTAGTTCCTTTTCCATTGGAGTCACTTGTTGTCTGGGAACTTATTTGACCTCTCTAAACACAACATCTCAACTGTAAACAATCTTCTTAGTTACAGGATTCCAAAGCTTATAACCTTTCATGCCGTATTTATAACCAATAAATATATACTTATCAACTTTGCTATCGAACTTGTTCCATTTCTCCTTTGGAACATGTACATAACCATCACAAACAAAAAATTTCAGATGCTCAATAAAGGGTTTCTTACTAGTACATACCTCTTGTGGAGTTTAATCAAACAATGTTGACGTGGGTGATCGATTTACTAAGTAACATGTTGTCTCCACTGCTTCTTCCCATAATTCTTGTCCTATCGCAACATGTTTTAGCATGCTCCTTGCCTTTTTCATCAACGTCCTATTCATCCTTTATGCAACTCCATTCTATTGAGGTGTGTATGTAGTATTCTTCTGCCTTGCTATACAATACTACTTAAAAAATTCCTCAAATTCATTCATGCAGAACTCTCCACCATTATATGTCCTCAACACCTTTATTTTCTTAATGTCTGGTTCTCTATAAGAGCCTTAAATTCTTTAAACTTAGAAAATAGTTTAGATTTATTTCGAAGAAAATAAATCCATGTGTTCCTTGAGAAATAATCTATAAATGAAACATAATGTACATATTTTCCTAATGATGGAACAAGAACATGTCCAAACACATCACTATGTATTAATTCTAGAATTCCCTTTGCTCTTGTAGCACTAGATGCAAATCTTACTCGGTTATGTTTTCCATATATGCAATGTTCACAGCTATCAAAGTCAAGAGAGAAATCAATCATACCTTCAACCATACCTTTACCTTGTAATGCTTGAATGCCCTTTTCTTAGATATGCCCCAATCTTTGATGCCATAGCATTGTCTTTCCTCATGATGCAGTCGGGCTTCTATCATCTTTACCTCCTTCCTTAAGCACAACATAACTATTACATTCATCAATGATGGTGCTTCCCAATAATTTGTATAGAGTTCCATACCGAACTCCCACCATCAATATTGTTATCTCCCAAAATAAAATGAAGTTATTTTTGATAGTATGAAGAATTTTAAATCATGCAATGAAGGATATGAAGATCACTAACAGTTTTGAAAGCCTCTATTTTTGATGCAAATCTCACAAAGTTGTGACTTTGGTGGCTTGGGCGAGGATCAAAACATCTCATTAGCCACCGAAAGATGGAAGATAAATAACATGTGGAAGACCTCTTCGGCAGTCAGGTGTATTGCTAAACGTTTCACTGCCATCGGAGAGTTTTCTAACAACAATCGGAGGTTTTAAAGGCTACAGATCGACGAGCTAGTTCCCAAAGGCACCGCAACTGCAGAGAAAATAACGATTTAAGGCTCCAATTGTGAGAGCTTTTGAGTGCCGACGAAATCAGTTCGGGAATTAAAATCTTTAAAAGCATCGGCGAGATAGTCCACTACAACATTGAAACGGACGGAGACTTACAGACTACGCCTTCTGCGAGAAGAGGAAATCGTCGACGATCGAAAGAACTAAAGACAAATTGTCGAAGAATTTAGAACCATGCATCTTTGCGGCGATCGGGAGAACTACAGACTAACCATTGGTGAATTAGTCCTCTGTGGAGCCGTAACGACAGAAGAAAAACTGACTACGGCTTCCGATTGATGACAAGAAACATTCTGATAGTGCGGCAATAGATGAACACATCGACGATTGGAGGGTCTAAATACTAACCGTCAGTGAATTAGTCCTCTAAGGAGCCACAAGGGTAGAAGATATACATAATGTGGGTTCCATGAGTAGATGGAAACTTCGGCATCGGAGGTGCTAAAGACTAACCGGTGGTAAAATAGTTCATTGCAGAGCCGCAACCGCAGAAGGAAGAAAGACTACGGCTTCCGATCGATGACAAGAATCATTTCAATAGCACAACAATATAAGACCATCGATGATAGAAAGACATACATATTACTGAACGACAAGTTTACAACGAAGCATCTCCATAGTGTCGGCGACGCAGGGGACTAAAAGTTTCGATTTTAGCTTCTACCGGCCTCCGATAGCGATAAGGTGAAATCGTCGACAGTCAAGCATATAAGGTTTTATGTGGTATGTTTCACCTTCAAAACTACGGCCATGTTCAAATAAAGGGCTCCGATATATTTGTTATTACCACTCCCGATCACTGATGAAGAAGCCATCGTGATGCTAGTGATCTAAGGAGATGACACTGCGGCAAGGATGAGACTTGGGGCGTCGATGAAACAAAAGACAGAGCTTTCGATTAGTGACTGCGGTGGTAAATAGTGGAAACATCAGGACTTGGGGCACTGAAACTACGGAAACGATAAGACTTGGGGTGCCAATGAAACAAAAGACAAAGCTTTCGATCAGCGACTGCAGCAACAAAAATAAAAAGTTTCGGGAGGATTGGACAAGACTGGGCACTTCAGTTAAACGCTGATACACTGACTATTGATGGCAATTTCACAGTAAACCAGCAGTGGGAATGATCAGTGACCACTTCAATCATTAAAGGACCGCTTAGTGAACTCGATCTTCACAGTAGATAAACAAATAGTTAGCAAGCGTTTAAGCCCTAATCGGGAAAAACTATCACTTTCAATTATTTTTTGTGTAAACAGATTTGATTTTCAAGATCTGTAAATTTTGTAAAAGGCTATAAAGCCCATGATTATTTTATGAAGAAAGGTTCAACTCCGGGGATTTATGAGCCTGCTCCATTATCAAGCGTCTCATCTGGTTTACTATAAGTACAAGCTCTTTTGTTGTGATTTGTTTAGCCATCTCTTTCTTTACTATGTTTATTGCGTGAATGTGCATTGAGGTAATTTTCAGATTTATTAAATGGCCGATAGCTGTCATCCTATTGGTTATTTAGTGATATTTGATTTATAAACACCATCCTCAAGAGGATTTAGCCATTTATATGCATGTGTTATGTGTGTAAGTCTGCCATCCTGGTGAGTTCTCCATCCCTGCACCTTTTTGTCAAACTACTGAACAGGTTGTAACTAAAAGCCTTGTGATTGAGTGAGCTTCATGCATGTCTTGAGAGTGAGAGGTTATATAGGTTATCCGGCTTGATCCAATTCAGAAAAACCCTAAAAATAGTTTAAGTTACCAGGCATCCTTGAGCTACAACCTAAAGGAGTTTCCTGGAGTGATAACAAAGTGGCGCCATTGTCGGGGAGAGGAGATTGAAGCTCAGCTTCCCTGGGAGATGATATAGATCCATGCTTTGATGATAGATAAGGCTTGGACATTATTACGGTTGCAATCATCTATCTAGAGACTCCATTGATAAAAGGTGGCTTCAAGAAGACCAAGTACCAGAGCAAACCCAAAGGGCCCACCAGCAACACCCATTTCAGATTCAGAAGAAATATTGAGGAAAGCTAGGGCTTTACTAAGATAGACCAGCAGTGTTGCACAGAACGCTGCATCAGGTATTTCAAGAAATATTTCTGCTGTTATTTCTTCTGCTGAAACTCTTAATTCCCAGAAATTTTTTATATCAGAAAAATCTAGGGCTTGGGCATCTTCAAGCACTGCTGCTTGTGAAGATCCAATCCCTGGTGAGTCCACTGGGATAAGTATACCACCGCCTTCTCAGCAAATATCCCCATCAGTGCTGCCTTCCACATCCCTGTCCATACCCATTTCCAAGATGGCTGCCCCTCCATTGTCCAAGATGGACATAATCCTAGTAGCTAGGTATGCACCCCTAGTTTTGCCAAATCCTCTCGCAGCCATGCCTAAGTTTTATCAAAAGTATATGCCTAAGTTTATCAAAAGTATATGTTGAAAATATTAACATAGAACAAGCAGATGTATGGACCAGAGTTTTTGTGCAAAGCCTAGATGGCCAGGCTAGGAAGTGGTTTAAGGAACTGCCTGCTGGGTTTGTAGCAAGCATAGAAGCCATAGATGACGTTTTCCTAAAGCATTGGGGAGAGAGGAGAGACCACCTCTACTATATCACAGAATTTAGCAACCTGAGAAGAGAAAATGGTGAGCCTGTCTCCAAATTTACCAAGAGATTCAATGACATGTACAGCAAGATCCCCACTGAGATTAAGCCCAACGGTGCCTCAGCTATGATAACCTATGCGAATGCCTTTGACTCTGACTTTTGCCTACTTCTCAAATAAAGGAGGTCTGCCTCCTTCTCACTCATGCAGGATGCTGCCCTAGAGGTAGAGTCAAACATTCTGGCATCTCAAAAGGTCAAAGGGAAGGTAGACAGGAGAAGGCAACCAATAGACTATAATGGGGGTTCTGCATCAGAGAACAAGATTGACAAGATGGCCAAACTTTTAGATAACTTGACTGCTGAAATGCCTAAATTGAGGGGCCAAGGACATCTGTCGATGAGGGGTATAGGGCCAAGTGATTTTGCCCCTCAAAACCCAAATTTCATTCCTTATAGAAGAGGAAACCCCCCTGTTCAGATTATCAGAAGGGAGAGAAATCAAGGGGAAGACCATGGTATAAGAGCTCCATTTCAAAATGCTGTATTAGAAGAAGAGCCATAATTCATTGAAGATGAAGGAGAAGCTGAAGACAATATCCACTTCATGGAGGATGAGGTGGACTATTCTTTTCTGACATAGACAGAATATGAGGAAGCCCTGATTGCTGAGTAGATCACTGAAGAGGCTGTCTATCAGGCTGGTGATTAGGGAGGTTACCAACTGAGGTCTAGGTTGGTTTCTCCCCTCAAGAAGAATGCTGTACCTATCAAGTAGTCTGCTGCACCTGCTAGAAAGGTTGCTGTTTTACCAAAGAAAGTAGCCGTCCCATCCAAAGCATTGCATAAACCAGCACCTTCAGCCACACCTGATCAAGTCCAACTCAAACCTACAGCTCAGGAGGTAATATTTCCAGATAAGCTGCATTATTCTTTCAACCTTGAGTCTGAAATTCAAAAATTGAAAATCCCATTCCCTCTAATCGAGTTGATGAAGAACGATGCATTTAAAAACTCCATTCTAAATTCCCTTCAGCCCAAGGTGCACATTGACACTGACTTCATGAACCTGCAAGATGACAAGCCCGTTGTAACCCCGGGCCCCTTGATTGAATATCTAAAGGACTCCTGCCCACCATTCTATATATGCTTGAACCTCCATAATAAAATCCTCCATAACTGTCTGCTGGACTAAGGAGCCTCACATAACCTAATGCCAAAAACTGTGATGGATGAGATCGGCCTCAACATTACCAAGCCCTACCACGATTTATTCTCTTTTGACTCTAGGAAGGTAAAATGCTTGGGCCTCATCAAATATCTTGCTGTAAACTTAACCTAGCTGCCTTCGAAAAGCGTAATGATGAACATCGTAGTGGCTGATATTCCCCCAAAATTCGACCTCTTGCTGTCCCAGTTGTGGAGCAAAAGATTAGGCGGCACCCTTTAGATGGATCTCACATATGCTACCATTCCCATGTTTGGAGGGGAAACTAAGTGGCTGTACAGAGAAAATCAACTAGCATCCATCATAAGCAAAGAGAGCCACTCAATGAATCACCCAATTTACGCCGTGGACACTAATTTTGGATCCTGTATTTTGCAAATTGATGATAATCAACAGATGTCGGTTCAACTCACTGAGCCCACCCGTCCACGGCCAGAAAAAATCACAACAGCGATTTGGACCATGTATTTCGATGGGGAAAGCGCTAAGAACTCAGCAGGCGCAGGTACAGTCTTGATCTCCCCAACTAACGAGAACATTCACTTATCTTATAAGCTCGATTTCAAGACCACAAACAATGTAGCAGAATATGAAGCCTTGCTGCTGGGATTTAAAGCGGCCAAGGAGATGGGGATCACGTGCATGAATATTTTTGGGCACATAGACCTCATCATACAGTAGGTCAACAACACTTTTTAGATGAAAAATATCAGATTGAAGGCCTACAGGGACGAGGTATGGAAACTCAGAGACTCATTTGTGTTTTTTTAACTGTCATATGTTCCTAGGGATTTGGATCACCTAGCTGATTCCTTGGCTATCTCTGCAAGTCTGTTTGTTGCTCCTTTACCCCCTAGGCTCAGCTATGATGTTCAGGTCAAGTACAGACCCTCTCTGCCAGACAATGTAAAATTTTGGAGGGTGTTTGAAAATGATGGGGAGCTTAGTAAATTCCTTTAGTTAGTGGATGAATTCTTTGACATACACATAGACGAGGAAAACCTTAACGTGGAGGAATCCAAGCAGCTCAAGCTAAAAGATAAAGTGACTGAGCATGATATTGTCCAATTGCCTAGCAACCACATACCCCAAGGTCTAGTAGCATTGGAAGAATTGTTTGACCACAATGACATCCCTTTCAAGCCTACCAAAAGGGAGCTAGATCCAGTTGTCCAAGAGCTGAAAATAGGCAACCAAAGCCATCCAAAACTGAAAAATCTATCCACTGAGCTGACTGCTGAACAGAAGTTTGAATATTGCAGCTTGATAAAAGAGTTTACTGATGTCTTTGCATGGGAGTATAGTGACCTAAAAACGTATGACACCAACATTATCCAGCACAGGATTCCTCTGGAGAAGGACACCATTCCTTTCAAACAGAAGCTGAGACCCATAATCCCCCTTCTATTACCAGTGATTGAGAAAGAGATCCATAAGCTCCTCAAAGCCAAGATCATAATCCCCATCAGATATTCCAAGTGGATTGCAAATCTAGTAGTGGTGAGAAATAAAAATGGAGAAATCAGGTTGTGTGTGGATTTTAGAAACCTGAACAAGTGTTCCAAAAAGGACAACTATCCACTGCCCAATATGGAACATCTGATGCAGAGAGTATCAGGGGCCAGGGTCATGTCCTTCCTTGATGGTTTCTCTAGATACAACCAAGTTGTTGTGCACCCAGATGACCAAGAGAAGACTGCCTTTACTACCCCCTAGGGCACCTTCATGTATGCTAAAATGCCATTTGGGCTAATGAATGCTGGGGCTACTTTTCAAAGAGCTATGGACCTAGCTTTTGTAGGGATAAAAGATAAGTTTGTGGTGATATATTTGGATGACTTAACAGTTTACTCTCACAGCCATCATGACCACTTGCAACATTTAAGGAAGGTATTTATGAAGTGCAGAAGGTATGGAATATCACTGAACCCCAAGAAGTACCAGTTTGCACTTAATGAAGGAAAGCTCCTAGGCCACATAGTCTCAGCTAAAGGTGTAAAGATCAATCTGGTAAGAGTGGAGGCAATTCAACAGCCATCACTACCAAGGTCGAAAAGAGACATTTAGTCCTTTTTAGGCAAGATAAACTTTGTCAGAAGGTTTATTCAAAATTTCTCCAAGTTGGTAAAGCACATAACAACCATGCTAAAAAAGGATGCAGAAATCAAGTGGAATGACCGAGCAAGAAATTATTTTGAAGACATTAAGAAAGCCATCATGGAGGCTCCAAACCTGATTAGTCCTGATTACACCAAGGGTTTTTACATTTTCTCTTTTGCATCTTATGACACAGTGGCAACTGTACTATTACAAAAGAATGATGAAGGTCTTGACCATCCAATTGCCTTCTTCAGCAGAACCTTGAGAGATGATGAGCTGAAGTATGACCCAATTGAGAAGTAGGCTTATGCTCTCATAAAATCTTTGAAGAGCTTCCGAATCTACATTCTCCATGCAAAGGTCATCGCATATGTCCCTTCAGCTGTAGTGAAGGATGTTTTGACTCAACCTAACATTGATGGGAAGAGAGCTAAGTGGATTGCCAAACTCATTGAGTTTGATATAGAGGTGAAACCCACCAAGCTGGTAAAGGGATTAGGTCTAGCCAAACTCATGGCCAAAGAAAACTGTGAACTGCTGGGAATGAATTTCACATGTGTCAGATCAGCAAAGGTGCAGACTATGGTAGCAGCTGAAACAGAAGTAAATCAAGATTAGAATAACAGTCCAGCAGTAGCTGAGAACATATCTTCATGTGAGTGGTACTCAGGTATCATTCAATTTTTGCTAAATTTAGAAGTTTCTCCTGATCTTACTCTTAACCAAGTACGAGCTCTTAAGTTGAAATCTATTAAGTTTTGCATAATTGACAATTTGCTGTATTGGAAGGATCAGTCTTGAGTTTTGTTAAGATGTCTAGATAAAGAGGAAGTAGAGTAGGTCATGCATCATTTTCATTCGAGTACATGTGGAGGCCACCACTATTGGAAAACCACATCCCATAAGATATTAAAAGCAAGATACTATTGGCCAGTCCTTTTTGCTAATGTATGCACTTTTGTAAGGGCCTATGACCAATTTCAAAGATTTGTAGGGAAGCAACAGCTCAAATCCTTGCCCCTTAGGCCTGTTACAGTGAATGGGTATTTCTAGCAGTGGGGTCTAGATTTCATAGGTGAAATAAATCCATCTTCCAGTGGACAGCTTAAATGGATCTTAGTAGCCATTGACTACTTTACCAAATGGATAGAAGCAATACCCACCAGAAATGCCACTCATCAAGTCATCATGAGATTCTTATATGAGAACATCTTCAGCAGGTTTGGTTGCCCGGTAAGGTAAGTAACTGATAATGCACAAACCTTTAAAACTGGGGCATTGGTTAAATTGTGTGAATCAATGGGTATTCAACTAGTGCACTCCACATCCTATTACCCACAAGGCAATGGCCTGGCTGAGTCATCCAAAAAAATCTTAGTCCGGATCATTAGGAAATTTCTAGAGACAAATCAAAAAATATGGGATTCAAAGCTTAAGTTTTCCTTATGGGCTGATAGGGTGATAGATAAAAGATCCATAGGGACTTCTCCATTCAAACTAGTTTATGGCACTGAGGCCATCTTTCCTATCCAACTCATCCTTCCAGTGGCAAAGTTCTTTCAGGAAGAGGAAGATGAACCAAATGATATGATGAGAAGGATGATGGATTTGGTGGAGTTACAACAAATCAGGGAGCAAGTGGTAGGAAAATCAGAGTCTCATCAATAGAGGATAAAGGGCATGTTTGACAAAAGAGCAAAGCCAGACAACTTCCAAGTCGGAGATTGGATCCTAAAGTGGGATGCTGTCAGATAGGACAAGGGGAAACATGGAAAATTTGACTCTTTATGGATTGGCCCTTTTGTCATAGACTAGGTATATGAAAATAACACCTTCAAATTGCAGAATCTAGAAGGTGAAGAGGTATTCGATGGCCCAGTAAATGGGTAGTTCTTAAAACTCTATTTTATTTGAGGCTTTGAGGCCTTATGATTGTAAATTAGTAGATAGTAGGTTGTTTTGCTTTCGGAATAAGACTCCATGCCCAATGGAATAATAAATAATAGTGTTAAGTTACTTAGTTACTTTTAGGGAAAGGCATTTTGGTCTGGGGTTCTTGGGACCTCACAGGGAGGTTCCCATCCCCGAGTAGGAGCCAGATGTTATCTCCCAAAATAAAATGAATTTATTTTTGATAGTATGAAGAATTTTAAATCATGCAATGAAGGATATGAAGATCACTAATAGTTTTGAAAGCCTTTATTTTTGATGCAAATCTCACAAATTTGTGACTTTGGTGGCTTGGGCGAGGATTAGAACATCTCATTAGCCACCAAAAGATGGAAGATAAATAACAGGTGGAAGACCCCTTCGGCAGTCAGGCGTATTGCTAAACTTTTCACTACCATCGGAGCGTTTTATAACAGCAATTGGAGGTTTTAAAGGCTACAGATCGGCGAGCTAGTTCCCAAAGGTGTCGCAACTGCAGAGAAAATAACGATTTAAGGCTCCAATTGTGAGAGGCTTTGAGTGCCGACGAAATCAGTTTAGGACTTAAAAAATTTAAAAGCATCGACGGGATAGTCCACTACAACACTGAAACGGAGGGATGCTTACAGACTACGCCTTCCGTGAGAAGGGGAAATCGTCGGCGATCGGAAGGACTAAAGACACATCATCAAAGAATTTAGAACCAAGAAGCTCCATGGCGATCGGGATAACTACAGACTAACCATCGACAAATTAGTCCTCTACGGAGCCACAACGACGGAAGAAAAACTGACTACGACTTCTGATCGATGACAAGAAACATTTCAATAGCGCGACAACAGATGAACATATCGGCGATCAGAGGGTCTAAAGACTAACCGTCGGTGAATTAGTCCTCTAAGGAGTCGCAAGGGCAGGAGATATACAGACTGCGGGTTCCATGAGTAGATGGAAACTTTGGCATAGAAGGTCTTAAAGACTAACCAACGACAAAATAGTTCACTGCGGAGCTGCAACTATGGAAGGAAGAAAGACTACGGCTTCCGATCGATGACAATAATCATTTCGATAGCGCAACAATAGAAGACCATCGGTGATCGAAAGACATACATACTACTGAACGGTGAGTTTACAATGAAGCATCTCTGTAGTGTCGACGGTGCAGGGGACTATAAGTTTCGATTTTAGCTTCTACCGACCTCCGAAAGCGATAAGGAGAAATCGTCGACAGTCAAGCATATAAGGTTTTATGTGGTACATTTCACCTCTAAAACTATGGCCACGTTCAGATAAAGGGCTTTGATATATTTGTTATTACCACTCCTGATCACCGATGAAGAAGCAGTCGCAATGATGGTGATTTAAGGAGTTGACATTGTGGCAAGGATGAGACTTGGGGCGTCGATGAAATAGAAGATAGAGATTCCGATCAGCGACTGCGGTGGTAAACAGTGGAAAAATTGAGACTTGGGGTGCTGAAACTGTGGAAATGATAAGAATTGGGGCTTCGATGAAACAGAAGACAGAGCTTCCGACCAACGACTGCGGCATCGAAGTTAAAAAGTTTCAGGCGGATTGGACAAGACTAGGCACTTCAGTAAAATGCTGATACACTGACCGTTGACGACAATTTCACAGTAAACCAGCAGTGGGAATGATCAGCGACCACTTCAATCATTAAAGGACCGCTTAGTGAACTAGATCTTCACAGTAGATAAACAAATAGTTAGCAAGGGTTTGAATCCCTAATTAGGAGAAACTACCACTTTCAATTATTTTTTGTGTAAACAGATCTGATTTTCAGGATCTGTAAATTTTGTAAAAGGTTATAAAGCCCATGATTATTTTATGAAGAAAGGTTCGACTCTGGGGATTTATGAGCCTGTTCCATTACCAAGCGTCTCATCTAGTTTACTCTAATTATAAGATCTTTTGTTGTGATTTGTTCAACCATCTCTTTCTTTACTGTGTTTATTGCCTGAATGTGCATTGAGGTAATTTTCAGATTTATTAAAGGGCCGATAGCTGTCATCCTATTGGTTATTTAGTGATATTTGATTTATAAATACCATCCTAACAAGATTTAGCCATTTATATGCATGTGTTATGTGTGTAATTCTACCAGCCTGGTGAGTTCTCCATCCCTGCACCTTTTTGTCAAACTACTAAACAAGTTGTAACTAAAATCCTTGTGATTGAGTGAGCTTCATGGATGTCTTAAGAGTGAGAGGTTATATAGGTTATCCAGCTTGATCCAATTCAGAAAAACCGTAAAAATAGTTTAAGTTACCAGGCATCCTCGAGCTACAACCTAGAGGAGTTTCCTAAAGTGATAACAAATACCATTGAACCTCAACCATTTTGCAATCACCATCTCCACACACTATCTTTACACTTGCAACATCCATTTTTCTGACAGATATCAAGTTTCTCACTAGATTTGGAATGTGTAACACTCTAGGCAGATTTCTAATTCTTCCATCCTTGAGTTTTAGCTTAACTCTATCACATCCAATGATACTGGCTGGTGAATCATCTCCAAGTACACATATCCTCCATTGTACTTTTCATATTCACAAAACCACTCCCTATGAGGGGTCATATGACATGATGCACCTGAGTCAATCAACCATATATCATGTTATGAATTATTACTTGTGGAATCTAGGTAAACATCCCCTCCTTCTGAGGAGGTATTCACCTATGTGGAATGGGTATCCTCAAATCCCTTTGCTTTCTCAACATTCTTAGATCTCCAATCCTTTTTATAGTGCCCAACTTTACCACATTTCTAACACTTCCTTATTCCTTTTCCTGGGGATTTAGATCCCTCTTAGATCCCTTATTTTTGTTTCTCTCCTAGGGGTGGCCTCTCACAAATAAGGCATCCATGCTATGATTATCCTTGGTTTTCTACTTCATCTCTTATAATAGTAGGGATGATACTATTCCATTAAATTTTAAGGTCGCTTGACTAACACTACCTATTGCAACAATTAGGATGTTCTAGGAATCTGGAAAAAGAACACAATAATGTAATACATTTATCTTATTCATCCATTTTAATGCCAACCGAGGTTATCTGAATTACCAGAGTATTGTGGACATTCAGATGTTTTGCAACTATGTCATTTTCATCCATTTTGAGATGAAACAATTTCATTTGTAGAAACAACTTGTTCACAAGGGATATTGATTGATACAAACTCCGTAGTTCCCCCCAAAGATTTACTACGCGATCTTCACTAGATACACTCAACAAAACATAGTATGATAAGCACAATCTAATTGTAATCCTCGCCCTTCTTTTTAATATATCACCATATTCTAATGATGTTCCAGTGGGTTTTGTACCCAGATCCACAACAATACACTATTCTTGATCTACAAGAAGATCCTATATTTTGAGATTCCACACCTCAAAGTTCTGGTCGTTGAATTTCTTAATCTCAATTCTTAAACTGCTTGACATTCTCTTTCAATTCACAAATCAACACTGCATAGCTCCCAATGAACCCAGGTTTATCACAAATCCAAGATTTATCAACCACGTCAAACCCTCAATAACAAAGGATTGGCAAGGATTGTCCCTAGAATCTATGCAATGCTAGAAGACCAGCAAGCATACCATTAATCAATTGTGGTTGAGGTTGAATGTAAGATTGATAAACAATTTATTTCTATTTTGATTGACAGTGGATCTACTAATAGTTATGTCACTCATAAAATTGTTGAGAACTGTGCTTAAAAAAAATCAACTAAATTGTGGTTGGTTCAACTAGCCACTAGAACCAAGAGAAAATTTAGTGAGATGGTGCAGAAATGTACATTAGAAATGGATGGACTCTTCACATGGGAAAATATGAATATTTTTCCAGTTGGTTTGTATGATGTTCTCATTGGAATGGACTAGATGCAAATGCACAAAGTTAAACTTGACTGCTACAACAAGAATTTTGAATGCATTGATGAAGAAGGAAACCCAAGGGTTGTAAGGGGCATTCAAAAGGTAATTTCTATCAGAAAATATTCATCCATGTAATTGAATATTTTCTCTAAAAAAGGATGACAATTGTACGCAACTAATGTACACAATATAACATAAAACGACCTTCCAAAGTTGGAGGATTATTATGTTTTGCAAGAATTAAAGGATCTATTTCCTGATGAGGTGTTAAGAATTATTCTAAAGAGGGACATTGATTTTACAATTTAACTTGGGACAAGAGTTGCACCAATGTCTAAGTGTAACATCCCCTTCACCCAATCCAACCCGGGGAGGGGACATTAACTATCCACGAGTGTCTGAATTTCACCCCAAAGACAAATTACGATTCCATATTATTTAAAAGATGTGTGTAGAGCATAAATAAGTATACACAACAGAAATAAACTCAATCCACATACATCTAGCATGCAATTACCAACATAATCATTAGATGCATCAAATAAAAACATTGCAAGTTGAAGTAAAAAAGAATACTTATCTTTATCCAACAAAAACCCAAGAAACTAGCTATATAAGATATTCCACCCAACCGTAAGCAGTCTATCAAACATATAGTATTTTTGCTTAGAGGCCACCCCCAAGCTGGGCTCTAAGGCCACTAGGTTAAAGGAAACACCTAAATTCTTCTCTCTCTCATCCCACAACTTATTATGCTCTCTATGCTTATCCAAATGCTCATATAGATCTCTATAGGGATCTCACTCAGCCCTCACAGACTTGGCTCCCACAATACTTTCCCCACACAACACCCTTTTATGCTAAGGCATCCCCTTCACTGATCCATGCTTCTCTTGGGTGACCCATCTTTCTAGGTGCTTCTAGTGTGTTCATAGGAGGAGAACAATCTGGTGGCTACTGTTGGAGAACCACATGTAGCCTCAATTTGTGGCTTCTCAAGCATCTATGAGAAACATAACTCATCAGGTAAGGGTTCCTAGCTTGCCTAGCCTCTCTACTCACCTACAACCATATATTTCCCCTTCAAATATATAGTCATGTCTTCAAATTCGAATATCTGGGTTGTACATTCTGGTAAATGGTCATGAACAACAATGTAGAGCTCTGCATAATGTATATCTACATACAAGAATGACAGAATGAAGGTTTGACTCCAAGAGATATTAGATAATGATGAAAAGATAACTAACATAACTTTTAACCATAGTCAAAAGGACTCTTGACAATTGTAAACTAGCTTTTGGTAGCTAAAAACTAACTTTTGGTAGCTAACAAAACTGTTAGAAAAGTGTAGACAACCCCATCCTTCAATAAATACATGAGGTGATTTTTCCCACCAACCTCACACATGCATTCAATGGTTGGAAAATAGTAAAAAAGGAGATAATTGGCTTATTCAAGGCACATGGAAGACTTTGGATGAGTTCTAAGGTTGACACTTGGCAAAAAAGGATATGGTCTACCATAGACCTCCTTTCCTCTTCCCCTTTGGTGGAAACATAACCCCTCTAGTGTTCTTTACATAGCCATCTTCGACCATTTTATAATTTATGCACATAGTGTTTACATATATTTTGAGTTAGCATGGCAAGCCACCCATACAATCCAAATAACAATATTTACATCATACATGCCTAGCCATTCGCTAGTCGGGCCTTGACCTTGAGCTATGCACTAGGAATCCATACTAGGATAATTACATCATTTACATAATTTTGGTTAAATGTTTTCCAAATCGAAATTGGGGACATTTTAATCCTCTCCCCCTTGGAATGACATTGTCCTCGATGTTCTATTGGTTATCAACAAGGTTCCATTCTTTATGAATTTCATATTATTCCATTGGGTGAAATTTTAGAACCCCATAATTCATAAATCTCCCCTCTGTTGGTCGGATGGATGAATGGGGCCATTACAGAGTGGTCTTTAAGATATTGGATGTAGCACGGGGACTACGTGGGCTTGAACCCGTAATCAGAGGCATAAAACCTGAGATGCACATGAAGTGTTAATAAGCATTGTTTGTAAAAATCTGTGGGTTTAAATTATGACTAGTGGAATTGAAACTATTTTTTTACCAGTAGGAAATTCAGGGAATGTTTTTGAATTCATTAAGCCATTTGTGAAAAAAAATTCCACTTTGTTACATAATAGAGATATTTTGAGTTGGAGGAAAATCAAAATTCCATTTATTTATGACTGGGAAAATTTGAGAAATTTGATATGGACCCCACTCATGCCATGCATATAGGAGTCTGACATGGACTAGCCATGTCAGAGGAATGCGCAAGTAGTCCAACATCCTAAGTACACAGGAACGAGATAATGATCCATGGGCACACTGGAGAAGAGGTCTGTAGGTTGCCACAAAGAAAGGTTCATGAGTGGTGCAGAGAAGACTCCATGGGTGCAATGGAGAAGAGGTCTGTGGGTTTTCATGGGGCAAGTTCTGTGGGTCTTATAGATAAGAGTTTTTGGACGCAACATAGAAGATTTCATGGGTGCAATAGAGAAGAGGTCTACAGGTTGTTATGGATAAAGGTTCATAGGTTCTCTAGAGAATTGTTCATTTGCAAAACCGAGAAGAGGTCTACGGGTTTCCATGGAGATGATTCTACTGGGGGCACAAATAGAAGTCCACGAGAGCAATAAAATGAAGGTATGACTAAAAACCACGATGGGTCCCATGCTAGTGCATCATAGTTTCTTTGAGGTGGCATGAAAAGAAGGTCTGACAAGGTATCGATGATTCCATATCAGTGCACATCTGTCGAGGGTGAAAAATTGTCACCGGAGAAAGAGGTCCAATGTAGTCATTGGTACCCATATAATAGGGTTTCCCTTAATAGAATCTCTGAAAAGTTTGATATGATAAGGTCAATAGGGAAGGTCCGATCCATCGATAAAAAATAAAAAAAGATAAAAAATGGTATGGAGCTCGAAAATTGATTTGGCCATAACATGATAAATTTATCGTAGAATATGATGAGACCTAAGGTGTTGCGACACCATTGACGAATTCCACGTAAATATTAGTGAGAGACCCAAGTCCATCCTACTCTGATTTAACAAAAAAATGAAATCATGACTTTTAAATATTAGTGTCCAAAGACCCGATGAGGGTCATGTTTGGGTCAAAATCGCTATGGTATGATTGTGGACCAGGAAAGCAGATAGCTATGGAAGATTGGGACAAATTCCAAAAGGCATGAATTTGGGATGTGCCAATGAGGGACAAAATCCACTATTTAAGAGCAATTTTTGGGGATTTCAGAAAGCTTGGAGGAGGTAAAAGTGACCCTAGATGTCAAAACCAAAAATTGTTTGAACTCAACATTTTACCTACTCATAAAAATAGACAACTTTGGTTAGACGATGTTTTTCTAGAAATGCTTAGTTTGGGAGATAACCATTTTTGCTAAAAAATCAAAGTTTTGAAAAAGTATAAAAGTCAAAAGTAGTCAATTCTATAATTTTATAGAAGTTGACTGGAGCATTGGATCAGAGATATGAAAGTTTCCAAGTGATCCTTGTTATATATACTAACAATTCTATATATAAAAGTTTTTCTATTTCTTGCTATATTTTCTTCTACATGTGATTGAAGTTGGTCTTCGAAGCTAATTGCACCAGTAGAAAAACTGCATAATTGGGCAAAATTAACCGTTTTGGAGGGTTGTAACTTTCATATTAAAGATTAGAATGAAACACGAAGATAGGAATTGGAAATATTATCCATATGGGAATGATGGTGAAAGTCAGAAAATGAGAGGGAGATTCAAGTGTTCCGATATTTTAAGAGAAAAGTGTCTGTAACCTTATGTTGACCCAAAAAATGTCAATATGGGTAGTTTTCAGAATGCATGCAATTTAATTTTATAATTTTTTTAGAATGTAATGAAGATAATAAATGTGTTTATATGAACACTTTTGCAGATTCAATATCATATCAAGAACACTTAAGGGTCAGTATTCAGTTTAGTATGGAAATCCTTGGTCTTGGTTAGGCCAAGAAGACCATCATCAGAGATGATGCACATGATTCTTACACGGCCGAAAAATATATCATGGGAGAAAACACGCACGTAGAAAATGTAGAAACAAAATCTAATGGACGATAGAATGAAGTAACTCCCCTGTACATTGCAGAAACCATGAGAATCCTAAGAGTGGAATTGCAATGTTGTAGAGGAGATAATGAGAGGCTGATTAGAGCTCAAAAAGAACAAAACCAGATGAATGTAGCTATGCTCCAAAATTTAATTGACATTCATAAGATGATTAATCCTAATCAACACTTAGAAAATCAGGAAAAGGGTGGGGGTAGCTCTAGGAGAAAATCTCATAAGAGGATCCATACCTTAAGAAGAGCATATGGAGATAGGACATAGATTCCACAAATATCTTCTAATGAGTAACCTAACTCTAAAGACTCTTTTGATGTTCAATATCTTCATCTCATAGGAATAAGAGGAATATTCTTTCAAAAACAACTCACATGGATAATTTAGGAAGGTCAGATCTCCTACATTTGATGGTGAAGTAAAATGTCATATCCCCACATTTTGATAGCCAGAATTGTTGACCTTGCCTAGCACCAAGGGGGTCAAAAGATGAATTAAATAAATTAACCTAGGATATTTGATTTAATTGTCACTTAGGAGGCATGTACTTGGTATATTAATTGTCATCAAATATTATTATGTAATTAATTAGGTGGAAAATAAGTTTCCATTAATAGGAGGGCCACTTGGGCAAGCCAACTTGCCAAGGGAAAATTAGAAACTGTATGAAAAAATCAACCAGACATGAAAAGGGAAAGTGCCAAAATATATGACAAAATAATTCAAATACAAAATAGGCAACAATTGACAAAGGAGGGTGCAATTTCCTTTTTGGGGTTCAGTCATAAAAATAGGAAAGCCAAGAAAAGCTATCATAAGGAAAAATAGCAACTATGGGTCAAGGAAAGCAGAGTTTCCAAATTGGATGAAGGTGGATGAAAGGGAAACATATTTATTGTCTTACACATGCTAATTTCCTCAAGGAGGGTGAATTTGTGGCTAGGGTTAGGGTTTAATAAGTGGTAACTTGCTTAACAAGTGATTGACTTGCTCAACAAGTCACCCAGGTTTATTTAAAGACAATTGGAGCTCCATTTATTAGTTTTGATGTTTATTATGTTGATTTTTATGAAGCCAATTCTTCCTTTTTGAGTGTTGTGCCTCAGGTTCTTGGGAGATGCACCCCAAGGTTCTCATTCCCTCTCTCCTCTTCCCCTCTTCTCCCCTTCTCATTGCAGGTTACATTGGAGCTATGAAGCATCCTCTCTAAGTTGATTTAGGATTTGTTAGAAGCCTACAGCCATCCATTACTATATATGATATTTCATTAACAGGTCCAATATTTTTCTATATCTAAGGGTTCAAACCTCCATGCCCTTCCTTGTATTATGTCAATAAAATACATTGTAATGATGCACAATGTTGAAGAGAGTGTTATAGTTAATTGATGATAGTAATTTCAAGTTTATTGGATGTAATATGATATCATAAACATTCTCTGCAATTTTTATTCCAATCTGATTCGAAATGGCTGAGATTTACTCATTTTAAGTCAACCTAGTCTAAATTTGCATTGGAAAATAACTAGTTTTACTAAAACTGATGTAAAACAAGTTATGTAAACTCAAACCGATATTTGTCAGTTCTTGTGGGTCAGTAATAGTCCTACATTCCCATATCAATCTCCAAAACCATTTTTTTATGGGTCGTACCACCCTTTTGGATCCTCCTTTGCGTAGGGTTTCTCTTGACCAAAATTGCCAGAAATCCCCAAATTCACCCAAAAAAGATTAAACTTTCCAGAACCTTAGAAAACTATATAAATACATTTTTTTATGTTACATTAAGGTTGGAACAAACCTCTGCAAGTTTCCCGAAGCCTCTATTTGAAACAGACCGAACTATTATCCTTAGTTTCACGGTTTGGATGCCCATAAGTGTGGTAGTAGGTTTCCGCGGTGCAGAATCTGAACCCTAAATGGTACTAGATATAAATGTGTTAGGGGAGAGGAAATTACATGTCTGAAATCTCTTTGTTTTCTTCCCACTTATCACTCTTTTCCTCTGCAAAATTTCCCAGAAGAAACCCTTGTTTTTCCCAATCCGAGAAGGCTCTGTGTGAACCAATTAAAATTTCAGAATTGTTTAAGTAAAATTACAGAATTAAAGTGTTCAGGTCTCCACACCAGACTTAGGACATTACAGAAAATATGGCCAAGAAGTTGGTGCTTGACTTCTTGGGATGAGGAAGTATTTCCAAGTCCAATAGTACTCAGGAAACACGAAGGAAAAATTAGTCATATTCAATTTGAATGGAAGAGCATCTATATGGTGGGATCACCTTATGCAAGTGAAGAAAATCAATGAAATAAGAATTGTGTGGAAACAATTCAATAAGTATTTCAAGCAAATGTATCTCTCTAAGAGGTACTATGATGAAAAAATCAAAGAGTTCCATGAATTGATATTGGGGAAAATGAACATGGAGGAATATGCCAATAAATTCTTGGAGTTGTTGAGGTATGTAAAGTGTAGCACATATGATAAAGTCAAAATTCAATGTTTTATAAGTGGGTTACCTTAGTCCTACAAGGTCATCATTGAGTTTGATGAGCCTCAAAATCTATATGAAACCATAAGGAAGAAAAAGTACTACTATGATCAAAGAATAAGCAAGACAAAATTCCACAAGGCATGGAAAGGTAAGAAGAAGGAGAAGTTTGAACAAATAAAGAATGGATTTAAATTGAAAGTTCTAAAACCATTTAAGTGTAACATTGCATATAATTATTATGTCAAATAGAAAGTAAACAATGGAATTCACACATTATAAGTTTTAAACCTATGTAGAGAAGCAAATCATACAAATTCTTTAAGCAAAACAAAGATTACACTATAACATTCTCTCATAATACACATATATTTACCCTAGAAACCCTTAACTTGGAAAACCAGTAAACCTTGGAACCACAACTCCTATTTTCTCATTATGATTATGATTAACTCACAATATAATATAGGTATTTTGTAGCCCCCAATACTCTAATTTTTTAGCCCGAATTACAAAATATACCCCATCCCTTCACCTGGTTTAAAGTACATATTTTTAGAAAATTCCCCAAAAGAGGAAAAAACAACCAAAAAATTCGGGCTTGTTATCCTCATGTCAGAAATGGCCTAATGACCATTTTCAACATCAAAAACATCTTGACATCCATTTCTGAATGGAAGCATACTACCAACATGTTTTCGTGAAGGTACTGACAGGGATCGTCAGACACATCGTTGACAGGCGCACCTCCCACGCACACATGCAAAGAATATAACATATACCCAACATTCTCCCAATTGTTGTTTTGTTTGCATAGATATGAGTCACGTACTCATAAAATCATAGGTTCAGGGCATCAATGCCCATATATTATCTACACCACGAGAATTTCTCTTTACTGATAGAATTTGTTAATGAGTCTGCAACATTTTTTAAGGTGTCAATCTTTTCCAATGATACCTTCTTGTCCTCAACCATATCTCTCACAAAGTGATATTGGACATCAATATGATTTGTCATAGCATGATAAGCAGGGTTCTTTGCTAGGAATATTGCACTTTGGCTATCACAATCTAACCTTATAACTTTCTATACAAACCCAATATGTGAACACAATATTTGCAACCATATAAGTTTTTTTCTTGCATGAGTGGCTGCCATGTATTCAAATTCTATAGTTGAGAGTGAAACTACAACCCGTCTCTTGCTCATCCAACTGATAGCTCCTCCAAATAGGTTAAACACATACCCACTTGTAGGTATTTTGTGACCAATATCTACAACCCATTCTACATCAACAAATCCATGTATATTTATTACTTTGTCTGGTCTAGGTCTTCCTTGGTAGCAAATTGCATAAGCTGTGGTGCCATGCAAATATCTGAAGACCCTCTTTACATCTATCCAATGATCCTTTCCTTGTTTTGACATATATCTGCTCAAAACTCTCATTGCATGAGCATTGTCTATTCTGGTATAGACCATTGCATACATCAAACTACCCACTGCAATGACACATGGAACTCATGCCATATCTTCTTCTTCTTCTTGTGTCTTGGGACACTTCTCTATAGATATATTTACACCTACGAGAATAGGAACCTTGATTGACTTACTTTCTTGCATGTTACATCTATGTAGTACCATCTCAACATATTTTCTTTGATTTAACCAGATCATCCTATTTGCACGATCCCTTCTTATCTCCATTCCCATAGTGATGTTTTCATCACCGAAATATTTCATGTCAAATTTGGATGATAGTTGAGACTTCACTTCCTTTATAACATCTTTGTTGTTTCCAATCAACAACATGCCATCAACATACAATACTATGTTAATGAAGTGATCACCAACCTGTTTTGAGTATATAGAGTGATCAAATTTGCTTCTCACAAACCCCAATCCAAGTATGTATGTGTTAAACATTTGGTACTACGTCTTTGGAGATTGCTTTAGACCATAAAGGGACTTCTTTAGTTTACATACCAAATCTTTCTTTCCCTTTACTAAGAACCCTTCTAGTTGTTTCATGTAGATTTCTTCTTCCATATCCCTATGTAAGAACATTGTCTTCACATCCATCTGCTCCACTTGAACATCAAAAGAAACAACAATAGAAGGAAGAAACTTTAATAGAATTTAATTTTGCAAGTGGATAAAATATTTCACCAAAATCAATTACCTCTACCTGGTATTATCCATTTGCTACCAAGCAGGATTTGTACTTCTCCACTTTACCTTATGCATTCAACTTCTTTTTAAACAACCATTTTCTCCCAATGAATTTTCTTCCACTTGGTAATTGGACTAGATCCCAAGCTTCATTTTTGTCCAAGGAATCCTTTTCTTCAACCATGGAATTCTTCTAGAGATCACTATCCTTTGAATCAACAACTTCCTTCACATTTCCAGGATCATAATCAGAAATAGACAAAGAAAAATGAGAGAGAAAATAAGGAGGGGAATACCTTTCTGCTTTCCTTCTTTCTCAAGATGATCTCCTCAAAACTAGGGTATGAGGTTCTTCTTCTTCTGATTCAACTTCTTTTGTTGAGTCATATTCTTCACCTTCTATCTCAATCTCTATTTTCTCTAGTTCCTTTTCCATTGGAGTTGCTTCTTGTCTAGGGACTTCTTTCACCTCTCTAAACACAACATCTCAACTATAAACAATCTTCTTTGTTACAGGATTGAAAATGTTATAACCTTTCATACCATATTTATAGCCAATAAATATACACTTCTCAACTTTTCTATCCAACTTGTTCCTTTTCTCCTTTGGAACATGTAGATAACCATCACAACCAAAAAAATTCAGATGCTTAATAAAGGGTTTCTTATGAGTCCATACCTCTTGTGGATTTTAATCAATCAATGTTGATGTGGGTGATTTATTTACTAAGTAACATGTTGTCTGCACTGCTTCTTCCCAAAATTCTTTTTCTATCCCAACACTGTTTAGCATGCACCTTGCCTTTTCCATCAATGTCCTATTAATTGTTTATGCAAATCCATTCTAATGAGGTGTGTATTTAGTAGTATTCTGCCTTGCTATACAACACTACTTATAGAATTCATCAAATTCATTCCCACAGAACTCTCCACCATTATCTGTCCTCAACACCTTTTTTTCATTATGTTTGGTTCTCTATAAGAGCCTTAAATTCTTTAAACTTAACAAATACTTTAGATTTGGTTCGAAGGAAATAAATCCATGTGTTCCTTGAGAAATAATCTATAAATGAAACATAATACATAGATTTTCCTAATGATGTAACATGAACAGGTCCAAACACATCACTATGTATCAATTCTAGAATTCCCTTTGCTCTTGTAGCATCAGATGCACATCTTACTCGGTTATGTTTTCCATATATGCAATGTTCACAGAAATCAAAGTCCCGATAGAAATTAATCACACCTTCAACCATACATTTACCTTGTAATGCTTGAAGTCCCTTTTCTCTGATATGCCCCAATATTTGAGGCCATAACATTGTCTTTCCTCCTGATGGGGCCGGTCTTCTATCATATTTACCTCCTTCCTCAAGCACAACAAAACTATTACATTCATCAATGATGGCGCTTCCCAATAGTTTGTATAGATTTCCATACCGAACTCCCCCCATCAATACCATTGAATCTCGAACCATTTTTCAACCACCATCTCCGCACACAATATGTACACGTCAAACATCCACCTCTTCGACATATATCAAGTTTCTCATTAGATATGTAATGTATAACACTCTAGGTAGAGTTCTAATTCTTCCATCCTTGAGTTTTAGCTTAAATCTATCACATCCAATGATACTGGCTGGTGAATCATCTCCAAGTACACATCTCCTCCATTGTACTTTTCATATTCACAAAACCACTCCCTATGAGAGGTCATATGACATGACGCACCTGAGTCAATAAACCATATATCATGTTTTGAATTATTACCCATGGAATCTAGGTACACATCCCCTCCTTTTGAGGAGGTCTTCACCTATGTGGAATGGGTATCCTCAGATCCCTTTGCTTTCTCAACATTCTTAGATCTGAAATCCTTTTTATAGTGCCCAACTTTTCCACATTTCTGATACATCCTAAATGCTTTTCCAAGGGATTTAGATCTACCCTTAGATTTACATCCCTCCCAGGTCCCTTATTTTTGCTTCTATATTCAGGGTGGCCTCTCACAAATAAGGCATCCGTGCTATGATTATCCTTTCTGCCTCATCTCTTCTAATAGTAGGGATGATACTATTTCATCAAATTTTAAGGTCGCTTGACTAGCACTACCTATTGCAACAATTAGCTAGTCCTAGGAATCTAGAAAAGAACACAATAATGTAATACATTTATCTTGTTCATCTATTTTAATGCCAAAAGAGGTTATTTGACTTATTAGAGTATTGTGGACATTCATATGCGCCGTCACTATGTCGTTTTCATCCATTTTGAGATGAAACGGTTTCTTTTATAGAAACAACTTGTTCACAAGGGATTTCGATTGATACAAACTCCCTAGTTTCCCCCAAATCTTTACTGCATAATATTCACTGGATACACTCAACAACATAGAGTATGATAAGAATAATATAATATTACTCCTCACACTTCTTTTTAATTTATCCCAATCTTCTTATGATGTGCCAGTGGGTTTTGTACCCAGATCCACAACAATCCACTATTTCCAATCTACAAGAAGATCCACCATTTTGAGCTTCCATAGCTCAAAGTTTTGGTCATTGAATTTCTCAATCTCAATTCTTAAATTGCTTGATATTCTCTTTCAATGTACAAATCAACACTGCATAGATCCCACTGAACCCAGGTTTATCACAAATCCAAGATCTATCAACTGTGTCGAACCCTCAGCAACAAAGGCGTCCCCTTGATGCCAATAATCAAGCTTTGATACCACATGTAAGTTTTAAACCTGTGCAAAGAATCAAAACATACAGATTCTTCAATAAAAACAAATATTACACCACAACATTCACACATAAAGCACATATATTTATTTTGGAAACCCTTAACTGGGAAAACCAACAAACCTTGGAGCCACACCTCCTATTTTCTCATTCTCATTATGAATAAGTCACAAATATAGGTATTATGTAGCCTCCAATACCCAAATCACTTAAATCCGATTAGAAAATAGACCCCAATCCCTTAAATGGGATTAAATTACATATTTTTAGAAGATTACCCAAAATTGCCAAAACAACCCAAAAATTCGGCCTTGTAGTGCTTGCGTCGGAAATGGCCTAATCACCGTTTCTGACATCGAAACGACCTAAATACCATTTTCTAATGAAAACGTCTTGCCAACCTATTTCCATGAAGGTGCCAACAGGGATCGTCAGACGTGTCACTGATAGGTGCACGTCCCACACACACATGCAAATAATATAACATATACCCAACACACATTGTTCCCTAGAAACCCTAAGGGGGGAAACTAGCTTAACTTAGAGCTTCACTGCTCTCTTTCTTTATTTTTTCTTTGCATTAATTCAACCATTTACAATACAATAAACAAGTATTCACCAACCTCTAAAACCCTAATTCTCAAACCAAAATTAGATTAAAATGGGCCAAAAACCATTAATCGAAAAAAACAAAAAATGGGGTTAAATGACTGCTAAACCCTCACCGAAAGGGGAGTATTCATGCCATGGATATAACACACACCCAACACAATCCACCCCATTTCAAAAATATATAGAGGCAACCACCATAGGGCATGACCAAACAAGCTAGGATGATGGGAGATAGGCCAAGAGAGCTAAGGGAGCCACTTCAGTGTTGAGAATGTGGAACATACTTAGAAATTGTCCACATTAGAATGAGAGTGCTAAGAAAATTCACAATATCTAAGAGGTCAAAACTGTGGGTCTAGTGGCAAGGATTGTCCCTATAATCTATGCAATGCTAGAAGACCACCAAGCATACCATTAATCAATTGTGGTTGAGGTTGAATGTAAGATTGATAAGCAATTTATTTCTATTTTGATTGACCATGGATCTACACACAGTTATGCCACTCATAAAATTGTTGAGAATTGTGCTTTAAAAAACTTACTAAGTTGTGGTTGGTTCAACTAGCCACTAGAACCAAGAGAAAATTTAGTGAGATGGTGCAGAAATGTCCATTAGAAATGGATGGACCCTTCACATGGGAAAATATGAATATTTTTCTACTTGGTTTGTATGATGTTCTCATTGGAATGAACTGGATGCAAATGCACAAAGTTAAACTTGACTGCTACAACAAGACTTTTGAATGCATTGATGAAGAGGTAAACCCAAGGGTTGTAAGGGGCATTCCAAAGGTAATTTCTATTAGAAAATTTTCATCCATGTAATTGAATATTTTCTCTAAAAAAGGATGACAATTGTACGCAACTAATGTACATAGTATAACAAAAAATGAAATTCCAAAGTTGGAGGATTATTTAGTTTTGCAAGAATTAAAGGATGTATTTTCTGATGAGGTGCCAAGAATTTCTCTAAAGAGCGACATTGATTTCACAATTGAACTTGGGCCAAGAGTTGCACCAATGTTTAAGTGTAACGTCCCCTTCACCCAATCCAACCAACATGAGGGGACATTAACTATCCATGAGCGTCTAAATTTCACCCCATAGACAAATTACAATTTCATATTATTTAAAAGATGTGTGTAGAACATAAATAAATATACACAATGGAAATAAACTCAATCCACACACATCTAGAAAGCAATTACCAACATAATCATTATATGCATCAAATAAAAACATTGCATGTTGAAGTAAAAAAGAATACTTATCTTTATCCCACACAAATCCAAGAAACTAGCTATATAAGAGAGATATTCCACCCAACCGTAAGCAGTCTATCCAACATATACTCTTTTTGCTAAGAGGCCACCCCCAAGCTGGGATACAAGGCCACTAGGGTAAAGGAAACACCTACATGCTTCTCTCTCTCATCCCACAACTTGTTATTCTCTCTATGCTTATCCAAATGCTCATACAAAGCTCTACAAGGATCTCACTCAACCCCCATATCCTTGGATCCCACAATACTTGCCCCACACAACACACTTCTATGCTAAGGCATCCCCTTCGCTAATCCATGCTTCTATTGGGTGATCCATCTTGCTAGGTGCTTCCAGTGTGTGCATAGGAGGAGGCCAATCTGGTGGCTGCTGTTGGAGAACCACATGTAGCCTTAATTCGTGGCTTCTCAAGCATCTATGAGTAACATAACTCAACGAGTAAGGGTTCTTAGCTTTCCTAGCCTCTCTACTCACCTACAACCATATATTTCCCTTACAAATTTGTAGTCCATTCTTCAAATTCAAATTTCTAGGTTGCATAGTTTGGTAAATGGTCATGAGCAACAATGGAGAGCTCTGCATAGTGTAGATCTACATACAATAATGAGATAATGAAGGTTGGCTCCAAGAGATATGAGATAATGGTGAAAAGATAACTGACATAACTTATAACCATAGAAGAAAGGACTCTTGAAAACAACAAACTAAATTCTGGTAGCTAACAAAAATGTCAGAAAAGTGTAGACAACCCCATGCTTCAATAACTACATGAGGTGATTTTTCCCACCAACCTCAAACATGCATTCAATGATTGGAAAATAGTAAGAAAGGAGATAATTGGCTTATTCAAGTCACATGGAAGAATTTGGATGAGTTCTAAGGTTGACACTTGGAAACAAAGGATTTGGTCTCCCATAGACCTGCTTTCCTCTTCCCCTTTGGTGGAATCATAGCCCCTCTAGTGTTCTTTACATAGCCATTTAGGACCATTTTATTATCTATGCACATAGTGTTTACATATATTTCGAGTTAGCATGACAAGCCACCCATAAAATTGAAATAACAATATTTACATCATACATGCCTAGCCATTCACTAGTTGGGCCTTGGACTTGAACTCTGCACTAGGAATCCATACTATCATAATTACATCATTTACATAATTTTGGTTAAATGTTTTCCAAATCGAAATTGGGGACATTATAATCCTCTCCCCCTTGGAATGACACCGTCCTCAATTTTCTCTTTGTTTTCAACAAGGTTCCATGTCCTTTTCAACTGCATTTCCAATGCCTTCCTCTTCATGTCCACTTTTCCTCCAATAATACCTATGCTCAAACAATGAGTCAATTTACATGTCAAGTTCATTCTCATATAATTCATCCCTTATAGGATTTTTAAAACCATACCTGAAACATATACACATGTATATTTACATTAAACCAGTAAGAAGATGCAAAATAAACCAAATACTTATTTGCATAAGCATCTTCCTTCAGCCCCATAGGTATCCTGCTTTTACTTCAAACAACTATGGCACCCACAAGACCTGCCCCACCATACACAAGGATGGTGTATATTCTTTGCTATACAGTCCCTCAAGTGTACCCACCCCTTCGAGTGCTCTTCAAGGTGGGAATTGAAACGTAACCAAGTTTTTACAAGCCTCAGATCACCTGTGCATACATATAAAACAATGTCAAGGAAGCACATTGGCTACACTACAACATTCAAATAACCAATGCCAAGCCAACACGCCAGATTGGTTTATCAAGCATTCCATGAACTATTATTGTAATCCATATCTCCTACTGGGTTTATAAAACATACAATAACCATTTCCAAGTCAACACCTATGTTGGGTTTATCAAGCAATATAAAGGAATACAACTTCATGACCCCTTCTCCTATGAAAACCACTGGTTCCTTCTAGGAATTCCATAGGAAACTCACTTGGATGTAGACTAGCATGGCCCCATAATTCCCACTCAAAAAACGCAAGCATGGTACCCCTTATATACTACAAAATCCTTCGTACATACACATCACTCCAGTACTCTTCAATGTGAGTGTAGAAACGTTACCAATACCCATGCAATCCTTTTGAGTATCCATTCTCTTACTGGGTTTAATGGCACTGTGGAGAGACAACCACATGCAAACAATTTTACAGGTTTTCTCAAAACCCAAACCACACTTGGCATTTTCTTTGCATTTTCATCTTCAACAACCATCATTTTCCCCAATGGAATATTTCCACCATATCACCTGCATTACATACAAGCATGCATTTCACATGAGATGTCATCATAATAATTTCAATTAAAAAAATTCAAATATGTTTACAGAAACTATATTTCCCAAACATGAGGTCCTTCTCATGATGCTTATCTCTTGCAGGCCATAGCATGTGGTCTTCCTACAAGGTGTCCTCCTGACATAATTCATAACCAACCAACCGGTAAATAACATTAATTATCAATTTCAATTGTGAATTTACAAGTATGTCTTCAAAAAAAATTAGATTCATTGTATCCATGAGGCCATCTTCATATTGTTTGGCTCTTGTAATTTGAAGCACTCTGCCCCTTATGATTTTACACTTGCTTTCATAACTTGGACATTCACATAAAACATTTCCTCTTGACACAATTCTAGATCAACCAAACATTCATTATAAGCAATTATTACCAAAAATTTCAAATCTGAAATTTACAAATATGTTCCCTACAGAAAATAGATTTCACAACCATGAGATCCTTCTCATAATGTTTGGCTTTTGTGTATGGTAGATTCCAACATTTATTATGGACTTACACACATTTCCATACCCAAGACAATTCTATCTAAAATTTGGAACTTCCAATGACCAAACTATTGGTGAGTATCCATGCATATAATCTTTTCATTGCAGCATTTACAATAGTCATTGAAGTGATCACAAAATTATAACACACAATAATTCAAACACTATCAACTTTTACTATCCCAAAGGCAATGAAATGCACTTACTTTATATGCATCATTATCACAATAAAATTGCAAGATACAATCACATTATCTATGCAATAAAATAAAACTTCCAATACTCATGATTACAAAATCATATTCCTTCATGCAACTCTGTCCTCCCAACATACAATTTCAGGTATCCCATAAAACATGAGTACCTTCTTCATGCAATTCTTTTCCCTACATCCATATCAACTCATGAAATGATCTCAGAATTGCGAACAATTCTATCATTTCATCTATTAGAGAATTAATGAAATCAATATATCACAACCATGCATTCACACAATGCATCTTAACATATGTACCCACACATATGCATGCATAAACATGGATTTACACAATACTTTAATGCACATTCACCCTATGCACCCTTGCATTGATTCATGGATACCATAATGTCATGTCACAATATGATTTTTTGGAAGGTCTAGCTAATGCCTTGACACATCACCCAACCACCTCCCCAATCCCTTGGTTAACTATCTGGGTTCCTTCCTTCTTCACCTGAACAAAACCTCGGGAGTTCACTCACTCCCTACTTGTTGGCAAAGAGGTTTCATCCCATATTAACACCAATAGGGAGTTCATGGGATACACTACCACATCAGGACAATAAGTTCTCATTTGCTTTGGTTATTAAACTCATAACCAAGATACACACATGGAATGATATTCTTTCATATGAATGCAATAAAAAATATAAACAATTAGATGGTACAAGGCCCATTTTCCTTTTTACCCCATACCTCATTGTTGTCCCTAGGGAAATATAGGAAGAATTCAGTGAGAATTCTTCCCAAGTAGATAAAGAATTCGGTCGTAGGAAGGAAAAGGTGCTGCAATAGAAGCAAAATAAGGAAGAACATGAAGCATAAGAAGGAAGAACAAAAAGTAGATGAAGGAATAGAAAAAGAATATAAGGAAGAAATAGCTAAGGCAAGAAGTAGTTGCCGAGGAAGCTGCAATAGAAGAAGAGTTTGTGAAGGAAGAGTTAGCGACATAAGAGAAGTCATGACAGAAGGAAAAGATGTGACGAGATCAACTACAATGGAAGAAACCATGTCCGAAGGCGTGCAACGACACAATGACTGAAAACAATAGTTCAAGGAATATCGTGGGTACGAGGTCGGCTAGAGTCAGCGAGAATCAGATGTGTGTTAAGGAATGAAAGAATCTTTGTAATTCAGGTTTTCAGTGCCTACTAAAAAGTGTCACTAGAATAGGAATGACAACCTGTTGGCTAACTAAATGAAGTCAGTTGATTTCGACATGTAAGAGTCTATAAGAAGGAAGAACCCAGGTTGTGTGCGGGTTACTTCTGTTACTTTTGTTTACTTGTGTTGTTGTTTTAGCTAGTTAGTACAATAGAGAGTCGGTTAGTTGTTTTGTGAAGAGTCGAAGAATCTGCTACTGAGTGCACATAAGTGTAGAGAAGGTCAAGTTGATACAGGATGTGTGCGGATTGGAAATAGAGTTAAGTAGAGAAGAGTCAACGACAGAAGACCAGAGAGAATGAGAGTAGAGAGAAGTCTGTATAGATAAGAGAAGAATATATAGAAGAGATTCTGCAGCTTAGTGCGCATACAAAAGGGTGCCATATATTTCTCATGCCATATGAAGAACGCCTTTGTGGTTTTTCTTGGATGGGTTTCCATACTATATGTTGTGTCGAATATGTAGATGATGAATGTGTTTGTGTCGCATGAATTTTTACTATGAATAACTGTTTATGTATTTTATTATGAATGAGTTTATATGCATCTGTTGCACCGTCATAATCAGAATTTCTTATAAGTCATTATATTTACTATTATAATATCCATCGACGGATGAATAGAGTTGCATCTTAACTATGCATAAAAAGTATGATCTAGGCTATGCCCAGGTGCACACTAGGGATAACAGTCGAATGAATGAGTCGAGCATTGTTATGGCGGGAGCATATAAGAAGAAACAACAAAGCAGGAAACACACTAGGTCAACAAGGAATATGCACACAGACAATATGCAAGGATTTGAACTGATTTATTAATTTTGCTCCATGAAAGATGGATGAATTAGATGATGTATATTACATTAATGTACATGCTTATATAGGATGCTATGATGCTTGGGTGACTACCCTTTACGTTCAGTTACAAAAGAAGTTATAACAGTTTAGAAGTTCAACCTTCATAGAGCATGTTGGTATGCTGTATGTCGAGGCGAGCCTGTCCAGGCGGACTTGTTGAATGAACATGTCGAGGCAGACCTATTGATGCAAACCTGTCGGCTGCTAGTTGGATCTTTCCTCTTTCCTTAAGAAACAATGGTCTCTATTGTGTATTTATTCAAGTGAGGAAACTTGCTGGCTACTTTAGTAGCAGCATACCATTTTCCTTGTGCAAGGATTTGTCCATCTTTAGCCACTTGAAACAAGGGAATGGAGTTCGTCCTTGTATGGCATATGTGATATCCCACAATGGTGTTGCAAAGAAGAGGTTCCTGAACATCTATATGCATGTCTTCAGGTCCTATTGTCTGCAAGTCGTTCTGTTCCAACAATGGTGCATGGTATGGATGAAGTATATATATGTTGAAAACTGAATGTAGGCCAAGGCATGTAGGAATGTCAAGTTGAAAAGTGTTTTCACCAATCTATTTAAGGATACTATATGGACCATATCACAAAGGTTTCATATTTCGCTATGGACTAGTGAAGCGCTCCTTCATTAGATGTAACCAGACCTGATCCCCAATTTGGAATGAAAGAGGAGTTCGATGCTTGTCGTGTTGGGCCTTAGATTTTGCATTAGCTCATTGAAATATATCCTATGCATGCTTTTTAATGTTGTATATTTGATCTTTGAACTTCAATGCTTTCTCCACTTCTTGTCCTTTGAATTTGGTGTCGTTCGATTGTGTCAAGGAACTAATTAAGTCGATAGGCGCTGAGGGTTGAAATCCGTAATAGATCTCAAATGGACTCATTCATGTAGAGCTGTGTTGAGCATGATTGTAGCTGTGTTGTGTGTATGGAAGGTTGTCATCCCATGTTCGACGATGCTTGTGGTTGTATATGAAAATCAATTGTATGACTAAGCGATTTACAACTTTTGTCTTTCTGTCTATGGATGGAAGGCCATTGACAAAGAAAGTCTCCTGTCGAGCTGTTGCCAGAGAGTTTTCCAAAAGGTGCCGACAAATATAGAATCTCTGTCAGAAATAATGGTCGTTGGGAGGCCATAATGTTTCCACACATGTTCAAAGAAGAGCCGAGCAGTCTACTGTGCTGTCTTAGTCTTCTTGCATAGTATGAGTATATCCATCTTGGAAAATCTGTTGACTACTATTAGTATTGCGTCATGCTTATGTTTGGTAGTAAGCTATTCCATTAAGTAGTCCATAGAATAGATTCCCATGTTCGAGTAGGAACTGAAGGGGCATGTACAGTCCTTGTCGTCGATTCAGAGGTTTAGCAAAGGCACAAACCATGCACGATCGAATGTACTTGTTGACGTTAGATTTAAGTGAAGGCCATTAAAAATACTTTTAGAGGATAACAAGTGTTTTTACGACTCTAAAATGTCCTGCATTCTTGTTGTAGTGTACATACCAAATGAGCTTCCGTCGGTGCTCACCGGTCGGTACACAAATATGTCCAAGCTTGTATAGCAAGGTTCCCTTAAGGAAGCAGTTGGTAGTTGACAACTTGTCGGTCTGAAGCTGTCAATAAATTGTAGAAAAATCATAGTCTACCGAATATAATTGTGGCTGAATACTGGTGTCATAACCGTGCATACTCATCACTGTAGATAGTAGAGTAATGGGTGGTTTGCTGAGACAATCGGCTGCGGCATTGGATTTTCCTTTCCGATACTTAATTACCAACTAAAATTGTTGCATATGATTAATCCACTTGAGTTGTTGGGTTGTCTGTAGTTTCAGTTGGGACGGAGAGAACTGAAAAGGTTTATGGTCAGTGAGGATGACTGTTTCCTTGCCAAGAATGTAGTGTCTCCATTGCTTAAGATCTTGCAGAATGGCATACAATTCTTTTTCATATGTTGAGTACCTTCTAACAATGTCACTAAAAGTATTAGAATGAAACAAGACTGGGTGACCTGATTAAGTGATCACTATGATGAGGGCATAGTCTGATGCATCCATATCAATCTCAAAGGGCTGATACAAATGAGGTAACAGAAGTACTGGTGCAGTACAAAGCTTGTTTTTTATTTGTTCAAAAGCTTGTTGTTGTGTCTGTGTCCATTTGAAGACAATTTTCCCATTTCCTTTCATCAACTGATTCAAAGGCCATGTGATGTGATTGAAGCCAAGTATGAATCATCGATTGAAATTCACAAAACCAAGAAAAATTCTTAATTCATGAATGTTTTGAGGAATGGGCCAATATTTGAGGATCTGTACTTTTTCTGGGTCAACATGAATTTCTATAGAGTCAATTACATACCCCAAATATTTGATGTTGGTCATTGCAAATGAGCATTTGTCCATGTTCAGATATAGCCGATGTTGCTGGAGAGTGTTGAAGACTTGTCGAATCTATTTGACATGTTCTTCCCATGATCAAATGAAAATCAAGATATCGTCAAGATAGAAAATGACACATTTACCGATGAAAGGTCATAGAATTCCATCCATATATCTCATGAAGGTTGCAGGTGCATTGGTTAAGCCAAAAGGCATGACTAACCATTCAAAAAATCCTTCCTTGGTCTTGAAATCATTTTTCCACACATCAGTGGGCTCAATTGGAAACTGGTGGTATCCCGACTTGAGGTCGATTTTCGTAAAGAAATTAGCACCTTTCATATTGTCGATGAGTTCATCGATCCATGGAAGAGGGTATCTGTTCTTCATTGAAATTTTATTGAGAGGATGATAGTCGATGCACACGTGCCAAGTCCTGTCTTTCTTTGGAACTAAGATGATTGGACTTCCACAAGGAGAGGAGCTGGGAGGATATGACCCTTATCGATCAAATCCTGGATTTTCCCGTGAATCTCTTCATTTTCAAGAATGGATCTTCTGTAAACAGATGCATTAGGTAATGAAGAACCAAGAACAAGTTCAATGGGGTGTTTTACCTGATAATGCAGAGGTACTCTGCTTGGTGCCTAAAATATGTTCTGGTATTCTTCAAGAATGCTATCGATCTGTTTTGGTTTTCGGGAGCTGCGCTGGTCGGTGAGTCGACTGGTTGCTGTAGTCTTTGTGGAATGTTGAGGCTTTATCATGATTAATGCAAAATTTTGAGCAGGATTGATAAGATTCTTTGTTTGTTTGGAAGATATCATAGAAACCATTGATGTGGGTTTTTTCTCTGGTATGCCATACCATTGATTTTGGATTTTGACAATCACCTTCCGAGTCCATGATTGATATGTGCTGTGTTGATCCCATAGGTAGGGTTTACTGAATAGGGCATTGACTACCAAAAGTGGTGCCACGTCATAGAATAGTTCATCTTCAAAAGGATTAATGAAGTAGGTGAGTCGACATTGTCGTGTGATCCTTAGTTACATCCCATCCTTTATCCAACCGGTATTGTAAGGCTGAGAATGTGGAGTGGTGAGAAGACCTAATTTCTTCACAAGATCTTCAGAAACGAAGTTATTCTAGCTACCATTATCCACAATCATATGTAATGGATTTTTATGAACTCATATTCATGTATGGAATAGGAGCTCTTGTTCCTCCTCATTGACGATGGTCGAGGCTGTCGGAGTGGTCGAGGTTGAAGCCAGGAGGGTTGATGCATCTGGATCGGATTCTACCAGGGTTCTATCGGACAAGTCGGATGTCAACATTTTTTACAAAAATGTCTTCCGAGCTTTGCATTTTGACCTATCATGCCATGCTGAACTATGATAATCACACAATTTCCCAGTAGGAGCTTGTTTGCTGTGATCCCTATTGTCTTTCTTAAAGTTCTTATTTTGATGATTGAGATTTGGTGGAGTCAGCTGAGAAGGGTTCTTGAACTTGTCAGAGTCGGTTGGTGACTTCTTTTTGGATGTTCAACCTATTGGCTTGTTTGTGAAACGTGCTTTTCGTTTCTGTTTAGCTTCAAGATTAATGACGTAATGAAATGCATCCACAAGCGCAATGACTGTCAGAAAATCCATCTCTCGATGAATGTATGGGGATAAACCACTGATGTACTTCAGGACACACAATTTCTCTTCTTCTTGGATGCCAAGTCTAGCCATGAGTCGATAGAACTCATCGGTGTAACTCTGTACGGACTAGTCTTTCCATTTCCTTACCTGCTACCACTTCTTATACTGTTGTTCAATATACTTGGGCAGGTAGAACTCCTTTCGAACATATTCAACAAATTTTACCCATGTGTTTATGGGGTCTTCTTATTTTTCCATATTTTTTGATAGATTCTCCCACCAACAGTGTGCAAAGGTTGACATCTTTAAGGACACAATGGTGATCTTTTCTGCTTTAGAGAGTTGATTCACTGCATAGTAATATTCTAGTTGTTGTACCCAAGTTTCGATGGATTCCGCGTCAATCTTGCCTTCAAGGTTCAGTATGTATAGATTCATTTGCACTTTGAAGGGGCTGATTTTATCAGAGTGAGGTCAGGTCGAGGATTCCCCTGAGTTCGAAGTGACTCTCATGTGAATCTTGTTGAACGGGGAAAAAATTTCGGTTCACTAGCGAACCATTCCTTTTTCTATGAGTTGCTCTGTCTCGTTAGTTGCATGTCTATTGTATTCTTCTTCGACCATGTTTTTTGAAGTCGGAGGAAGCGTCTTCTTGTGTTGCCAAGTTTGCGAGTTTATTTGAACATGAATAAGTTAAATAACTTTGATGGAAGTGCTTATGTAACTTAAGCTCTGAAGAAGATCTTTCTCTGATACCAATGATCCAGGCCGTTCCCAGGTGCACACTGGGGACAACAGTCGACTAAATGAGTCGAGTACTGTTATGGCATAAGAATATAAGAAGAACCAACAAAGTAAGAAACACACTAGGTCAATAAGGAATATACATAAGACAATATGTAAGAATTCGAACCAATTTATTACTTCTACTCCATGAAAGATGGAGGAATTAGATGATGTATATTACATTAATGTACATGCTTATATAGGATGTTGAGATTCTTGGGTGACTACCAGTTATGTTCAGTTACAAAATAATTTATAATGGTTTAGAAGTTCAACCGTCACAAAGCATGTTGGTATGTTGTATGTCGAGGCAGACCTGTCAAATGAACATGTTGAGGCAGACTTGTCGACTGTTGGTTGGATCAAAGTATAAGGAATACACCCATCGAATTCAGTCAAGTGAGCTAGAAAGGTTACATGAAGAGTAAATCCCTCCCCATCCAACTGCACAAACTTGGTTCTGGTAGTTACCCATAAGGAGATATCTCAGGTGACAGTGCATCTGCTTCACAAGTGCTGTCGACTGAGCATTTCTTTGTTGGGATGATATCTTGGTATTTTTTGCATGCAAAAGAAGGTCTGAACCTGGTTTGAAGAGAGTTAATTCCAACAAATGGTTATGTTTCCGGGACCATGAATCATTTTGGTGATGGAAATGTTTTGGCATTCGACGAAGCCTGAAATCCAAGACTAGGTGGATTTTAAAGCATTAGAGTTTGCACAAGAAGAAAGTGAAGGATCATGGTTGAGTCGATCGAGGTGGTTGGAGTGATATATTTATATGGATATTAATGAGATTTTCTTTTCTGAGTTTCCTATTTTTCTACATGAATGGTTTTCGAAGCTAGCAACCCAGCGACTGAAGAGTACTAGCAACCCTATGTCGAGGGTTGTCAATTTTTGGGTAGACAATATTCTGGAATGATACATTACTGAGTTTGTTTTCAATACATTAACCTCATATAGTGATGTAGAAAGAATTTTTTTTTAAGGACCACGAGGAAGATACTTGACATCTTTAAAAACTTGGATAAAGATGCTTGTATGTGAAAAGGCAATTATGAGAATGGATTCTGATAGTTAGAAGGACTACATGCACAAAAAATGGAGCAAAGTAAGTTGAGATGTTCCTTGGTGATAGCATAATTGAACTAGAGGCTAGAAGTTTAAGGAGTGGAAGAAGATATCGGTTGAGAAAGAGAAGAAAAACTGTGACAAGAAGATGAAGTTGCAGTACGACCATAGGAGAAGACTATGAGCTAACGTCGCATTTTGATGAAGGTTCTTGTGATGAATAAGAGGAATATCAGCCAATATCCAAAACCGAAGAAGAAGAAACTGAATCTCCAAACTCAGAGCACGAGTATGATACACCTACAAATCCTTTCACATCATCGAAGGTAAGATCTAGAAACTCGTCTCCCATTGGTTTTGTAAAAACAAGTAACACTAACGCTGTGAATAGCAGACAAGGGAGTACAGATAGTCAAAGTTTTTGTCTGAGTGTAATAGGAGCCAATATAATGGATGGAAATGATATTAAGTTTCCTATATTTAATGGGAATGGGTTAGAAGACCCAGAGCAACATTGGTTTCTATGTGAAGCCATATGGACCGTGCGACAGGTCCAGGGTGAAGCGATAAAGAAAGCACAGATGATAACAACCTTGAGAGGCAGTGTGCTAGATTGGCACATGAATTTCTCTATAGTTCCAACAGGGGTTCCGTAGAAAACACTCGACCAAATTCGAGTGGGGTTAATAGACGAGTTCAAAAATCCGAAATCTAAGTCACAGTGCATCACAAAAATTAAGGAAAGTAAGCAATTATGTACATAGCCAGGCTAGGAATTTGACCAGAGATTTAAGACATTGATGGCCAAAGTAAGATTTCAGATGTCAGACATGCAACATAAGGAATGGTGCATTGTAGCTCTGTTGCCATACATCCAAATTTTGTTGATGCAACATAAGATTGTGTCGCAGACATAAGATCTAGAGATAGAAATGAAGTTAGAATCCTCACCAATTGGAGATACCGGTGTATGAATGATGCATATTCAGTCACATCTATCTAGCCTTACGCTGCAACTCCAGGAAATTTAGAAAGGGAAAAAGATTCAAGAAGGGCTATAGTGTACAAGATGTAGAATAGAGGGACACCATAAAGTAATTGCTCAGTGCTCATGAACTATGTCGTAGTAGGAGTGCCGAACCCGATAAATACCTAAGGGATGCCTTGGTGTAGAGAATGTCAGACCTGAGGCCATCGGTTGAAAGATTTATTGTACTTGCAGAGGATTGTAGGTACACCCGCTAGTCTGTATTGTAAAATTTTCAAATCTATAGGACATGAAAAGAAGGATTCCAGAGCATTCCAGTTGTTGTAGGAGAAGATGGTTTATACAACTTAATGAAGAACGATGAGCAGATACAAGATGAGAGAGCACAAGCTCAATACTCACTTGCTCAATATCTACCATCCTAATATCAACAACATCTGTATCCTCAACCCGAATATCAACAAAATTAGTATCCGACACAACAACACTACCCTCAACCTCGGGGGGTGGAAATTTTCGGGGTTGAGGAAAATGACAACAAAGAGGAGGAGGATTTGGTAGAGGAAGAGGCCAATTCATATGTTATAACTACGGATAACCAAGACACTTTACTTGATATTGTGCGATTCCTACGAAGGAATGTGCGTACTCTAAAGTTGTCAATCATACTATTGAGGATTGTCCTCAATTGATTGCTAAATGGCATGTCAAGAACATGGGAAATCAAGTTCCCCTGCAGAATCCAAATCCAAATACCAACCAAAACATCTATGTGATTTCCAGTGGGCTAAGAGATGCAAGCATTGTTGTCGTCATAAGAGGAGGTGTTGCGACTGGAGCAGACCAAAATGCACAACATGACCAACCACAAGTGCGAATAGAAACACAAAATAAAGTACCATTCAACGTCGAGAGAGAAAGGAAGTATTTTTGGACGCTCAACCAGAATTTGTCGATAAGAATCAAGCATTGATGTCTGGTCCTACACCACCGAGAAGACATGTAAGGGAGATGCCCGAAAGATTAGATCAGATATTTCGAAAGCATCCAACGAGAAAGGTTAGTAAACTTAAAGAATTTTTCAAAATTTGCTTATTGTTGATCCATGATAAAGATGTTTTCACATAATTGATAGCCTTAATAGAAGAAAATCAGGATGATCTGCGACCAGAGATAAGACTTAACCATGTCAGAAAAGTATTAAATACCGGTCATGAGATAAGAATGTTTGCGCATATAGGCGATTATGATATGGATTATATCATTTTAGACCTGGGCTCTTATGTCAATATTTTGACAAGAAAAACTTGGGAAAGCATGGGAAAATTACATCTAGATTGGTCTCCCATTCAGCTCAGGATAGCAAATTAGTCAAAGGTCCTACCTATTGGTCGACTGACTGAGATACCTATAGAAGTAGAAGTCCTAAGGACATATGCAAATTTCAAAGTGATCAATATTGTTGATGATGCAAACCCATATCTTGCACTTTTGGAGATCAACTGGGCGATAGAAAACCAGAACATCATAAATTTTAAGAGAAGAATCTTATCATTTGAAGATTCATAGATAAGGGTGGTCGTGCCAATTGATCTATTAGAAGGACAAAAATATGTCGAACCAATGCACTTTGAAGGACAAGGTGACTATCTCTACCATATCTATAATATCACATATGCATGAGATGACTATATAAATCCAACAACTGATGGAAAGCTGATTTGGCTGAGCGTTAGCTCCTGTACATTCGATTTGGGTGAAGCATTAGAAAATTGGAAGAATCAGATGGACAAAGTATCTATAAGGAAATTCACAAGAATCACAAGATTTGTGCAACAATTAGGAGTTGAGGAAAGTGACCTACCTACATATGAAGGTTTACCTAACCTTGCATCTTTTCTAACAGAGTTTGAAGTAAAGGTTATATAATCATAGTGATTGTCCGCCCTGAAATTTGTGCTGAAAGCTACACCTGCTAGATGGCGGGGTACACATAAACAATCTATCTTCAAATGGTTGTAGTGTAGAAGACTACTGGAGATCATATTTGGATAAGAGATCAGTTATGCCGATCACAAGTATATATGATTGACAGATCCCGTCGAACATATTGAGTATTGTCGTGCGACATGGGAGGCATGTCCGCAACAGGATTGGGTTCATCACTTTATACATACACTCGATATGATATCAAGGAATCAATATACATTAGTTGAGATGAAAAGAGGAACTATTGAAAGGGAGGAGATAGCCACTAGATTCACACATACATTTGAGTTCATAGATGATCATCCAATGATAGATGCTGCATTGGAAGTAATCAAAACAAAAAAAATTGAAGAAATCCTTGTTGCAACGACAAACTTCAATTAATGCAGCATGACAATCCACCATTGGATGGAATGCTACAATGTGATGGGAGAAATAGATTATGATGATCCACTTGACATAAACATACATGAGTAAGATGGTAAGCGCGTAATGGGGGACTTTGTCTTTCTAGTGACCAATTTTCGAGTCCACTCAAAATTAATAAAGTTAATATTGGCCCACCGGAAGATCCAATGTTTTCCAATATTGGATACTATCGAGATGATGAGACTATAGGGAAGATCATAGACTTATTGCATGAGTTTCAGGATCTATTTCCTACCAAATTCTCAAATATGAAAGGGATCATCAGAGATCTAGGTGAAATGAAGATACCTTTGAGGCCCGATGAAAAACCGACCAAGCAACAACCATACAAATTGAATCCATGATATAAAGAAATGGCCAAGACTAAATTGGAATGAATTCTGAACATAGGTATTATAGAGTCTGTCAAAGAATCAGAATGGATCATCCCGATAGTAGTACAAGACAAAAAGGCTATGGGTGAAGTAAGAGTTTGTGTTGACCTGAGAAAACTGAATGATGCTTGTTTGCATGACCCATTTTCAACCCCATTTATAGATGAAGTACTGGAGAGTGTTGAGGGTCAAGTAATGTACTCGTTGACTGATGGGTTCTCTGGTTACCATTATACCAGAATTGCAAAGGAAGACTGATACAAGACTACCTTTGCGACAAAGTGGGGGTGTTTTCAGTACACCGTAATGCCCTTTGAACTTAAGAATGCTCCATTTTTTTTCTCCAAAATAGTAGTTTTCACCTTCAAAGATTCCATACATCAATTTCTTCAAGTCTACTTCGATGATTGGACAATGTTTGGGCTCATAAAAGATCACATTAAGAGCCTTAGGATGATGCTGGAATGCTGTCACCAATACTAAATTTCTTTAAAATTGAAGAAATGTATCTTTTGCGCCCCTTTTGGATTTCTATTGGGCCATGTGGTTTGTCGCGATGAAATTTTGGTCAACCCGACAAAAATTGCAATCATTCTTGACCTACCACCACCTAATACAGTCAAGTAGTTGAGAGAAACTCTGGGATGCATTGGATACTACAGAAAAATTATCAAAGGATATGTAGAGGTGACTGCTCCAATGGAAAAGTTGTTGAAAAAATATGTTAAGTTCCACTGGACAGAGATCTACCAAGAGAGTCTATACACGTTGAAGAACAAGATGGCTACAACACCCATACTTGTATTCCCAAACTGGAAAAAGGAGTTCCATGTTTATGTCAATGCATCATATGTTGCACTTGGCATGGTACTAACGTAACTTTGTGAAGGGTTGATCGACCATCCTATAGCTTTTGTCAGCAAGAAATTATCCACATAAGAGAATAATTATACGACAACATAAAGAGAATGGTTAGCGATGGTATATGCTCTGCAAAAATTCAGAAACTACTTATTGGGTGGACATTTTAAAATGTACACAGACCATTCCACATTGAAATACTTGGTCAATAAGTTAGTGTTTGGGGGGAATATCTACCTGTGTCTTCTCCTCTTCCAGGAATTTGTTTTTGAAGTAATTGTTAAACCCGATCGATTGAATTTGGGACTAGACCATCTTTCGAGGATCGAAAGTGGAAAATATTCTGGTAACCTGGATGATAGTCTCCCTGATGCACAACTGTTTGCGATAAACATGTTTGATGATCAATATAAAGACATCATATAAGTTTTGAGTACGGGTTATGTGCCAATTGAATTCACCATTGTGCAGAAGAAACAATTGGTTGTGCGAGCTGCAGACTTCTAGTTGATCGCTGGAAAATTGTATAATATGGGTCTTGATGAGATTCTTCATCGCTATACCTTAGAACACGAGCGACTGTTGATATTAAATGAAGCATATGCTAGTTTCACATAAGGTCATTACACTGGAAAAGCTATGGTGTACAAGATTTTTCAAGCAGGATTGTGGTGTCCCACCATGCATGCAGATGCCAGGGATTATTATCGTAGCTATTATATCTGCCAAAGAACTTGAAAGCCATCGCGATGGGATTAAATTCCATTGGTACCTTAAGAAACATTGCAGGAATTTGATAAATGGGACGTTGATTTTGTGGGACCTATTAGTCCAACATGGAAGCACATAGGTGCACACTATATTATCACTGCAACCGAATACCTAACAAGACGAGCCAAAGAAGCGATAGTAAAATATTGTATTGCTGTGAAGTTTCTATTTGAAAATGTCGTGACAAGATTTGGATGTCCAAATATTTTAATAAGTGATCAAGGTATGTACTTTGTCAACTAGTTGATTGAATAAATAACAAAGGAATTCCATATTCAACATAGAAATACAATACCATATCACCCTCAAGTGAATGTTGTGGTTGAAGCATTTAATAAGATCCTGGAAAATCCATTAACAAAGATTTGTAATACCAAAATAGATGTTTGGGATCAGAAAATTTCTGTAGTATTATGGGCGTATCGCACAACTTGTAAGAAATTAACAAGCCACACTCCATTTCGCTTGGTGTATGGAGAGGAAGCTGTGATTCCAATGTAGTATATTGTACCGAGTCTAAGAAACATTGGGATCACAGAGATGACAGATGTTGATGTTGTCTAGGAGATATTGTCGCAACTGGTGTAGCCGGAAGAAGAACGTTTTGTCGTAGGGTATCACCAAAACATTGAAAAAGAAAGACATAAGTTATGGCATGATTGACACATTAACAACAAACAATTTCAGGTCGGAGGACTTATTCTTATGTATGCCAGCAAATTCTTCAAGCATCCTAGTGAGTTAAAGAAACACTGGCTTGGATTGTAAGTTGTAATTCATATCATTAATGGAGGCGCAGTGCAAATACAAAAAGTAGATGGAACACCTATAAGAGGATTGATAAATAGAAGTAGGTTGAATTCGTATCACGATAGCCATAACTTGATATAAAAAAAAAAGAGAGAGAGAAAGAAAAGAGAAAAATAAGAGAAAAATAAAAGAAAACAAAAGAAAGGAAAGAGAAAGAAAAGAGAAAAAGAGAACATTTTTTCTTTAGCCTTTTTATGCATTTGTTGGTCGCGGAATTCTAGTTTTTCGTTGCGAGAAGAAAAGTGTTGTACACTCTTTGGATGTCACAAGAATAAAAATGATGATGAAGACACTTAGTCTCTCACACCAAAAGGAACTTTGTTGAAGGAATACTACAGGTCGCAGAAAGTGCGACGCTGTCACAAGTAACACTAGAACCATAGATGTGATAGTTGGACATCATTAATTTGAAAAGTCCGAGAGATTTTGGTGGCGTTATTTTTGGTCATGTCCATATTTATGGAAATAACTACCACTTGATGTGACAACTAAATGACAACATGCATATAGGTTTTCTTAATTATTCAGATGATCAACCCATGTGAATGAAAGGACAAATAAATTTAGAAGGGTCATAGAGAATGGTTACACGTTATCAACCTTTGCACCCAAGTTTCATTTCATTCTGTTTGCATGTGAGAAGATAAAATACCGTCTACAACCCCAAGAGGTGAAGAAAATTGTTTAGAGCATGGTCATATTGATTTCTAGCACAAGTACAGTTTGTGAATGGGACATTACGATTGCATCACCCACACCGATCATGGAATACACTGCTAGATATGTACCACTACAGGCCTAGGTTGCTCAATAGGCTGAGCAAATTCCATTTAGGTCTTCAAGAAAATCGCGTGCAGACCTACCAGATCCATTTAGAATCTCATGGGGAGGCACGCTGGAAACATAGAGAAGAAAGGACAAGAAACACCACCACTAACACCACCACCACATGATGAGGACGAAGATTCAAAAACTAGGAATATGTTGCCACCATACATCCCACCAATATGCTCTGATGCACCAAATATGAGAGTCCCAAAGAAGTCACGGTATCTGCTGGTAACACACACGATGCCAGAAGGAGTTAAGGTGTTGCAGGATATTCTACCGAACCTACATAAGCTATCATTCGCTGATCATGAAACGAAGAAGCAAGAATATTTAAAAAGGAAGAACTACATGGCTACTTGTAAAATACAATAGATTTTCCGAAGCTACTTATTCCAATGGAATGGGAAATAGGAATGGATCAGTAAGGGTTATTGCCATTGTTGTATATTCCACACTTCAACCAAAGCTTAGAAGTGAATACCCATTTGAAATAGTTATTAGTGTCCTTTCATGGTGGCTACCTTTGGCTTGACAAACAAATATTCGTCGATGTCAAACTCATCGCAGTAATTATAGGCCTATAGCAGGTATATATCCAGTGCTGTATTTAAGGAAAGACAAGCACACTTTGATATCGACTAGGATGAAGTATAAATATGATTTTACTAGAGATAACAAATGTTTACTCATCACCTCGATTAATGACCATATTGTTCGGTTCACTATGAAGGTATTATCTAGCGAATTGTTGCGCAAGATGTGACTGAACTAGTGTACTATGGGTGCGGTTGCGCTAACTGAACTCTATGAGAAGGGATTACAAATCAACTGGTCATAGTATCTATTGAATGAGTTACTAGAAGATACAATAGAGTCGAAGGAAAAAGGTAATGCATTCCACTACTCCTGGCTATTGATTTTGATTTCATTTGTTGCATGGGTGGAACCACCAAACTACCAAGGGGTGGACCTGCTAGTACGCTATAGAGGAGCTTGATACCAGAATATAAGGTTCAACAAGGATAAAAAGGACATAAAATGAGATAACAACATGTAATTTTTTCTATATGGAGACACCCCGCGAAATCAGCTGAAGAAGCAGACAAGGCTTACAAAAGACACCGTTCAATAGTTTCTCCAAATTATCAAGTTTGAGATCGACCCACATCATATTTTTTTACAACCACAACAAGACCCACTTCATCAATGGTTGGCGACACAATTTTGTTGACTGAAGAAGAAGTTTAGTCCATCGTCCAAGATTTACCAAAAGAATGATGTGTTCCTATTTTGGATGACCAATTATATATAGATGAAGACCTCGAATAAGACAATCCGCCATCACAGAATGACGGAGAGCAGTGGGGAGACCCATCGTCAGAGATGCAATATCCCAAACCCCCCAAGATAGTTCAAGCAAAAGTATGACATATCCGATCGTAGGAGAGAAGAGAAAGGAAACCTAGAAAGCACAGACAGAGGAAATACAAAAGAAAAGGAAGGTTGACAGAACCACAAATATCGTTAGCCTTGATGGTGAATATTTTACACTTCTGGCCGAAGCAGTGACAAAAATTGCGTAGGAAAGTTTTAAGAAAACCGATGAGGGACAGATGGATATAACAGGTAGTAATACTGATTTACTAATAGTGCTCTACAAATCTGTTAAAGAGATTAGAACCACAGTATATTATACACCCCAAGTAACTGAGTCACAAGATGTACCTGGAACTTTAGAAGAGTGACAAAGTGAGATGCCAATGCTGGTTTCGTTAATGAAGATGAAAGTGGCAGGTGAAGCACTTAACCTAGGAACCACAGAATTGAATGAAGTGGCCAAAAACTTGGGCCAAGTGACAAAAGAATTCTCATAGATGAAGTCTTATGAAGAATATGCAATGTAGAACGCCACATTCATAGATATGAAGGTAAGATAAGGAACCTTGATTAAGTAGGTGGAGGTAGTAAATAAAAGTGTTAGTAAAATGAAGAAAACAATGCAAGAGGCCAAACAAAAAGAAAAAACATGGGAGGAGAACATGCATAGGCTCGATAATCCTGTAGCCCTTGTGTGCACAATTATTTTTTGATGAAGGAATAACTACAGAGATGTTTCCAGAATCCAAGGTCATTCGACTTGGTGAGATAGTAGAGGAACTTCGCAATAATTTCGTAGAACTAGAAGCACAAATAAAACCAAGTACACCCTTGGAGGTATTAGAAGAAATAAGAAAATCAACGACAGAGGCTGCATGGAAGATAGCAAAAGTAGAGACATTATGTGATAAGGATGTTGACCAGGTTTCTCAGACATGGCAAGCATTGATCACCGATGAGGAATTGGAGAAAGTCACAGTGGAGTTGCGCACAGCTGAAACATAGGTAAGAAAAGTAAGAAATGAGAGGAAGAAGTTTCCCTTAGCAGAGAAAATGGCCAAGGAAGTAAAAATAAAGAAACTGCAACAACAAGTTACAATGCTGCACACTCAACAACAACAAAGGGCCAACGAATTCACAGAGTTGCTGGCTGAAGCAGAAATAGTTACAGGAATTGTTCAGCACGTACATCAAATGGTGCGACAAGAAGCAGAGTCCGTAGGAAGTGTAACATCAAAACACGTTAATTCCAACCATGTGGAAAACTTGAAGAAAATAGAAGAGGATGTGTGATGCAGGATAGAGGTAATCGTGAAAACATTCCAATATTTTCAAGGTAAAGCTGTCACAAATGCAGAAGTTGAAGAGTAGAATTATGTGGCTTGGGACAAGCCACAAGTGAGTGTTGGGGGCTTGTTGGAACTAGGGAAAGATAGGCATAATTTATTTATAATTATTCCCAAGTAGATAAGAATCCGGTCGTAGGAAGGAAAGGGTGTTGCGATAGAAGCAGAAGAAGGAAGAACAGAAAGAAGGAGAAGGAAGAACATAAAGCACATGAAGGAAGAACACAAGAAGATAAGGAAGAAAGAGCTAAGGCAATAAGTTGTCACAGAGGAAGCTGCAGCAAAAGAAGAGTCTACAAAAGAAGATTTAGCGACAAAATAGAAGCCATGACAGAAGGAAATGGTGCAACGAGATCAACTACAATGGAAGAAACCATGTCAGAAGGCGTGCAACGACTGAAAACAATAGTTCAAGAAAGATCATGGGTACAAGGTCAACTAGAGTTGGCGGGAGTCAGATGTGTGTTAAGGAATGAAAGCATATTTGTAATTCAGGCTGTTAGTGCCTGCTTACAAGTGTCACTAGAATAGGAATGACAACTTGTTGACTAACTGAATGAATTCGACTGATTTAGACATGTAAGAGTCTATAAGGAGGAAGAACCCAAGCTGTGTGTGGGTTACTTCTATTACTTCTGTTTACTTGCATTGTTTCTATTGTTGTTTTAGCTAGTCAGTACAATAGAGAGTCAGTTAGTTGTTTTGTGAAGAGTCGAAGAATCTGCAGCTAAGTGCGCAAAAGTGTAGAGAAGGTCAAGTTGATATAGGCTGTGCGCGAATCGGCAATAGAGTCAAGTAGAAAATAACCAATGATATAATACAAGAGAGCATGAGAGGAGAGAGAATTCTGTATATATAAGAGAAGAATATCTAGAACATAGTTTACAACTCAGTGCATAGACAAAATTGTGCTATATATTTCTCACGCCAGATGAAGAGCACCGTTTTGGTTTTTTTGGAATGGGTTTCCGTGTTATATAATGTGTCAAATGTGTAGATGATGAATGTGTTTGTGTCGCATGAATGTTTACTGCGAATAAATGTTTATGTTTTTTCTTATGAATGAGTTTATATGCATCTGTCACACTGTTATAATCATAATCACCTATAATTCATTATATTTACTATTATAATATCTGTCGATGGATGAATAGAGTCGCATATTAGCTGTGCATAATAAGTATAAGGAAAACATTCACTGACTTTGGTCGAGCGAGCTAGACAAGTGACATGAAGAGTAAATCCCTCCCCATCTAACTATGGAAACCTGGTTCTACCAGTTACACATAAGGAGATATCTTGGGTGAGACTGCATATGCATAGCAGGTGCTACTGACTGATCCTTTCTTTGTCTGGCCGATATATTGGGATTTGTTGCATACAAAATAAGGTTTGATCCTGGGTCAAAGAGAAAGAACACTGTTGTAATCTCATAGATCAAATAAGGTTACCAATAATACACATAGAAACACATAATCATAACAGAAACATGAGACAAGAATAGGTAATGAAGTAACATATTATATTATAGCATCAAATGAGGGTCCATACAAAAACTAAACCCCCTTCTCATCTGGCTCAATAGCCTAATATATATGATTACAAATGGTTACAAGTAACTACCTATTGGTTTAGTTAACCAACATGACATACGCGGCTAACCTAATCTGCGATTAGCCAGCTACTTGACTAGTTAGCTCATCGACTAGCACCTCCAACATCTTTACCAGGAACAAAATCTTTCTTCGTTCTGAAGAAACATGGGAGGTAATCAAAATTCTACCGTATGAGATAGTTACTTCTACTTTGGTTTGGCTTCATGGACTGTGTAGTGGGATGGTTGGTTGTTTATGCATACATACTTCTACAATGGCTTTTGCTGTAATGGCCAGTTGGTACTGAAACTCTGTCCAATTCTGTAGAAATTTTTGGATATCGATAGTCAAGGTTGCGATGCTTGACAGAGTTGACATTTTCTCCTAGACGGAAAGATCTGTGATGCTTTCCATGTTGGGCCCCATGAATTGGGCCTTTTCATCTGCTAGATCCAATAGTCCCTTCATCTGTGGGCAGACTGTGTCCAGTTTGTCGAGGATTGGTAGTGCTTGCTGTACCCATTGATGTGCTTGTTTCTCTAGTTTCTCTAATTTTGCTGTTTCCAATACAATATGGTCTTGTATTGTAATCCTCATTGTTTCTTCAAGGCCTTGCCTCTTTTCTAGTGCTTGGATTTGCTTACGAGTTTGGCGGGTGTGCTGAAATAATTTCCCATAGTAGGTGTGCCAATTACGGGGTACTTCTTCTGTAATGATGGATTCTTCTAAGTGGTCCTATAGTACCTTATGAGCTTCAGAGAAAGCTGTATACTATTGTATTAGTAATATAGATGTTTCCTCTCTTTGATATTCTTTTGTAATTTGTAGGTGTGCTTGTAGGGTCAACACCACATTTTCAAATATCTGATATGCTTTCTCTAGTGGCTTGTCTGTGTCAGCCTCTACTGGTCCTAGTATGAATGTTTGAATTAAATTTCTGCAATTTGACAGAAATTCAATTTGCTCTTTCTTAGTGCTGCTGAGTTGTTCTCGTATGGTATGGCTTCTTTTTGCTTCTTTTGTGGCGAGGGTTCCAAAGAGTTGACCCAACTCTCCATCTCTCAATTTCACTGTGTCGACTGTAGTAGTCGATCCTAGTTGGATGAGGTGGATCACTGTCGGTCTTTGTTCTTTGTGGTGTTCCTTTTTATTTTTATCTTTTCTCTTCCTTCTATGTCTATGCTGGTCTACCTGTTGTTCTACCTGTGGTTCTCCAAGTGGTTGATTTTCAGGCGGCTGATTTCCCAACTGCTGATCTTCGTTGGGCTAAACTTCATCAGTTGGGGGAATTTTTGTTTGAGCTTCTTGGGTAGGGCTTGCAGCTCGGTGTGTATCTGGAAGGATTGAAACGGGTGGTTTAGGGTTTGGCAAAGGTTCTGTATTCAGAGGTGGTGATGGAGATTGTGAGTGGTCTGGTGTAAGTGGTGTGGTTGGGATATTTTCAGTTGATGGGGGATTTTCGACTTCTGGTGGTGATTCGGCTGGGTCGTCAGAGTCGACAGAGAATATGTTGTCGATCTCCTGATTGATTGCTAATGTATATTCTTGGTCATTTTCTTCCAAGTCTCATATTGGTTCATTGGCTGGTGGAGGATGGTTAATACTTGATGGGGTAAAGGATGAAATGCGGCTTGTAACAATTTGAGATGTTTTGTCGGGGTTCCTTAAGAATATTGATATGATACTTCCAATAGTTCTCGGTTTCTGAGGTATTTGGCCGATTTGCTGTGAGAGGGTCTGGCGTGTTGAGCTAGACTCGGTTAACATGTGGTTGGCGGTAATTTTATGAGAAGATGTGAATAATTTGGGGAGTTTTTCAATAAATTCTTGGAAGTCACCGTCGTGATCGAATCGTTCTTTTAATGTCTTTGACATAGCATTTTTACAGATTTCTACAGGACTGATGGTGGTTGGTTGTGGGATATCTTCTTGTGTGATATGGGTTGGGGTTGGGAGTTAAGGGGTGGAAACTAAATCAACAATATTCTCATCGATTGAAGGGTTTGTAGATTTTACCTTTTTTGGTTTGCCTTGTTTCGCTCCTGAGTCGATGAATAGCTTAAATTGTGTTTCGACTGATATTTTATTTGCTGCAACATATTCTATGATGTCGACAATAGTAGCCAACAATGTGGTCAAGATCTAATTGAATGTGTGTTAATTTTGGTAGACTTATTCAGATGTTTTGAGACACCCTCCATCTGGTTGTCTGGAATTTTAGATTCTGAAACCAATTTTCCAAAATTACTTTACCATTTGCTAGTTCTTTTAGAGTTCCATTTTGTGAAAATGGTTTGAAATGCCACATGTGATATTTTCTTGGTTTGAGGAACTACTTATCTCTGACTAGACATAAGTGGTACACGGCTATCCAAATTATCAGTGATGGGAACCTGATAATTCCAGCTAATTCCTGGCATTTTTCACAGATGTTTTTGAGCAAGTCGACCACATATTGAGCCCAGTGGTAGAATTTCCGTGAGGTTTCTATTGTGTCGACTGCTTCCAGCATTTATAGCTTCAGATCACTCACTCAACCTATAGGGGTGAGTCCCGTTGCTATAATTTTGGCAACTATTTGCGGTGTATGGGCTTGTATTTGAATGATCATCGGCCCCTTTGAATTCTTTCCTGATGGTGTCACTGTTAGTCGTTCTACTAATCCGTATTTTTTGCCGATAGGAACAGGGTATCCCTAGTTTGAAAGTCCAGTAAGCTTGTATATGACCTCGCCAGAAATTTCTACTGGTTTGTCGAAGTAGAATTTTCCATTGTGGTACCGGCTGATGATAAATTTTACAACAGTTTCTTTTGTCCCACCGAAACTTGCCATGAAAGGTGTATTCATGTGACTCATAATGGTACTATGGCTTATTTTATCTGCTTCTTGTGTCATTGTCTTATCTACATAGGCCCATCCTTTGATTTCTGCCCAGGTCTTTGCCCATGAAGTTTTCTGTACCTTTGTGTTTTTAATATTTCTTAATCTCCTTACGAGTGGGGTTTCGACGGATTCTAGCTCTTTTGTTTTGGCAGCAGTGGCTTTGGTTTGCTTTGGAGCTATTTTATCGGTCTCTTGGTCGGATTTCTTCACAGGGTTTCTGTTATCAAATTTCTGAGCGATTGATTCTTCTATTTCTTTGAAACGCGATAAGAATTATTTCTCTGTTGTAGTATTTATAGGTGGAGCGGATGGCGGTTTTGTCGATGAAGGTATTAATGGCAGAAATGACAGTCCATGATGGTCTATTGAGGGCGTGTTTAATGCGTTCTAGTTTTGGTGCTCCTTCTGACCGTATTCATGAGGGCATGATTTGACCTTTGGAGTCATCGGTCGATGTTGATCATAAGGGTGGTTGATGATGGCATGTCAATGATAGGGATGTCGGTTGTTGAACTGTAGTCTACTATGTCTTTCAAAATTTCCTGTCATTTTCACTTATGAGTGTTGGCTCTTTTTGTCCATTTTTGATATTTTGATATTTTTATAGGTTTTTCTAATATGTTATGGTCGTTATTTTTGTTTTGTATTATATATATATATCCTTTTTTTAGCTTAGTTTTTGTACCATTTTTGTCGGGAACCATTAACAAGTTTTCGAAATACTATGCCTTGTAACGTCCTTAGTCGGACTGATATGTTGGCATGAATTTCTTCGATAATGTAATGTCCCATCCATTCTATGTGTAGATTTTTAGGTTTTCCTTTCACTCGACTATTATACAGTAGAGCAAGATCTCCGACCGACAATTTTTTGTTTTTAATGTTTCAATCATGCCAAGCCTTCTGTTGTTGTTTCTGAATTTCTTGATGTTGTATAGTGAGCAGTCGGTGTTCTTTTACTTTGCCTAGTTGCATCAGTCAATCCTTCCTTCCTTTTTCAACATCGATGTGTAGGATATCTACTATCACATGTGTTTCTTTTTGAAAATGTAGGATAACGACTGCTTCTTGGCCGTAGACTAGTCAAAATGGTGTTTGGTCAGTCGACAGTTTGTATGCTGTCCTGTAAGTCCATAGCACTGCAGGGATTTTCTTGTCCCAATCGTTCTTATTAGTTTTGCAGATTTTTGTTAAACCCCTTGTTAGTGTTTTGTTAGATGCCTCTATTGCTCCGTTCGATTGAGGGTGATAAGCTGTACTTCGTCGGTGGTCAATTTTAAACTGGCCTGTCAGTGCTTTGATGGTTTTGTTAATGAAGTGTGACCCTTGGTCACTAATTAAGGTTCTTGGGCATCCAAATCTAGTAATTATGTTTTCATAGATGAACTTCTCAGCTACCTCACTGGAACAGGTTTCAATAGGTTTTGCCTCTGCCCATTTGGTTACATATTCTACTGCAGTTATTATGTACCTTACACCTGTTCTTTTTGTAGGTATTGGGAATTGTCCTATGAAATTGATGGCCCCAATTTCAAATGTCAGACTCAGGTTTACTGATATCAAGGGAATTTTTGTACTAGGCAGAGGTCGACCCAGTCGTTGGCATTGGTCGCATTGGATAACGAATGTTTTACAATCCTTGTACAATGTCGGCCACCATAGTCCCGACTGTTGGATTTTTTGGCCATTGTATCTGCTTGAAAATGTCCTCCTACTGGTCCATAGTGTGCTTCATGCATAATATTTTCTCTTTCATGTTCTAACACACATCGCTGGAGGATGTCGTCCAAGCCCATTTTATATAAAAATCTGTTTATAAGGCTATATGGTGTAGCCTTCATTGCTAAGATTTGTTTCTTTTTCGTGCTCATGCCTTCTAGTGCTTGACCATTCTCTAGAGATTGTGCTATTTATTCTAATTCTGTCAGGACAACTTCTATTTGGAATAAGTGTGCATTCGACAGGTCATCCTCGACTCCTGTCGGCTCCTCCCCTGTTATGATTCTCGACAAGTGGTTGGATCCAACATTTAATTTTCTTGGTCTAGCGATGAATTCGAATTAAAATTCCTGGAATAGTAATAACCATCGAAAAATCCTCCCATGGTGCAAAGGTTTGTTTACGAGGTATTTCAATGCTTGGTGGTCAGTATAGTAGATAAAAGGGTTGGCTAGTAGGTAATGTTGGCACTTTTGTAGCGCAAAGACCATACCTAATGCTTCCCTCCCTGTTTTCAAATAGTTTCGTTATGCTTTGTTTAGTTTTCTGCTGCTGTATACTATTGGATAGTCCATTCCATCATCCCCTGGTTGCATTAAGATCACGCCTATTTCTAGGCCTGATGCATCGATATGCACATGGAATTTGATCGACCAATTCAGGAATCTGAGGATAGGTGCCTCGACTAGTTTTCTTTTTAATGTCTCAAATGGTATATTAAATTCCTCTGTCCAGTCAAACTCCTGATCTTCTCTCAATATTTCTTCCAATAGATAGGTCATATCTGAATAGTATCTAATAAAATTGATGTAATATCTCGTATGTCCCAACAGTATCCTGACCTGTTTTGGATTCACCAGTGGTTTCAAGTCGAGGATAATATTTATTTTTGCAAAGTCGACCTTGATGCCTTCTTTGCATACAATGTGCCATAGCAGTATTCCTATAGGGGTTAGGAAGATGCATTTCTTTATGTTGAGAGATAACTGGATTTGTCGACATTGTTCTAGCATGAGCCTTATCCATTTGCAATGATCTTTCAACATGGATTAGATCATCCAATCATTGAAATATATTGCCATTGTTTTGTAGATATATTCTTGAAATGTTTTGACAATAATTCTCGAAAATACTACAGGTGCATTTTTGAGACCAAAAGGCATAACTTTGTAGGTGAATGATTCGAATTCACATACGAATGTGGTCTTTTTCTGATCTTCTTTGGCTATTGGTACTTGGTTATACCCTGAGAATCCATCTGTAAATGAGTAGAATTCATGTCCTGCAACTTCATTTAGGATTTCGTCTGCGTATGGCGTTGGGAATGGGTCTGTTAGAGTGACTTTGTTTAGTTCTCTGAAATCGACACAAATCCTTAGTTTTTTTGGGTCATGTTTCTTCGGTAGGACGACCATCAGGATTACCCATTCCGATTGGTCGATAGGGTAGATAATTCTTGCTGCGAGCATATAATCGATCTCTTTATTGACTATCTCTTTTTATTTATGAGCTAATTTGTATGGCCTTTTCTTTATGGGTCGGGCATGGGGTTTGATGTCGATATTCATTTTGCCCATTTAATTGACTAGCCCTTTTAGATCTTTATAATCTCGAGTAAATACATCCTGGAACTATTTCAATAGGTTTATTATTTCAGTCGTTTGCTCTTCACTCCAGTAACGGCCAATTCTTGCCATTTTTGGTTGTTCATCATTTGATATGTCAAACTCCTTAGTTTTAATTTTGGTATCCATCCATTCTGGTGCCTTCAATTTGTTGATCGATCGACTCCCTTCTTTGAACTATGAGAATGTAGCAGGGAAGTTTGATGCGGTCATTTGGTCGGTGTCTTCTTTGTTGGTTGTGTCGACTTTAAGCAGTGTTCGAATTGGTTTTGTTGTTTCTGAGTGATAAGATTTCCATCGAAAGCTTTTTCCCTCCATATTTTTCGTTTTCCATTTGCAGACTTGTCAACTGTGGTATTATGTTGGATTGAATGTTATTGCATGATATTTTCGGTCAATCATGGTTTGGTATTAGACTGTTGATCCTAGTCGGTTCTATGAATGATTTTATCTACTTTGCAGTTTCAACTAGCTTTTCGTTTTGTGCTATAAAACTAAATTCCTTGATGAAGTTTTCTCTAAGTTCGTTCCATTGGAATGTTTCACCTCGTGCTTCTTCCATTTTATACCATTTATTTGGTAAGTCAGCTAGCGTTGAGGGAAATAGGTGTGGCCATGTACGTTCATCTTTATAACTAAGTATTTTCCATTCTCTTTCACATGTTCTTATGTGATTGTCTGGGTCTTTCCCTTGGATGAAGATAGGTATTTACGATTGTTTCATTAGCTTCCTTCCTCCAAATCTTTCTACAAAGGAAGTCGAAGCTGTTGTCCAAGTCTACAGTCTCAACTGATGGGTGTCCCACCATCGAGAAACTTGTCTTGTAAAGGTTTCTACAAGGCTTTGTAATCGGCCATGTTCACCTAGGTTCTTAGAGACTTGTTCTATATGCAGAATTGGGGACTCTCTTTCTTTATACCTTGGGTTTTGTCTGATACTCATATCTGTTGGGGTTAAGGTAGGGTATTCCCTAGTTTTCCTTTCAAATATTTTTTGGGATGATGGAGACTGAGAAGCATTGATGGGTTGGTTTCTTCTGTATAGCCTAAATGGTCCAACAACCCCTTGCTTTATTTTCATAGTTTTTGACTTCCCAATCATATAATTCTGCATCTGAATTATATCTTACTGAGTCTTGGTTGCCTAAGTGAAGTTCACCATAGATATTGGGTTCAGTGTAGTCTTTGTTATTTTGAATTTGACATAATTGTCGAATGTAAACTTCTTCATTGATGGGTTCAGTCCAAGGTTCTCCTTGGGAAGGATGAATAGGGACGATAACTTTCTGTCCATTTTGCTTTTAATTTTATTCTTTCCTTGTCCAAATATATTTGATGCTTTCATTTTTCTTCCCCATGGTCAACCTACCAAGGCTAGGAAAGAGCTGGATCCTTCTTTAGGGTCGATGATTTCAAAGTCGACTTTAGTCGATATTCCTTTTTTTGTCGTATCGACATTTCTCTAAACCCAATGGGTTTGATTAGCCCTTGGTCGGCTAACTTGAGATAATGCCTGATTCATATAGTCGAGGTATATGCAACTGTTTCCATGTATCTCGAGTCATAAGATTTACTTGTGAACCGAAGTTGAGTACAACTTGTCGAACATGGTATCCTCCGATTTCTAGATTGACAAGTGGGTCCGCATCGCTCTTGTCTTTTTGGTTCAGACTGCATATATTTTTGGTTTTTTTTTCTGTATTATTACTGTGCTTCATATTATACAACAAGTCAATGAATTGAGACACCAATTTATCATTCTATACTAAATGTATTAATTCTTTAACTGTGTCTTATCGACTGTCATCAACTACTTCCTGCCTAGCAAATTCTTTAAACATATTTGATGCGTCGTTATATAATTGTTTTTGTTTTGTTGGGTTAGGATAATCATTCTTTTATTTGATTTTGCTTATATGTGGATTATCATTTCCAATTTTTGTCCCTTGTCGGGTTTCTATGTGCAGGTTCTCTATATTCATTACATCATGTTTTTGAACACACGATAAGACATTAACATTTTTTTATTATTAATCTTGTCAAGCATGGTGGGACAATCCTCTAGTGAGTGATTGCCCATGTCACAACTAGTACAAAACTTTAGATCAGTTCTATCCTTGTATGGCCAGTCAACATAGCGATGTCCTTCTTTGTAGCATGTAAAGCACTGGATGGGCCGTTGTGGTCAATTGTTGCAATTTCCAGAAAATCGTCCTCGACTTCCAAACCCTCCACGACGGTTGTCGAACCGGCGCTCATATTGACAGCCTTCATATATTTGATTATTCAGCTCGTTTTGATCATTAGTTCATGGGATGTTATCATTATTCTGTGCGACTGCAGTCGTTTGATAGACTACTTGATAGTTTTGTCGATTCTACAAGTTTAAGTGGCAGTCGGCAGTTGTGTGACTTTTTACCTCACAGATTGCGCACCACGATGCTTTGCCATTTTTCATGTTATATGGGAAATCTTTCGTTGTATGTTCTCCATGCTCTTGGAAAATGTCACAGAAGCATTTCGTCTGAACAAAATGAATGCCCTTTCAACTTATGTCTTGTCGAGAATTATCTTTAGTGTGTCTGGCCGTGGAGCATTTTGTGCACCAGATATCTTGATTTTTGAGGTTTAGCTCTTTCAAAGATTTTTGCATGATTTATAGCTGTTCTTCTAGCCTAGTATCGACGGGATATGCCGGGAAACCTTCATCCATCTCTACTCGCAGAGCTTTGCTAAGTGCGTCTTCATATGTTTTAAACATCTCCAAGCTTATGTGCCACATGATTTTATGTGATAGACCTGCAAGAAACCACTGAATTAATAATTGTTCATCAATTACATAGTCTAATTGGTTGAGTAGGTCTTTCCATCGCTTATCGTATTCCCAGGCGAACTCTGCTGGTTTCTGAGATGTTTTTTTCAAATTTTTGGCTGCTACATGTTTTGCATCTGGTGTTTTAAAGAAAGATAAGAATTGTACCTTAATGTCAGCTTTGGATACTTGGGGAGTTCTCTCGATATAATTCATATACCAAGTCAGTGCTCTTTTTCGTAAAGCACCAACGAACTATGCCATCTGTCGTTCTTCGAATGTAACTTGATTTTACTCCCATATTGACTCAAAGATGAACCGGTGTCATCTAGGGTCTTCATCAGCCTCATAGAGGGGGATATGTGTTGATCCGTGACCCATGTCGATGTCGCTATCTCCTCCAGGAGGTGGCGGTGGTGGGGGTAGTGGGATATTCGGCGTATCTCGTTGTTTCCAGCTATAGTCGATGAAACTTTCATTCCCATTGGTTGTTTTATTTGTTGTTTCTTCTCCTACCAGTAGTTGGTTTGGGTCGACTTCTCTTGTCGATGTCCAGCTACACTGATGTGCTTGAAAGTCCGACTGTTCCATTTCTTGTAAAGCTATGTTTGGCAGGGGGGGTTCTCCTTCATGTGTCGGGTAGAGCAAGTGAATACTTCGGTTGGAAGGGTGTAGTAGGGTTTTCACCCTAGCTATAGGCAAGAACATCTACCTTCTGTTTATAGGATGAAAGGGTAGGGTTCGTGTGAGGTGGAAGAGAGAACCTGTAAAAAGAGATTAGGACCAAACTATGAAACCTTGCATGGAAGGATTAGAAAGCGAGAAAGGCTACAAGAAATCAATGGAAACCTGCAGAAAAACATTAGACAAAAAACCTGCAATCAAAATATGTTAGAAAACAAGAATTAAAATGACTAAAAACAAAAATTATACCTTCTATGTAGGTGGAAATGGGCCACCATGCCCTAGCTTTGGAAGCACCTCTCTCTCTTTGGGATGGAAGCTTGGCTTATAGAGCAATGGAGGAGAGGGAGGGTGAATGGCTTGAGAGGCAAAGGGTCTCAAGGCAATCACACGGGCATCATAACGATAGGGAGAGAAGGAGTGTTTTGAGAGTGACCCCCACCCCTCTATTTATAGCTTTTTCCTAGAGATTTAGGGTTTTAAGCCCCTGGTTAGGGCGTTAGCCCCTTTTTTGGGCCTTTAACCCCTTTCACCCAATTATTAGCTCCTTTGGGGGTTTTAAGCACCTTTGAGGGGTTTTAGCCCCTTTTTGGAGGTTTTAGCCCCTACGAGAGCTATTTTGGCTCTTTTTAGGGGTTTTTAAGCCCTTTTTCATATTTTTGAGCCTTTCTGAGGGCGTGGGGGTCAAATGAGGGTCATGCATGGATGTCTTAAGGTGGTGTAGGTCATGTAGAGCTCATTGGGGGATTTTTTGGGTTAACAGATTGTCCCCTGATGTGTGAGGGTAGGAGCTCATCGTATGGCCAACGGACATCGTAGGATTCTCTGGGGAGAGTTGGTGATTCTTGGGCTGGGGCATGGTGGCTTTTGGTTTTTGTATTAATATGGTTCCCATCAATGGGTGAGATCCAAATAATGTGTGACATGTATATGGATGAGGCGGGCATCCCCATGCTCATAACGGTGTCAAAATAATAATGTGATCTAAGCTCTATAATACAAGAGCCGATCATGTACAACTGCTGATACAATAGTGGTTGCCTCAATGAGAGGCTGAATAGAATACTGATATGAAGAACTGCTATATTGGACCCATGGCATTCTCATGGAATGATATATATTCATGACTGATAGTCTGCTGGATCTGGAATGGTACATAGCTGTAGGGACCTACTGACGGAGAGTCATAGTCTCTATGGTACAAATATGTTGCATCAATCATAAATCTATATAGAAGCACTTCTGGGGCTTCTGAACACTGTCTTTAATGCAACCTGGAAATCACAAGGGACATGAAGTTGTTGGGGTCCCTCAAATAGACTCATCAATGTTCTAGAGTTAGGTGACATTCGGGGTCTTTGACCAAATACTGCATGGATCATTACCCTATATGAATCTCAATGGTGCGATGATGTAGCTGGAGTCGAGCACGTGAGAAACAACCATCCTGAGAGGCACTAAGGACTCCTCTAAAGTGGTCCAAGGAACTCATCAATGAGGTTAATGAAACTAGGATATAGGGACATCTAGGTTTATCCTATGGAATACATGTGTTGTCTTCAACAGAGGGAGACCTGCAACTGGTCAAGGCAATGGTGTTTCCTTGACCAGAAACGCGAGGGAAATAACTGAAAGATGGGAGGCAATCTGAGCATTAATTCACTAAATGGGGGGGGAGGAGGAGGATTTGAACAGGGGTAGGGAATCATAGGGGACTCAAACTTCCTTTGCTTAGAGTATGATGACAGGGCAGACCAGGTAGCAAATGAAACTGATTCATGGGAAAGGGACCATAGCTGTAATACCAGGGATGTAACTGCGGATGGGAAATTCTTGGGAGAGGTAGACAATTTTGGTATTGATGGGATCCAAGGAAGACACATCACAGAGTACCATGAACAAAGGCGACCCAAAGTGGGAATGCTGCCGAACTATTATATGTGGGGTGGTGTCTAAAGACACCATTGTGGTATGATCTCATGGATTTTTGGTGAGCCCGAGAAAATAAATGCTCGATGGTGCTTTCAATTTTAGAAAGTCTGAAAGCACGAAGAAGACTCCAGTTGGGGTTCTTTTTCGTTGGTAGTCTCCCAAGCCCGAAAAAGGATAAAAGTATACATAGGAGAGCTCTCCTATCCTTTAGGGGATGAGAGATTTCTTTACCATTGGTAGTCCAATCAGGCCATAAAAGTTTAAACCTGTACTGACTAGACGGTCATTCAAATACTTTTACGGGCATGAAAGAAACCAAGTTTGCTCGGTGATATTTTCTTGATGAGAAGGCTAGAAAAGAGGTTAACGACAACCCATGGTGAGATTTTTCATAGAGTTCAGCCCCTCTGCCCAAGAAAGCATAAAATGATGCAGAGGGGAACGGTCTTGGCTTGAATGTGCCAAGATGGTCCTTTTCATTTGATGGTCTACATAGTCCGCAAAAGGAGATAAATGAGATGATGTAGACGCCCTTTCCTATACTTTAACGAGCAGGAAAGGAAGTAGCTACGCTCGAAAATATTTTTATTCTTTTAGGAGTCAGAAAAGAGCTTAAAAGAAACTCCAGTATGGTCAACTAATTAAGGAGGCACTGGTGGTGCCCCCATGTCGGGACAATGGACAGTGGTCCAAAGGTCATCTGTGTAGTATGGATGGAGCAAGTGGCTCTTAAACATACCAATACATGCACGGGATAGATCGCGGCAAAGGCACGTGAGTCAGTGCGGAAGAGGCACACAAACCGTGGCTCTCGAACAGAGGTCAGGAGATTTGTGTGTGAGTTGTGGTGGACGAACTTGAATACATATGGTGTGAGTGCAAGTCCAGAGGCAGTTATGTGCCAAATGCAAGCAACAGAAATGATCCATCCTCTGGGTGATGGTACAGAAACCCGTGTAAGGTGCGGTGGACATATTAGGCAGCTATACACTGAAATGAAATGATGTGCCTTCCAGGGAGATGGTCCAAGAACCTGCATGAGTGGCGGTAGGAAAGTGTAATGCAAGTATAGGTCCGGAGACACTTACATCACAATGATGTGACTCGTAAACCAAGGTAACTTCTGAGAAGTGGTCCTGAAAATTAATTGTTAAACATGAGATGATGGTCTGAGAAAATGATAGAGGACAAAATTCTAAAACCAGTGGCACAAACGACGTCCCAAACGGACTCCGTATGGCCCTGTTATGTGAAAAGGAAGAAAATAGGTCAAATGGGGCCGATAAATGGGTGGGGACCACTTTGTGAGGTGTCATTGTCACTGTTCACTGCAGAGTTGGAGAGGTGGGCCCAAAATTTCTTTTGTTGATTTCTCCCATTTCGACCAGTGGTTTTGAGATCCATGACTTGCAGGTAAGAGTTCTTGCAAAATCTATCCTTTTCGGTGGTTTACATTTTGAATTTGCTCACTTGGGGGTCCTTTATGAGGCTGTTAGGGTCTCTACGAGCTAGGTCGCACCTTTTGTGGGTAAAAGAGCGACTGGGTTGCACCTTTGAGGCTGTTTTGAGTGACCTGGTTGCTCTTTTTGGCTAGATAGGTGCGACCTTGTCCCTGGGTGTCCTTTTTTGCTAAAAGCAGTGGTTGACAGCTGTGTTTTGCTTGTGCAGGATGGCTGAGATTAAGTGGCATGAGACAGACTGTAAACACTTTTGGGAGGCGGCATTACAAGACAGGAATGTGCATGGTGCATTGGCCCGTTGTGGATTATCAGAAGTTTATGCAGATTCCTCTTATGAAGAGCTTGTGTCTACTACTGCAGACTTTGGTAATCTTTTGGGACATTGGGGAGGAGGCCTTCATGATACAGGGGCAGCATGTTGAGATTACACTGCTGGATGTGTACTTTTTGACTGGGATCCCTATGTTGGGAGTTGTTGGTGGCTTGGCGCCAGTGCTGTCTTGGGGGGAGACGTTGGAGGAGCTGTGTGATAGGCACTATTATGGTACTGCGTATGTGCGTGGCTCACATATCTTGACATGTGACATTGAAGAGTTGTTGACACAAGCGTTGGTGACACTATTTCTACGTATCTTTGGTTCCACGGGGAGCCACAAGTTATCTGGAGGGCAGCTACAGATAGTAGAGTGTGCCATGGGGGGCACTTACTATGAGTGGGCATAGATGTACCTTCTGGATGTTCAGCGTCAGCTGAACAATGTGAAGGCATCTAGGGGGGGATTTTTGTTTTGGATCCTTTTTATGTGCTTTCTTTTTTGAGAAAGTACCTACTCCGTGTCTACATCGGGCAGTACGGGATGGTGGTCTGCAGGAGCCGTGGATGCACAGGCGGTGCCAAATGATGGTGAGAGAGGGCGGCAACCGAGTGGGATTTTTATTTATAGATCATTTGCTAGAGTAGTGGTGGAAACTCCCAGTGGTTATTGAGGAGTACCCATATGCAGGTATGAACTATCATGGGGACCCTGAGATGTCCTGACCTCCAGGCTAGGCATGGGGACCAGCTGGTATGTATGTGTGATGTTTTTGTATTCATCTTTATACAAAGTATAATTGAGATGGTTGATAGTTATATCTTTATATGCATAGACTGATGGCATCTTTGTTTGTCTATGCAGATATTGGTCCTCACCCGCTGCCCGAGTATCAGCAGCGAGTGGTCACGATTGTGGAGGCAGCGGTCCCTACGGGGAACCCTTGCAGGCGGCGACAGGAGGTGGAGGCTATTTTGTCACACTTGGAGTAGCTTGCTAAGGGGATATCCGATGATGGATGGCAGTGTTTAGACAATGCACTGATTGCTGCCATTCACTATGTGCCTCTAGAGTGGACCTCTGTAATGAGGAGGATGGCCGTGGCTTGTGATTACTTTCGCCGGGTAGCACGAGGAGATATTATTGTAGAGGACGATGAGTCTTCTGAGGAGGATGATGATACTAAGCCAGATGATGAGGATGAGTCTGAGTCAGAGTAGTAGCTATTGGGGCTGCCTCTAGTGCGTTGGTGCACTTAGGATTTTTTGCATCGCTATGTATATTCAGCTGAGAAAGCATACGTGGATTCTCGTTTTGTACTGGACATATTTTGGACATGTGATTTATATACCTATATATATATTTGACACACATGGATGCGCTTTTTATGGTTTTACATGTGATTATTTTTATGATGATGTGAAATGAAATGCCTATGTGATGTATTTTTTATATGTGTATGCATGCTTATATATGATGATGCATGATGTTGTTTTTTGTATGTTTCCTATGTGCGATGATGAATGTGCCAATTCAGAATGTCATTAACCATTTGATCTGCTACACTATTGAGGTTTCTGGGAACATGTGTGAATGTAATGGATTCAAATGTTCTAACCATCTGTTTAGTGTGCAGGAATTTTCTAAAGAGGCAGAGATCACGTACCTGGTAGTAGTTGTTCAATTGGGAGACAAGCAGCTAGGAGTCTAAGAAGACATCGAGATGGAAAATGCCCAACTAGAGAGTGGTGGCCAAGAGGCCATTGACACCATCATATTCATCCTAGTTGTTGGTCGCACTGCCCACACATATTCCGTCGATATGGATCAACTCATGCGACGGGGAGTAGATGAACCATGCAGCCGAGGTGAGGTTTGGAGACCATCTGCTTGCTCTGTCAACAAATCCAATGTACCAATTCGAGGTAGGATCCATTTGGAGCAATGAAGGAAACAATACATAAGACTCACTTTTTTAAAAATGTGTAAAACAAAAAGGGACAAGACTATATTACAAGCTGAACTGCCGTCACTTAAAGAGGTGACGTTAGAGGGAAAGTGGTTTGGACTTTCAGGGGATCAACGATCATTCCTTTGTGTGACACAATGAACCCCAGGAGACGGCTTGTTGGGACATAGAAAACACACTTGAAAGGGTTCAAGCGGGATTTGTACTTGCGACATCATAGGAAGGCTTGTCGCAAGTTGTCTACGTGTTGTGCTTGCTTCTGTGACCGTGCAATGAGGTTGTCAAGATAGACCAACATGATGTGGATGAGGTCACGAAAGCAGTGTGTCATGGCATGCTGGAAGGTGGCTCCAGCGTTCTTTAGACCAAAGGGCATAAATCAATATGCGAATGTGCCCCATGGGGTTGTGAATGCAGTCATGTAACGATCTTCTTTCTGGATCTGAATTTGGTTATATCCGAAAAATCAGTCCATGAAGGAAAATACCTCATGTCCGGTGCATGCATTGATGATTTGATCGATGAAGGGTGTTGGGAAGTTGTCTTTGGGACATGCCTAATTCATATCAGGGAAGTTTGTACAAACGCAGATGGTACCCTGTTTTTTATTCACGGGAACAGGATTTGAAACCCAAGTGGTTTACGCAATGGGGTAAATGAAGCCGACTGTGTGCAACTTCTCAATTTCAGCTTTGACCGCAGAAGCTTTGGAGGGATGGATGGGTCATTGCTTTTGGCATATGAGGGCCACATCAGGCCATGTGTTAATGTGGTGTTCCACAGTGGATGGATCCAACCCAGCATTTCAGTGTAGGACTAGGCAAAGATGTCGCGTAATTCTTGGAAGAGGGCTTTGTAGGCACCAACTTCTTCCGGGGAGTAGGATGCCCCTAGCATGATTTCTTCAACAACCTCAGGATTGGTTGAGATGTTGATTTTGATGGTTGGCAAGATGTTGGCCATACTCCCTTATTCGAAGGAATCTGGTGTTGGAATGGGATTTTTAAACCAGTCGACTTTCCCATGAATGAAATATTTGGTTTCCACAGAAAATTGGTCAGACTGTGACACAAGATATTCGGGGAGGAAGAACGAGCGATGGTGTGTGTCATCCCATGGGTATTTCGGGGTGGTTAAAGCTTCAAGTATCTCCTCATAATTGCAGAAGCAACGAAGAGATAGGTCTGATGGACCGTCGGTGATGGTGGAGAAAAGAGGGTCTGTAGAATTGAACATGGTGTCTAAAGAAGGAGGTGGGGGTGGATTTCTTTGATCAGAGTGATCTCAGATTCAAGGGAATGTTGTCGAAGGTTGGCTAGGGCCATTCGAAAATCAGACAAGTCCTGGCAGTGGTGAGAATAGTGTCCATACAATCTGTAAAGGGTGTAAGCATGGTTTGTTCTCAATGACTTGTTTCTCACTATTGGCCTACTTGGGAGTTCAACCACGAGGAGGTTTTTCGTTGTATCCATGGCATCCAAATGTGTGCATATTATGGGAATCTTAAGGCATTTTTGAGTTGGATGGCCTTGTTCTTCACAGATGGCGCAAGGTGGGATCTGTTGAGGTTCAGTGGTAGCTTTCATGTTTTTGCCCTTGGCCTTTTTGGCGTGAGGCAGTGTGGGTGCGGGTGCGGTGGTTAGTTTTTGCGGGCCAGGTGGAGGATGAGATTCAACCACAATGGGTTGCACTAGGGTTAAGACTACCTGGGGCATTGGCGGTTGGGTGGGTGGATCAAGGTACCATATGGGAATCCCCAATGTGAAATTGGGTAAGTTTAAGGTAGCCATTACTGGCTTACTCATGACACCAGGTGAGGGAAAGAGGAAGGGAATTGTGTGGACTAGGGAGGATCCCGGATAACTCCCTGATGGTTGCATGTGGGGATGAGGTTGTGGTTGTGGCTGCACAAAATGTTGTGGCTGTGGATGATGTTGGGACTGCTGATGGTGTTGCGGTTGCGGATGGTGTTGTGGTTGCAGTTGGCGCTGCGGCTACAGTTGATGTTTAGGTGCAGTAGTGCTGGATGAGAGCATGCACAAATTCGGAGTCTCATTTGGTGTTGGTGGTGGTGACACTAAGGGGAAGGAAGCCGTCATTGTGGTATCGACAAACAACCTAGGGACCACATTCAACAATGGGGAGGCTGGTATGTTGTCAACCATGGTGTTGACCGTAGGGATAACATTGGCGGGTGTGGTTAGCCCTTGCGGATCAATGGTGTTGATCGTAGGGATAACATTGGCTGGTGCAGTTAGCCCTTGCGGATGGTGATAAGTCAATTCGTTAACTGCCATGATTTTACCTTCATGAGGGAACATCATGAGACGAAAAACAGTTGATGTTACAGCTCTCATGGCGTACATATAACTTCTTCCGAAGAGAGGGTTATAGTCCAACTGGGCATTGACAACCTCTATGTCAATCAATACTGTTTTCCCGACTAATGTGACGGGAACGTGTGGGAGGATTCCTTGGGCTTTAGTGGGGTGTCCATCATAAGCCCGCATGATAGTAGAGGATGGTTGCAAAATTGGGGATCCAAGATTCTACCAGACTAAGGTTGACATAACACACATGGATGCCCCCTCCTCCATGATACACTAGTGCACGGCCAAATTTCAGATGGAAACTAGGGTTTAGAAGGAAATGGTTGATGGCATCTACAGTTCTCCGTTCTCTGTGTCGAATGTGATCAACTTGGAGTCGTAGGGGTCTACAGCACCAAGGGCAGCTAATAAGGATTTCTGCTGTGTTGGGAAAATTTTAAGTACCTCAAGAGCGGACATAGCCATAGGTGTTTGGTCGAAGTCATCCACGATGTTGTAGCTTACAATAGCTCTATATGTGACGTTGTTGGAAACCCATCGTATGTGGGGGCGCAGAGGAAAAGGGGGTAGATGAAGAGGTGTGTTGGTTGTTTTGGACGTGGATGCCACTGATGTGTCAGCGGGTTTGGTGTTAGTTTCGTACTGATTTCGTCTGGTCTGTAAATTGAACTCTTCAGTTGTTATGGCTAGTAGGTGGTGAACACCTGTTTCTATTGTCAGAGGTGCCCCTGGGGCGTTGGGATTGGGTGGGGGAGCGGGTGCAGTTGTTACCAGTCCTTGGATTGGCAATGGGTTTTGGAGGACCATGGGTGGAAGCCCTGGTGGTACCGGGTTGGGTTGAGCTGGGGCTTCCGTATTGGTAGCATGCTGAACCTCGTTGTGAATCATTAGAGGAAATTTGGGTCTAAAATGGGCCTTATAAGAAAACACGCCAACAATAAATTTTGTGAGTTGGAATTCAAGAACCAATAGAATTTCATTAAAATGAGTCAACCATAAAGGTTGAATTGACATATTTGTCATAAAGTTAAACTACTTTTTTTGTTCGTATTTTTGACATATCTCTCTGTGTTTTTACTCAAATTTCAAGCGGCAGAGCTCATTTCACATCCAACGAGCTCTCCTGCTTAGAATTTGAGTAAAAAAACAGGGAGATATGTCGAAAATACGAACACAAAAAGTAGTTTTTTCATTCTTCCTCCAAAATTAATAACAATTATTTTATTATTTTAACTATTATTTTATTATTTTCCTTAGGAGGCCCATTTTAGACCTCAAATTTCCTCTAATGGGCCTTCTTAACGTGACCCATGAAGGGGCATTCATGTGTATAGTGCCCGTAGACTTCACACAACTTGCATGGCTGATTTGTGTGCAACGAAGCATTGCGTCTAGGTGCGTTTGGTTCCTGAGGATTTTGGGCTGGCCGGTTTGTCCCGACATTGTTGGGAGGGTTGGGCTATTGACTGCATCCCAGTGGTTGATTGTTGCCTTGGTTTTGGGCTCGGTTATTTCTGTCCTGCCCTTGTTGGTTATTGGGGGCTGGTTGGTTAGGATGGTTTTGCTATGCAAACACCTATCCTAAAGGTGCTGGCGGAGTGGGGGTGGGGGCTTGAGTGGCTTGCACCGGTGGTGCATAGTAGACTTGGGGGGCTATGGGTTATACAAATGTGGGCATTTGTCCTGCATATTGTTGTGTCGGCCAAGCTAATGCATGGGTCTGCTGCTGCGACGTAGGTTGTGCATAAGAAATTGTAGCTCCGGATTGGGACATCATTCTTGCATAATTCAGAGTTTGGTTTGAATCAGAAACACTAGGGGTGTTGCTTGGTTGTGGTGGAATCATAGGGGGTGTTAGATGGTGCTGAGGTTGGTGGGAGAGAAAAATTATGATGCCATCTGCGGCATGGGATGCCCCTGGTGCATCCCCATAGGAGGTGCCTGTACGGGGAGCGTCTAGAATGACAGTGTAAAGGTATCCAGACTTTGTGTAAATGAGGTGAAATTGTTGGGACTTCAAGATGGCCTCTTCCTCTGCTTAGGGACGTTTGGAGGAAACGTCCTTGGCTATAGGTGGTAGAAAGGTTTTCAAGAACCAGTCTAGGAAGATCCTTTCATCAAGATTGATATTGCACATGCTGCAACGTCACCTCCACTCGTGGATGTGGTTGGTGATGTGGGTCGCAGTGTTTTGGTGGCAAGAGAGCAAGATTTCCACTCCATCATATCTGACGAGGAGCTGGAAATATTCCAGGAACATAAAGGCAAAGGAGTTGAAGTATGGGTATTTGGATTGTGGTAGCTCAATGTACCACTTGGCTGCAACACCTGTGAGGGTGCGTTGGAATAGTTTGAGTCTGATCGAATAATTTATGATGCTATTTGATGAGCACCATAGGTGAAATGTCATGATATGGTTTTGGGGGCACTCCCATGCCTTCCCTTCAAACTTGGGAATGTCTGAGGGGAGTTTGGTTGGCATGGGAGGCCAAACGGTTTGGTGGCACATGGGGTCATTTGTTAACCTATCCAAGTCAGGCAGGTTGAGGCGTGCCATGAAAGGAAGGCTTGACCCAGGGTTGATGTGTGATGGGCCAGCAATGGTGGTGGGGTTTGTAGGAACATTATGTACCTACATGTCTGGGGGTACTTGTGGCATAGTTATGGATGGGCCACTGCCCCCATGTATGGTAAGTGGCATAGTGTGAGTGGAAGGGCCACCGCCCCCATGTATGATAGGAGGGACAGTGTAGGTGGAAGGGCCACTGCCCCCAGGCATGCCAAGTGGGACAGTGTGAGTGGAAGGGACACTGCCCCTAGGCATGACAGGTGGGGCAGTTTGACTGGTAAGTATGGGTGGCGGTATCTGACTTATGAAAGTTTGCATGAAAATTCTAGGGCCATGAGTAGGGGTGTTGGTGGTGGTGTGGGGTATTGACGTGGGTCCCCTGTCAATCACCAAGCCAGAAAATGGATTCAGGTTTGCACTAGCCATGGGGCTAGATGGTGTAGTATGTAGATCTGGCTCAGATTGGTATGATTTTGAGTTTGAATCAGAGGCTATGTGGCCTTCTGATGGTGTAGAGGGTCATTGAGAATGGTCTTAACGGTGTTGGTTCAAGGACCCAAACTATGGTGGATCACCTCTTAGGCGTGAGGAAGAGCGTGGGGGATCAATTGTGTCTGGTTGGTATGTCAGGTGGTGAAATATGGTAGTGACGTTTTGGACCCCAGTTTTAGTGGCTTCCTATTGGCTTTTAGGTGGTCACTTGACCACCAAGACTACCAGGAGACAATGCTTGGATTTTTCCTCACGGGAGTGCTACTCAATCGGTGGGGGTTGTTGCCCGTTTCGCTTGGCAATTCCTCTCAGCAGCCAGCTAATTTGGGGTTCCCATGGTACTCCTCATAATGAGATTCTGGGCTGAGCCCAAGTACTTCCCATAGTTAAGGCAGTTAGGGACTTATGTCCTCAAAGACTGCAAGTGTTTGAATTAGTGTAAATTATAAATTTTAATGGCTAGCTCAGCGTCATGAATTGAGTTTGGTTGTTTTATTTGGTATGATTTGTGTGCATGTCCATTGTATTTTTGTTATACTTGGTGGATGCTTGTATGGTTTATGAATATTCCATAGAGATTGTTTGGTTTATTGCAACACTTATAACATGGATAAGTTGTTTATGAAAGGAGTAAATTGTGAACAAAAAATTTAAACACATGCCATACCTGAATCTGAACTATGGTAGCCTGACTAGGTGACTGCCTTACACTTGTATTTCTCTTCAACCAGGAAAGAGTGTTGGGCTCTCAACACAATGGGACTAAGCCCATCCGTAGATCCTCAGGTCAGTCTCCGAGTGCAAGTTCGGTCAATAGGGAGGACGTGAATGCCATGAAATCCCCAACGGTCTCCACTCTCTCTACCTTCCAAGTCACCCCTTTTTAGTGGTCTCAAAAAATTACAGATGAAGTGCCTATTACTATACAAGCTTCACCCTTCGTTTAATCCGAGAATACCCAGAAGGGTGATGACTGGGTAGAGGAGGAAGGGCTAAGCAAGGTGTTAATTTCCAATTAATAACTGAAATTTAACCTACAGTAATTTTATGCAAGCCTTAAGCAGATTCATTAAAATATTAACCGGTTAAATTTAACAATGATTTACACAGATTTTATGAAATGAACATAGATCGCTGGACAGAGGCGGTTGAGCCGCACTTCCAGTCCAGATAACTTAAAAAATTGAATCTGAGAGATAGATAGCCTGTTTTGGGGCCAATGTGGTGAGGGGGTCTCTCAGAAATAGAAAACAGGAGCAATCTGGCTCCTGAGAGGGAAGTCACACCTTTTGGGCAAAACCGAGTGACTAGGTCGCCTATTTCAACCCGATATGTGTGATCTGGCCCGAAAATAGGAATTTTTTTTAACCTTAGCATGAGACAATCGACAGTAACTTGTACTGTGGCTAAATGGGCTCGGTTTGGCCTTAAGGAGTCTCGACTGTAAACTAAAATGCATAAAAATACAGATCTAAACTAGATTTGATAGAAAATTAAACTAGGGAAAATAAAAACTGATACTTGAAAAATAAATCCAGGGATCCTGTGAGGTGGAAGGGAGAACCTGCAAAACAAGATTAGGGCCAAACTATGAAACCCTGCATGAAAGGATTAGAAAGCAAGAATGGCTGCAAGAAATCAATGGAAACCTATAAAAAAATATTAGACAACAAACCTGCAAGCAAAATACGTTAGAAAACGAGAATTAAAATGACTAAAAACAAAAATTATACCTTCTATGTAGGTGGAAATGGGCCACCATGCCCTAGCTTTGGAAGCACCTCTCTCTCTTTGGGATGGAAGCTTGGGTTATGGAGAAATGGAGGAGAGGGAGGGTGAATGGATTGAGAGGAAAAGGGTCTCAAGGCACTCTCACGGGAAGCATAACGATAGAGAGAGGAGTGTTTTGAGAGTGACCCCCACCCCTCTATTTATAGCTTTTTCCTAGAGATTTAGGGTTTAAGCCCTTGGTTAGGGATTTAGGCCCTTTTTTGGGCTTTTAGCCCCTTTCACCTAATTATTAGCTCCTTTGGGGGTTTTAATTTCCTTTAAGGGGTTTTAGCCCCTATGAGAGCTATTTTGGCTCTTTTTAGGGGTTTTTAAGCCCTTTTTCATATTTTTGAGCCTTTTTGAGGGTGTGGGGGTCAAATGAGGGTTGTGCATGGATGTCTTTAGGTGGTGTAGGTCATGTAGACATCATTGGGGGATTTTTTGGGTTAAAAAAGGGTATGCCTGAAGTGTTACCCAATTTCTTTCCTCTAGTCAATGGATTACTAAATGATTATCATCATTTACTTCGTCGTCTATTCGGCTCCATATACCGAACTCACCAGCTCTTAGTCACAAGTCTTCTTTGACAATAGCTTGAATTCAGGTACTCGAATTCATCTGAGATAGAGGTCTTACCTCCTAGGGAATTTCTAGTTGGAGGGCTTCTCGCTGCTCTATCCATAAGTCTTCTTCCATGGGTGATGCTTCTTCATCCATGCCTTCTTCCTGTCGGTCATGACCCGAATTTGGCAGATTTCCTTGTTCTGTCACCCTAGTGGCCATTCCTCTTTGCAACGCTCTAGACTGCTCCCTTCTTTCTTCCCTTCTTTTCTGCCTCTTCTCTCTTTCTAACTACTGCAAGTCCGATGTACCTTTATGTGTCACTGTCCATTCGATTTCCTTCTTAGGTCAACTTTTCATTGCTGGTGATGGTATTTTCTTCAGTCGACTAGAATCCTTTTTACTTTACCCTGACACATGACCAACTACCCCCCCATAGCCTACCCAACACTTTCAAAAGCTCAGTTAGTTCTGTTTATTTGCTTAGGAAGTACTCCCACTCCCTTTCGGAAATGAATTTTTCCCACTTCTTCTGTTTCTTCGCCCAGTTAGAACTTGGTGGCGGTTCGTGTAGTGATGGACGAGGCTCTACGATATGGCCCACTCCCTTTTATATTAGGAATTTGAACAAAAGGGTCGGTAAGGAGAAAAGGAACTACTCAGTGAGGTCTGTATAAAACCTTTTCTCAATGCTTTCGATTGAAACTCTTTCCTCCACGGCTTGTTCTTCGTAGAATTCATCTGTGATATTTTCAAACCACTCTGACAAGTTTGTTCATCCGCCTCGAATCAATTTCTCCAGTAAGTCTTGGTATTTAGTTGCTTCCGGCTTTTTCATCCAAAAGTTTTTTCAAAAGCTGAGGTACTGACTCTACAAGCTTCTCATGTGTTTTAGTCAATAATTTCTCCTTCACCTGAGCAATGGTAAATTTGTTTCTCCTTGCGTAGTTTTGCAAATAATTTGCTATCTTACGCTCCCACCAATTCTTAATTTCTTTCTCTGATATCATCTACTTATGGTCATTACGTCCGTATATGTACTACCGGTAAGAGAACCAATGTTGTAATATCACATATCACATAAGGTTACCAATAATACACATAGAAACACATAATCATAATAGACACATGAGACAAGAATAGGTAATGAAGTAACATATTATATTATAGCATCACATGAGGGTCCATACAAAAACTGAACCCCCTTCTCAAATGGCTCAACAAACTAATAAATATGATTACAAATGGTTACAAGTAACTACCTGTCAGTTCAGTCAACCAACACGACTTACACGGCCGACCTAATCTCCGATTAGTCGGCTAGTCGGCTCATCGACTGGCTCCTCCAACAAACACCAATAATCCAAAACTCCTTCCTTTTCTCCATACAAAAGCATGAATGAGTTGTCTTTCCACCACATACTATCTTTCCCACTTGCTTTAGCTAATTCGTGAGGATCTTCATGGATTTGGAAAGTCTTTTTTGCACCTATGGGGGATTTGACTTGTTTTAGTAAGCACGCTTTTTGACCAATTCGAATAGCAACCTAGTGCTTTTGAATCTCTCATGTAATTATATATTTGAGCAGCCTATTAATTCATATGGTTGGATAATGTACACTTATTCAATACATGATTAATTTATGCTCCAATTTCAGTCTCCTTTTGTGTGAATTTTGCATGTTTGATTAGCAATTTTGTGAGTGTAATTGATCTATATCTTGGGTTAAATTTCCACATGGTATCAGAGCCTTTGTAGATCAATTTCTATCCTTCCAAATTGTTATTGTAGGTTCAAAATCACTAACTGGGAGCGCATTCTGCTGACTGAAGGGCACGCGAGTTGAGATATGGACCAATCTCAAAGGATCATCTTGACTCCATTTAATTTCTTCGAATGGAAAGCTGAGATGGAGATATTGTTGAGAGATAAAGGTCTCTATAGGGTTACCATGGATATTGAGGTAGATCCCAATGCAGCTATAGAGAAAATCAAATGGCACAACAGGAGGGATGAGGCCTATGGTCATTTGTGTCTGAGTATTGCAAGAGACCTCCTCTTCCATATTGATTCAATGAAATCTCCTCATGAGGTGTGGGAGAATATTGAAGAGATTTTCGGAAAGAAAAATGATATGAGAGGACATCAAATTGAGAATGAATTGATCTCCTTGAATACCAGTAGTTGTGAATCATTGCAACTCTATTTTACCAAGTTTAAGGCCCTTGTTTTGCAGTTAAAACAATGTGGGATTGAAAAGAAGGAGGATAAAATAGTTTTGACCATTATCTCAAAGCTTGGTCTTGACTATTCAGTGTTTTTCTTGACCTTCTATGCCACTAAATTGATAGCTTGAACCTGGAATATGCCTAAGCTTGTTGAGTTCATGGAATCCCTCATTTGGGAGTAAGATAAATTGGTGATGATGGGCACCATCAAACCTTCCAAAGACCAAGTTTTGGTTTCTAGAGATTCGAAGGTGGATTCAAAAATCAATAAAAAAGATAAAAATCCACCCGAGCAAAAGAGAGACAAGGAAAAGTTTCAAGAGGAGTCCTCAGGCTCTAAGAAGAACCCCCAGAAGAAGAAGAACAAAGGACAAATGAGCAAGTGTGCATACTACAGTAAGGGCTATCATCCTGAGAGCTCCTTTATGAAAAAGTAGATAGACATGTTGAACCAGCTCCTGGAGAAGAACAACACCTCCCTTCATTATTTCTCAAAGAAGAGGGAAGGAGGATCAAATTCAGAAGACAAGGAGAGAGTACATGCCTTGGTTGCTGGCACTTCAAGCTCACCTAGTTTCATCATTGATTCTGGAGCTTCCAGACATATGGTTTCAACAAAAGAGATCTTCTCTTCTCTTGACATGTTGAACGGTCCACCAATAGTTTTGGGAGATAACTCTATGACTGAAAGTATGGGAAAGGGTATGATTGATATTGACCATGGTTATTAATCTGTCACAATAATCTGGGGACTAAAACACAGTCTCATAAGAAATTTCAGACAATTAAGCATGAAAATGGCATAATGGTGCTGCAATAGAATGTTGCATCTCTATATAATCAATAAAATAATTATAGTACAATACAATGGTCATGAAAGGTGCATGAATTCCAAGACAATTCAAATACTCAAGGAGTTCATTCGAATTGAACGGATGTGTGTAGCTTAACTCAATGTTAGCCACAATAGGCACACATAGTTAACCACCAAGCTAATCAATAACTAACTCTCAACTAAGTCCTAAATGAAGTGGATTGCAATAGATGACTGATTCTAACTGAAAGTGACTCATCACATATAACTGTATGTCACTACTACATTTCGATCCAAAATCCGACGGTTACTTCCGACGGCGCGTGGATTTTTTCTTTTAAACCTACCAAAAATCACAAAAAATCACAAAGTTAAATTTTTTTTTTAAATTGTGGTCATAAGCGTCGCTTAAGCGACGGATAGGCTCATAAGCATCGCTTAAGCGACGGCTAGCCTAGAAAGCGTCGCTTAAGCGACGGCTCCTTGAGTGAACAAAATCTTAAAATAAAAAAAATTAAGTAAAATGGTACACGTTCAACAACAAATTTTGTTGAAATCCTATAACAAATAGTAGGCGTCGCTTAAGTGACGACGCCTTTAGATTAAAAAAACTAAAACTAAAAATAAAAAATGGTACACCTGTGGCCTTTCTGTCCCGTGAGTTTGCTCGGGGCTTTCTTGCCTCTGCAAACTTAAACCCCGACTTGTCCTCAAGCAATCACTAAGCCATCTCCAATGTGCAAATCCACAGATCATCCAGGTGCCGATCTTACACCATGTACCCCATTACCCCAGGTGCCGATCGATTTTGCATTTTGAGCATTTTTTAGGCATCCTTCCCAGCTGTAGGGTGCATTTGCTTCCAGTAGATTGAGGATGGTATGTTTGGAGGGTCTACAGTTAGAAGGCTGTAAATATATGTTCAGAAACAGTCCAACATATGGACAGCGATTGATCTCACCAGAAAATGGCCAAAATCATGATTGAACCAAGCAGATTGGAGATACTGGGACTACTGGGCAAATTCAGTTAATAATCCAAGAAGAAATTCT
>LPNX010120842.1:0-20828 GCA_001517045.1 Pseudotsuga menziesii
ACATCAACATCCCCCTCTTCCCCCTCCTCCTCTGACGGATCTGCATCATCATCCCCCTCTTCCTCCAACCATTCAGGTGCCTCGTCCATCACAGGATCCTCCGTCTTCACCCTCCATTTGCTGGTAGTGTCAATGTCATCCAATGAAATGGCATCTGAATTGGGCACTTTCTCAATTTGTTTCACCTGCAACCTTAGATTGTAGTAGACATAGACCATGTCATTAAGGCGCTGAGAAAGTAACCTGCATTAGTATGAGATCCATAGTTAGGGGGTGATAAATGTTGATAAATTCAAATTCAAAATTGTAATAAATTATATTTAAAATTAATAAAATTATAAAGAAGCAAATATTATAAATTTAAGTTCAAACTTTAACATTTCTAAATTGAAAATTCTAACCTTCTGCGCTTCTTGGAGTGTATCTTTTCAAAGACACTCCAATTGCGCTCACACCCTGATGAGCTGCAACTTTGACTTAGAACTCTAATGGCAAGTTTTTGCAACTCCGGGACTCTGCGACCATAGTTAGTCCACCACACATCTACAAAGAAAACAAGGAAGGTAAACGGTAAGACAAAATTCAAATTACAAATTACAATGTATTAAATTTTTACCAAGTAAAAAACTTAGAAATGAAAGGTAATTAATTAAGAATCTAAGAGATCAAAATTTGAAAGTTTTAAACAAATTGTACCTGGCATCCTTGTGGTTCTATCCTGGACAGCCATGTCATAGCCAAAAGTGCCACCTGAGATCCTATAGATCTCCATCTGTCTAGAAATCTCTGCGCGCTCAGAGGGAGTTAACACCATCCTCTGAACACACTGGAGAAAGCCATCCATGACCTCAGCATCAAACTGAAAGCCACATGCATAAGAGAAATCAGGGTTGAGGTAGAGCCTTGCTGCATGAATGGGACGATGGAGAGTATTATTCCATCGTTCATCTATCACACTCCATAGTTCAGCTCGTCTTGTGAGTCCCACCTCCCCCTTGTCCTCATAGTAGTGATGGATAGCTTCCTTGGCCCTATTTATGGCCTCATACAAGTAGCCCATTGTGGGCTTTTCACCATCAACCAAACGAAGAACCTTTACCAAAGGTTTACTGATGGCACATACCTCCTCCAATTGTGCCCAAAAAGTCAAATCAAATTGCACCATTCGAGCAATGGCTTGCCCATCTTGTTTGGTGCTATAGACACAAGATGCCCACTCATCAGAAAGAAACATCCGCTGCAACTCCATCATAACCTTATGCATAGACTGAAGAGAAATGAAGGAAGTGGTGAATCGTGTGATTGCAGGCCCCATCAACTCCTTGTTTCCCGTGAAGCGTCTCATGAGTGAAAGAACATATGTATGATTGTATATATATTTTGTCACACTCCGAGCTGAATCAATGACTTTGATCCAAGGAAGTTTTCCCATGTCCTCTAGCATCAAATCAATGCAATGGGCAGCACAAGGAGTCCAATACAAGCTTGCATACCTCTCCATAAGCATCCTCCCAGCAGCAACATAATTGGCAGCATTGTTCGTAATGACTTGGACAACATATTGTGGCCCTATCTCTTGGATAAACTTATCCAGCAAATCACATAATAAGTGTGCATCTTTAACATAGGGAGATGCATTGACAGATTTGATAAAAACTGTCCCCCTGGGACAATTGACCAAGAAATTGATAATGGATCTGCCCTTCCCATCAGTCCATCCATCTGACATAATACTGCAATCGGTGCCCGCCCATGACTGTTTGAGCTCATCTAATCTCCGGGTGCAATCAACCTTCTCCTCATCAAGGAGTCTCCCTCTCAAATCATTATAGGAAGCCCCCCTATAATCTGGACCAACAGCGCCAGCAGCTTGAAACATGGCATGATAGTAGGGGTTGTTTTTGGCGATGTTGAAAGGCACATCATCCCATAGAAAACATTTTGTCACAGCTCTCTCCGCCTCTTCTTTCTCCCTTTGTTTGAGCATGGTTCGAACAGAAGGTTGCCTCGAATACGATGCCACATAAGGTGAGGTTGAAGAAGGCACAGTGGAATGTGGGGGTCGTGTAGATGAGGAGAAGGAATGCATGTCACTTGTGTCTCTCATGGTTCGTGACTGTGTTCTAGATGCAAGTTCATTTCTGAATTCCTCTTTCTCATCCCTCTTCTTAGCCATGTCAAGAATGGATTGGTTTGCAATACGCATCACTTCTGGGGTAACAGCAGGAGAAACATCCACTTCATGCCCAACAATTTTGGCAAGGTGGTATTTCAAGCGGCTAATTCCACCAGAAATATCCTTCCCACATAGTTTGCAATTCAACCTTTGCTGATTATTAGGGTCAATTGGTTGCCCATACTCCCACATTGGATCCTATGGCTTTGGCATTGTGTCAGCTATGCCACAACAAACAAACAAAAATGAATAAATTTTAAAATGTTCTTCTTTAAAATTTTGATTCTTGAAAACAATGAAAAAATTAAAAATTAAAAACATTCAAAGAAATGGGAGGGTGGCCTACTTAAAACCTTTTAAAACCCTATAGGCTATGATTGTAATGGCAAATCTACACCCTACACTAAATCTAAACCTAAACCCTACATTAAATCTACATTAACCAACAAATCTCAATAAAAAAAGAAAAAGAATGAAAGTTCAAACTTCAAAGAATACATACCTGATTAGATGGCAAATGCAATGGAAACTTGATGGTTTGCCTTTGCCCCCTTCCTCTCTTTTAGAAAATCACCCAAGACGTCAGAGCTCCACTTCCTCCAAGCCACAATGTCCAAATGAACCGGAAAAACGCGTCCGTGGCCTCTTTATGGCGAATTTTTTTAATTTTTAATGAGCAGGGCGATATTTTGTATCGACTCGCGATATTTTCGGAATATATTGCGATGTTTGAATGTGTCGCGATATTTTATTGTATCGGGAATGTGTCGCGATATTTTAGCGGCGATATATCGCCGGCTCCATTGACTCGCGGTATATCGCGATGTCGGCGATATATCGCCGATATATGTAAATATGGTTTTGAACAATTATCTTGTGATGATGAGTTGAGGGATGATGGAGTTTGGTAGGTTGCTTATCCTCTAGGGTTATGTTCATTCAGATTCACAGATGATCAATGTTCTTTGGAGTTTTAGGATGTGATAGCATATTGTGTTGATGGATATAATGATACTTCTACAACTTTCAGGATTGATATTTTTACAGGTTTTGAGATTCGAGGTTTTGAGATTGAGAGACGAGCAAATATGTGATATTTGATGAAGATTCGAGGTCTTGCACTTAACAAGATTTTGATTTAGTGATTGAGAAGAGAGATGATGTTGTTGTTTAGAGACTAATTCAGAGACTCGAGATGACTCGGTTTCAAAGGGAATGAGGTGATATTAGGCGTGGATATGCCCTCATCTACTTCTCCAACTCATAGGACGCTTAGATGGTTTACCCATACATTATAGGATGTTGAAAAATTACCAAGGAAGTGTTTGCTCACCTTGTGATGCCTTGGGGTGGATATGAACACCTAAAAGGTTGTGGTCCCTAGTATTTTTAAAGTGAGGATGACTTTATGTTTATAAAGTGACTTTAAAAAGTGAGTTTGGGTTACTAAATATTTTAACTGTGACTTTATGAGAATTAAAAAGGTGGGTGAGTAATAATGTCTCATTTATTATTTAAAAGTGAATTAAATGCTTTTAATGAGAAAAAATGAGATTTAACATGAGCCCTAGATCTCATCTAGTTATGTTCTAATCTAGGTTATTGATTTTCAAGTGGTGGTTACTCAAAAAAAAAGGGTAGGGAAAGACATCCAGAGAATCAATTGTTCACTTTCACAAAGAGATTTTGAAGAGGAGAGCAAGAGAAAAAAAAGAAACCCTTGAATTTTTGAAAAAGCTGAGTTACAGGCTGGAGATCAAAATTATGGGCACATAAATTGAGGTGATGCCGTACAGTTCAGATCGTACAATAAGTACACTTTCCAAGGCAGCCGTACAATATTAAATACAGGGCAGTACAATGCAAATTTCGAGGCAGACTGGTGCTGCATTTATTGTAGACCATACAGGCTGAATTTGACACAAGTTGCGAGGAGGTTGTACAACATTTATTGCAGGCCGTACTGTGCATTTAATGCTGGCAGTATAGGTAGAATCTGGCACGATTTTCTAGGCAATGAGAAGGCACAAATTTCGAGGGCCGTACGACCACACGTGTGAGGCCGTACAACATGATTTTCTGGGTATTTCGTACAACAGTCAATCAGAGTGATTCTTGCACAAATTTTGAGGAAGAAAGGGAGATAAGTATTGCTGTTCTATTTTTTGTAAATTTTCCTGAAGAAATAAAATTCTCTTTTTGAAAACAGGTTTTTCCTTTGGGGTTTTTTCCTAAACCTTTTTGGTCAAAGTTTTGAGTCTAAATTTCATGAGTGTGTTGGCTGTTATAATTTTCTGAGTGAAAATTTGGCTGCCCTTTTAATTTCTGAGTTGTTAATGTTGAAAGAATTCGATGTGTTTCATGCAAAAGTCAAAATATTTAAATGTAACATGTTTATGCATGCTGGGGTTTGGGCATTAAACTACATGCAGTGAAACTAAACTTGAAACCGGGTTGGTGTTCCAAAATTTTCATAGGAGGCACAAGAGCATGTAGGAGTGCCCAAATCTTTAGTGAGTGGGAGTATTCCTCTTAGGAGATATGTTAATCATGTTGCTTTGGTTTCCTCTATCCATGAGCCTTTCTAGTTATTTTGAGGAGGACAGATGATGATGGAGTGGTGTGATATTTGGTAGATAGTGGTTTGATCCCATAACTACAATAGGTACAAATTTGCAAGTGACAAATTTGAAGGTACATATTTGTAGGCAGTAGATTTGTAGTGAGTTAATAAGTGTTGCTGATGTAAATTTTCAACTCCTAGGTGACTGTCGTTTATGTTTCTCTCTCTTGATTATATAAATTAGATCTAAACTTGTTTAAGAAAAATATGAATTTCCGAACATTCAACAATTACACATAGTTGAAAATGAACAATGGAAGCATAAACACGATACACAACATTTTTTGTCTTTTAGATCAAATTTTTATTTAATAATCGAAACTTACAAGGACACCTCAACATGAGGTTTACATCTTGTTGAAAAGAAACAATACGCCTCACAAAAATCTAAGGAATGTGTGCCCTGTACGACACTGTATGGTACTATCCTAGCAGCCTTCCACCTTGGTGGTCGATCTTCTTCTTGCTATCTGCATTCTCTCCTCCTTGGCGGCTTCACTTGTGTGTTCCTCACCAAACCAAATAATTGTGCAAGCAACTTGCGAAGCCAGATGGACACACAACTAGCAGTACTAGTTGCCATATACTTTGCCTTCCAAGCTGAGTGCCACCGAATGTTTTTTGCTGAAGGAGGATATCATCGCTGATCCCAAGCTAAAGAAACACCCCAAGGTGCTTATCCTGTCTGATGCACTGCTTGACCAATTCGAGTCTATATACTGTGCAACTCCCCCTTACCACCTCCAAGATATCTTAAACCATACTCCACTATTCCCCTCAAGTATTTAAGCACGTGTTTTGCTGCTATCCAATGCTCTTTCCTTGGCTTCACCATGGACTGACTCAAGGTGTTAATTGCAAACATATATCTAACATAGTATTGACTAGAGGCATCAAGGAACCTATCAATTGCTTATACAATGTGGGATCCACCATATCTAAATCTGAAGTTGTTACCTTCAGATTAGTTATCACACACGTGGCCATAGATTTGCAATTCTACATTTGAAAACTCTTCAGGATTTTGACTGCATGCTTATTACTTACCCTAACCAAGGAAAATCTCCCTTGGTCTTTGCCAAACCACCAACCCCAAGAAGTAATGCATTGTGCCAATGTCTTTCGTCTCGAACTCAACTGCCATATTTTCCTTTCATCCTACATGAGTTTCTCTGAACCTTTAAGAAACAAGTCAATCTCAACTAATATAAAATATAAGTTGGGATCTGCTTCAATTTTGGTGAAGCCCATACCTTGTAGGTATCCATTGATCCCGGAATACCATGCTCGTGGTGCTTGCTTGACGCCATACAAGGCCTTTTTCAGCCTGCAAACATGAGACTCCTTCCCACTGATCTCAAATCCTTGAGGTTGCTCTATGTGCACTTCTTCCTTAATTATTCTATTAAGGAAAGCTGTCTTTACATCCATTTGATGTATCCTCCATCCCATAATGGAAACCAAAGACATCACTGCTATAATGGAAGTATACTTGGAGGATGGAGAAAGAGTCTCCTCATAGTCCACTCCCTCTTTTTGGGAGAACCTTCTTGCCATAAACCTCACTTTATACCTTTCTATGCTGCAATTTGTAGCACGCTTGATCTTGTAAACCCACCTGGAACTCACTATTTATTTCTCCTTTGGTCTTGGCACTATGTCCCATACATCATTCTTCATGATGGAGGTGTACTCCACCATGGCATCCCTCCAAACCTATTGGTTTGTTGCCCTCCGTAAATTTGAAGGCTCAAGATCTATGATGTTGCTCATCAATGCCATGTAGTTTGGAAACTTATTTGGAGGTCTGCTCTCCTTAAATGTGCTCCTAGGGGCCTTAACATGCTCTTGAGTATCTTTCAATGTCTAAGTGAACCATCAAGGTCTCCTGAAAAAACTGGTAGGAGCTGGTGGCTCCTCCTATGCGCTCTTGAAGTCACACGTAACCCCAACTCAACCTTTGGAGCTACATGCTCCTCATCCTTTGTCACTTAATAGGCTCGTGAGAATTCTTGGATGCAATGTCTTCTTCAAATTTTACATTATTACTTACCATTGTCTTTCTCTACTATGGAATAAAGACCTTGTAAGCTTTTGAATTCTCATTGTAACCAACAAATTGTTAGTTTTTTAGTAGCTCGATAAGTACTTCTACGTTGGGGGTGTTTAGCAACACAGAAGGGGCCGAGAGAAACTCTCTAGACAGCCTTGTAAACGCGTCTTTTAAAATACTTTATTGTCAATGGTATTGCCCATGGTATTGACATAAAGTGAATATTATAAAAGAGTCTATGGAGAGTTGTATAGATACAACACAGTGTACACGAGAGTCATATCTTTTGCTTTTTGGTCAAGAGTGAGTCATATCTCTTGAGTGGACAAGAGTGAGTCATATCTCTTGTAAGTGACATAAGTGAGTTATATCTTCTGTTGGGGTTTGTCTTTTCTGCTGAGGGTTTGGGCACAGTGACAGTCAGGAGTTTGAGATTCGGTGAGTCATATATGAGATCCCGTTGTTGTAGGGGTTGATTAACAAACCTACAATAAAAGACAACTGTTTGCTGGTTTTCCCCATTGGGGATTCCAGGGTATCTCTTGTCTTGTGGTTTTCTCTAAAATTGTTGCTTGTTGCTTAAACAATGTATTACATTTGTTTAATGTTTCAGATCTGCAATAGTTATGTTTGTTGGTTAAAATATGAAACTGATTAGTTAAATTGAAGACTGCTAATGCAGATTTGTTTAAGGGTTTATAAATTTCACACAAACAAACCCTTCTTGTTGGAGGGATTGAACTTGGTCCTCTTTTCTACTGGTATATGGATATAAATTGGACAACCAAAGATGTGGAAATGACTCACCTCTAGCTTCACACCAATGAATGCCTCCTCTAGTGTATGTTACGTAAATAAAAAATAGAAATAATAAAAACACTAATAACAATTAAATTATAAGTAGTTAATAAATAAATAATTAATAAGAGAACACAACCTTTCAAATTGTAAATCCAAGTTGTATTTCAGCCGACCAACTTGTAATTTATGTGAACATTATTCATAAATTGATTATTCATATTCAAAAACTGGTTTTTTATTACTTTGGACCCGAGTTGCTCCATTGGGATCAGAGCCAGATCGACTCCTCGACTCCTCAGCTGCAATATTCCTTCACTCCTTTCCTCCACGTGTTGCATACCATCCATCTCACGCAACTCCCGTCACATCCGGTGTGTCCACACTCTCCGTCTCTTCCTCCAATCACCCTCCCGTCCCTGCTTCTCCTGCGCCTTCACCACTCGCCCTCCTTCCACTTCCACAGTCTCGCGTCCTAACATCCCTAACGCCCTGCTATGTCCCCCCCTCGGCCTGACTCTCCTCCTGCTCCGCGGCTCCCTCTTGCTCCACGCTACCTGTTTCCTTCGCTCTTACATACCATTCACAACGCCCCAATTTTACTGCACTCCATGCTCCTACACTTTCCTTCTGACCTTTCCTCCTGCTTGCACTCTCCTTCCCCTCCACGTTGTCTCCCTCCATTTTCTCCGACAGCCTCCACCTCCACACTGCATTTTTCCTTCGACGTTGCATGTGCACACCCGTCTATCCTTGTGTTCCTTCTACTTTCCACTGCTAATCTTTACCTTCCCTGTCACTTGTGTCCCCATTCCCCTCCTGCTTCGCGGCCTTTGCTGCGCCAACGACATCCTCCTCCCTGCGTCCTTGTTCTCCACCACCACCTCCCTCTCCACGTCAATTTTCGCCAACCCTTCCACCCCCCTTTCTCCTGCCAACCCCTGCGCTCCCCTCTCTTGCATGCATCCCTCGTCACTCCCATGTCATCCCTAACACACAAAAAAAAGGTTAATAATAATATAAATATTTTAGAATCAAAGTATTATTATTATAAAATATTTTTATTAACAAATCTTTTAAAAACCATAATATTATTATAATAATAATATATATTATTATTATTATTATTATTATTAATAATCTTATTAAATATAATAATAATTATTATTTAAAGGAAGGAATTCTGCGTTTTGTAAAGAGTTTGATCTCAACGTTTCGAACCTTAATGTAGGTCCATCCTCAGGAGAATTTAAAAGCTCACAAATCTCCTCATTTATCTTAAGGATATTAATATGAAATGACAAGCATCTTAACATGTAAGGTCGGCTTTAAGAATTGTATTGAAAAACTCTTTTAGGAGGCTGATTGGTTTTTATGTGATGCACGACATGTGTCTAAGCCTCTTTCAATTTGAGACCATCATCTCGATTGACGTTGTTATCGAATCTTTCGATCCTCAAAGCCTCTCTTATTTTTCGTTTGTAATAATGCGGGATTTTTGCCAACTCTTTCAAATCTTCCAAACAAATCTAATGCATAGAGGCGTGAGAGTGTTCCATAATGGCAGATTGTTTAATCCTTCCATGATTTTAACCTTGATTTTATTGAGCGGCCTGTTTCCCCAATGTATGCTTTGCCACAAGAGCAAGGTATTGTGTATACTCCTTGAAGGTATACACAATACCTTGCTCTTGTGGCAAAGTATACATTGGGGAAACAGGCCGCTCAATAAAAACAAGGTTAAAAGAACACAACGCAGAGATACATCATGGAAGGATTAAACAATTTGCCATTACAGAACACTTTCACGCCTCTAAGCATCAGATTTGTTTGGAAGATTCGAAAGTGCTGGCAAAAATCCTGCATTATTACAAACGAAAAATAAGAGAGGCTTTTAGGATCGAAAGATTCGATAACAACGTCAATCGAGATGATGGTCTCAAATTGAAAGAGGCTTGAAAACCTGTCGTGCATCACATAAAAACCAATCAGCCTCCTCAAAAAGAGTTTCAATACAATCCTTAAAGCCGACCTTACATGTTAAGATGCTTGTCGTTTTATATTAATATCCTTAAGATAAATGAGGAGATCCGTGAGCTTTTAAGTTCTCCTGAGGATGGACCTGTATTAAGGTTTGAAATGTTGAGATCAAACTCTTTACAAAACACAGAATTTCTTCCTTTCAATAACTCCACCTGCGTGAAGAATAGTTATTATATTTTGACCTTCATAACAAGGTTCCTGGGTGCACTAGATCCATGGTAGAAATAAAGGAGAGGCCGGAAAAATTGGAAAAAGACCAAGGTCGGGACTCGAAAATGATTGAAGGTCTAAACTCCAGACTTGATCAATTTGAAGCAGAGTTACTAGAAGGAAATGAAAAGCTATCACGACATGTGCAATATGAAGTTGTTGGAGCAGTTGCATGGGAAATGAGGAAGGTACGAGATGAAATGAAAACATACTTCGAAGAAGGGCTAGATACAATCATGCAGTTCTTCAAAGATAGAGATGCCTCTAAAAATGTCGATTTGGTGGAGGGAGACCACTCATGTCGCAATTCAGCCGAAACCCATAATCATCAATCAAATTCCTTCAAAGTGGAAATTCCATAAGATCATAGAGATTACAATCATCAAAAATCATACTGGGTTGTAATGCAATCAATGGGGGGATACTCGACGAAATCCAAATTGGAATTAGCCAAATTTGATGAGGAGATAAAACAAAGTGTTGCATGGATCAATAAAGCGGAGGAATTCTTTTGCATTCACAAAATTTTATTTGAAGATGAAAAGGTTAAATACGTCTCCATGCAGCTTGAAGTGTCACGTCCCCATCCCTCGGACCGGCGAAGAGGACGCGACGAACACCAAACACGAACCGGGCAAACAGCCCCATGAACATAAACAGGAAAAATGCTGATATTAAAAGCTTAAACAACATGCATAACAGGATGGATAAAACATCATACAAGATGCAGAATTCCTCAATCATTCAGCGGAAGTAAACATATTCATAAACCAGCGTTCAGCATGTTCATCATAATTCATTAAACATCAATATAATTGCAGAGATGGGATAATCAGATGTACTTATCTTTTGATGAAGAATTCACCCCGCAACCAGCTACGTCGCTGCAACGTTCCACCCAACCATAGGCCAGTTTGCTCATCAATCTCTCAGCAACGCTGCCACCCCTGAGCTGGGCATGATTCCTCCAAGGATAAGGGTCAATGCAGGCTTACACATAGCCAAGGGACACAATCAACAAACCAACACCACTGGGTTTACTAGGCCATCAACAGATCGGCCAAGCCAGCACAGTCCAAAGGACAACCACTGCATACCAGCAGCAAAACAACCCTTCACAGCCCTGTGAAGAAGCAAAGACGACTAGGGATAATCCCAAACAAACGATGAGCACAGCTCAAGCCCACAAGGCAACACAGAGTTGTTCTTGGCCCTACCGTGGCCAAAACAACTCGGTTGCAACCCAAAACCAGGGTACTCCAGCAGCCACAAACACACAATGAATGATAGCAGCAATCCACAGTCCCAAAACAGGGAAACTCAGCCAATAGATTGGAAATCAACAGTGGCCCAAAACGAAATTGACCACCACAACCAACAAAACGTGGGGAAGACAACAGCCCCAAAACACAAGCAGTGAGCACGACTCACAACATGGGAGAGCGACCCCGAACAGTCTGTGCGTGAGGGAACTTGCACCAGACCACAAAACACAGAGGAAAACATACCCGATTCCACTCTGTAGAAAACGTGAATGGCCACTGAAAGGCAGCTCCTCTCCTAGCTGCGTGAGATCCGGCAGAACCACTGCCTGTGCGTGAGGAAAACAGACCTGACCTCTGCATGAGGATCCCCCGAATAGAGATTGCACACCCTCCTCAGTCAGCCCCGCGTGAGGAGATGATCCCACAGTGAACCGACCAGGGCGCGAGGGAACTTAGTCGACCTCCTGCTACGCGCGTCCCTACGTTGGGAGTGAACCGGCGTGAGGAAGCCGAACCTCCTCTGCGCGTGGATGAACAGCAGAACGTGAGGAACCAATAGACCATGGGGAGAATGGAGTCGTGGGAGAGTGGAGTGAAGGCAGTCGTGGGTGGAGTGTACGTGTCGGTGAGGACTGACAGTCCTGCCACCCCACTCCCAAGATCATAACTGCCTCAACCACCAGCAGAAACATTAAAGAGGTTGACAAGGGAAGATGGCAAAACAAAACAAGGTGGTAAAACACATGGGTTTTTCCCCCATAACCAAGGTTTGACATCCCCCACCCCTTATCCTTTGGAACCATGCCCTTTTCATTCAACGTTGCACTGTCGTAGCTGGTTGTGGTTTATTTTATTTGATGTGCGTGTTTACATGATGCCACATTATAGTGTGCCGGCTAGCACGATATACCATCGGCAACTATCCCCATTGCCGAAACATGCACAACCAAATCGATGGTGGGGCTTTTGCCTTTAGCTCCTCACCACGATTAATTACATTATATACATCATGCAAACGGGGTCAAAACCGGGACGTTACATGAAGGTCAGGTGTATAACTGGTACATGTGGTGGAAGAAGATGACAAACATATGTGCTTACAACTGGGATACATTCAAAAAATATTTTTTCAAACACTTTGAAGATGGGACAGAGAAGGATTTTTTTTGCAAAAATTACTAGGTTACAACAAAAAGGCGACATGGAAGAATACACATACGAACGGGAAGCCTTAACGACTCAAGTACCAGAATTAACAAATGGTCAACGTCTCGAGACATATGTCTCTGGTCTTAAACCTTACATAAGAGAAGAGTTAGAATTGTATAACATATCCAATCTAGATAAGGCCTGACGCAAAGTAAAAATTGAGGAGAAGTTTAAAATATCAAGACAAGGGAACCTTGACAAAGGATATTTGCGACAAGAAGAGACACGATGTAGATATTGCGAAGATATATGGTCACCTGGTCATCGGTGCAACAAATCTCAATCATATGGCTATGAATTCGAAAATGGTTCAAAAACACCGACTAGTCGCTCCGATAGTGACAGTAAAAAGAAAAAGAATACAAAACCAAGGACATCACAATTCTGGTTGATTTCGGAAGTACCCATAATTTGATTGATATCAATAAGGTGAAGGAACTTAATGTTTTTGTGTTCCCTGCCAAAGGACTTGAAGCCTCAACTATTGTTGATCAAAACATCATAGAAGTAGGAAAATGTCACCAAATTGTATTTCCTTACCACTCAAGGAAGTAGGCATGGTGTTAGGCGCTGACTGGTTAGCATCGTTAGGGACTTACACTACCAACCTACAAAAAAAATACATAGAATTTAAATGGAATGGAAGTGAGTACAAATTGTATGGACTGAGTAGCTCGCTACCTAAGCAAGAAGAATCACAACACAAGAAGGATTCAAGACCCTCATCAAGATCAAGAGATCAATTCAGATCACATATTTCAAATCTAGCATCAACAAAAATCAAGAACAAAAGATGATGTTAGCTATTCGGCTTTGAGGACAAAGCTTCCCTTAAGGGGAAGACGACGTTACGTAAATAAAAAATAGAAAAAATAAAAACGTTAATAACAATTAAATAACTAGTTAATAAATAAATAATAAATAAGAGAGCACGACCTTTCAAATTGTAAAGCCATGTTGTATTTAAGCCGACCAACTTGTAATATATAAAGATTAATCATATTCAAAAGCTGGTTTTTTATTTCAACTTTGGATTCGAGATGCACCAGTGTCTTGTCCTCCAATATCCTTTGAGGACACCTATTTTGGATGTAGATTGACGTGTTGCATGCTTCTACCCATAGAAAAATTGGCAAATCTTGGTCATGAATCATGGCCTTAGTAGCCCATGTGATGGATTGGTTCTGCTTTGCAATCCCGTGCTACTGTGGGTTGTATGAAACAATTAGCTCCCTCTTGATTCCTACATCCTTGCCGAAACCCTTGTTAAATTTTCATATGCTAAGCTAGATCATCAGTATTTCATTTCAATTTCATGACAAAAGCATATAAACAGGATCACTGAAAGATAGACAAGAACAACCATACAAAAGGAACACAAAGATTTATCCTGGGAAAACCCTAAAGGGAAAAACCCAGCAAAAGCTTCCTCAATATAGATGGCCCAAAATGTAAAAGATAAAACCAACAAGGAGATCAAAGCCTGATCCTCCTCCTTCTCCAGCTACTTCTCTCTCCTCCACTAATGCGCTACACAAGTGAGAGTGCGTGTGTCCAAATGAGGAGCGCCACACCTCTATTTATATTCATCCGTTCACTTTAATTAACTCATCCGACATGTAGGCTCGAGTTAATCATGTAGGCTCGAGTTACACATGTAGGCTCAAGTAACCACACTAGGGTGCTAATGACCCACCTTTACAATTAGAGGGGACTACCTCATGACTCTTATTAGTTCTTTCGATTAGAAGCATCGGGGTACAAAGTAATATAAGTGGTTCTCCCGATAGGACCCTCAGGGACCACAAAAGATACATATAGAATATTCTTCGAAGTTACAATATTTCAACACTCCCCCTTAACGAGAAGGGTATTCTACAACAACATAAACAACAACAATAATAGGAGAGAGAGAGATATAGGACATCATCAACATCACCAGGGTAACACATCTATAAATCATTGGAAGCTTTTCAACATCATGTAGTCTTCATCTTCAATCTTCAGTCTTCAGCAACATCAACACTTTGACCGCTTCGATCAGCAACAATCTTTGACCGCTTCGATCAACAACATCTTCAGCACTTTGACCTTTCGATTAGCAACATCATCTTCAACTCTTTGACCTTTCGATCATCAACATCATCTTCAGCTCTTTGACCTTTTGATCAGCAACATCATCTTCAGCTCTTTGACCTTTCGATTAGCAACATCATCATCATCATACTCTGATCTTTCGAACAACAACATCATCATCATCATACTTTGATCTTTTGAACAGCAACATCATCATCATACTCTGATCTTTCGAACAACAACATCATCATTATTATACTTTGATATTTTGAACAGCAACATCATCATCATCATACTTTGATCTTTCGATCAGTACGTCGTCATCATCATCAGCAACCTGCAATCCACAACACGAAGACGAAATTCTTCGGATCACTTTTGGACCTAAGTCCAGGCTAAGTCACACGGTTCGTGTTCGGGTTTGGGTTCGGCGAGCATTAGGTTTAGTTCAGGTTCGAATTTTTCGATGAGGTTCGACATTAGGTTCGAATATATATATATATATATATATATATATATATATATATATACTTGTTGTTTATGACAAGTCTGCTCACAAGTTTATGCATCTAAGAGCATGTTTCTGCTATTTCAAATTATAGAGAACATTTCATTTATAGACAACTTAAATTAACAGAGATACATGATAAAGATAAAGCTAAAACGATAAAGATAAAGCTAGGTATCGGGTGCTAGGGTGGGTAAGATACCTTTTTTTTTTAAATTTTGTTTTTTTTAATTAGAAATTCGAAAATCAATAAGGTTCGCCATTAGGTTCGGGTTCGCCTTGATTAGGTTCGACATTAGGTTCAGCATTAGGTTCGCCGAACCTGAACGAACCTTAAATTCTTTTGAGGTTCGCTGAACCTCGAACCTCAAGGATTAGGTTCGGCGAACCCTGTGACTTAGAGTCCAGGGATGATACAATCCTACCACTTTCACGGGGACCGAAATCTCCGGATACATTTTGAACCGAGGTTCAGGGATGATGCAATCCCACCACATTCACGGGGGCTGAGACATCCGGATACATTTTGAACTGAAGTTTAGGGATGATGCAATCCGCCACTTTCACGGGGGCCAAGACCTCCAGATACATTTTGAACCGAAGTCCAAGGATGATGCAATCCACCACTTTCACGGGGGCCAAGACCTCCGGATACATTTTGAACCGAAGTTCAGGGATGATGCAATCCGCCACTTTCACGGGGGTCGAGACCTTCGGATACATTTTGAACCAAAGTTTAGGGATGATGCAATCCGCCACTTTCACGGGGGCCAAGACCTCCAGATACATTTTGAACCGAAGTTCAGGGATGATGCAATCCGCCACTTTCACGGGGGCCGAGACCTCCAGATACATTTTGAACCGAAGTCCAGGGATGATGCAATCCCACCACATTCTCGAGGACCGAAGTCACCGGATCTATTCTGGACAGATGTCCCAGGATGATACAATCCCTCTTCATTCTCGAGGACTGAGGTCACCGGATCACTTTAGGGCAGGTGCCTAGGGATGATACAATCCCACTGCAACATCACTACTCCCCCTTTCGAGGAAGGTCCTTCCGAACCACACCAAGCTTGTCTCGAAAGTGTTCGAACTTTACTCGAGACAGAGGCTTCGTCAGTACATCATCATCCAAACCATCATCATCTTCAGTATGTGAATATTGAACTATCACCATCTGTATCTCCAGTATGTGAATACTGAAAGCATCATCATCTATATCTTCAGTATAGAAATATTGAAAGCATCATCATCTCTATATTCAGTATAGAAATACGGAATCACCATCATCTGCATCTATAGTATGTAAATACTGAAACATCATCATCTGCATCTCATCTCGTATGTAGAAATACTGGATTTCTATGTGTCACGACGGAACACAGGGTTCTCTGTCATCACAACTCTGGTTATCACATAGACTCATTGAAGTATCCATCTTCAGGTCAAAGAGACCTGATATCAACTTCCGAAGCCATATGGCTTCACAGCTTAGCAGAGCAATCTGCTATGTATTCTGCTTCAGCCGTGCTACGAGAAACACTGGACTGTTTCCTGCTAAACTATGAACTCATAGTAGACCCCAAACAAAAGCATCTACTTGATGTGCTTTTCCTGTCTGAGATACTTCTAGCCCAATCTGCATCTGTATAGCCATACAATCTGTACTCATGGCTACCATCATAGTATGGACCGAAGTCTATAGTCCCTTTCAGATATCTCATCACATGTTTTGCAGCTACTAGGTGAACCCGTCTTGGTTGAACAAGATATTGACTTAAGGTGTTCACAGCAAAACAAATGTCTGGTCTGGTATTTGTTAAGTACATCAATGACCCAATGATCTGTCTGTAATGAGTCACATCCACTAACTCTGATGAGTCATTAGCTAACAGCTTCAGGTTGGAGTCCATGGGTGTGGCCATGACTTTGCATTCCAACATATTGAATCTCTTCAATATCTCTACCGCATACTTTCCCTGGTTGAGAAAGATTCCTTCTGAACTTTGCCATACTTCTAGACCTAGGAATAATGCATTAACCCAAGGTCTTTCATCTCAAATTCTTCTACTAGTTTCTTCTTGCTTTCCATGATCTGTTTCTCATTCTCTGTCAAGAATAAGTCATCCACATATAATAACAGGATGACAGGTTCATCTTCTACAGCCTTGTAGTAAAGGTTAGGATCGACTTTACTCTTGGCAAGGCCCATAATTAACAGGAAACTGTCTATCCTTCCATACCAAGATCTGGGAGCTTACTTCATGCCATAGAGGGCCTTCTTCAACTTACATATATGAGTCCATCTGTCTTCAACTTCAAATCCTTGTGACTATTCGATGTAAAACTCTTCCCCAATCATACCATTAAGGAAGGCTTGTCTTTACTTCATCATGGAAGCAACTACCATCATAGTTCTGAAGGAAGTGTACCTTGCTTCCTGGAGTAAGTGTCTCTTCAGAACTAATTCCCTCTTTCTTATAGAAACCTCAAGTCACAAGTCTTTCCTTACTTCTATTAGCAGCATATTTTATCTTACAAATCCATTTGGAAGATACCACATTCTTGCTTTCTGGTTTGAGTACTATATCCCAAACATCATTCTAGTATTCTTTCATCATAACATCTTCCATGAGTTCGCCTTGTTAGGTCATCAACATATCCTAGTCTTCTGCATTTAACCTTGAAGGTTGGAACCCACTTTACTCTTGGTAAAGTCTCGATCCATCAGGAGGCTATCCATCATGTCGTACCATGTTGAACTTAGATATCTTCTGTAGTCACTCCCCCTGAAGTGGAGTATCATCTTCCCTCTTAATTTTGTACAGGTGGTTCTAGGCTTGATATATACTGGTCAATAGAGTATGTCATGTCATAGTCTATTCTTTTTGAGGCAAATCACGAACCTTGCTTTGTACACTTGTTTTTGTAGATCCATATGGAAGATACTATGTACTTCCCTTTATGTCTCGAAATCATATCGTATACATCATTCCCCATGATCAACTGTTATTCTTTGATCATATCTTCTTTCATAGCATTCTTTTCTTTATCTTGAGTTATCTCTCGTACCCATGGTGGTCTTCATCCTTCAAGGTGGATCTACCGCTCTCTGAAGCTCTTTCTTCCGTCATGTTGTCTCTGACCCTAGGAACTTCAGATTCATGTTTATTGGAGTGAATCTTGAATTTTCATCACTTGTTCTTCGGAACAAGTCTCATCCTTCTTTTCTTGTAGGAGGTTGTACAGGACCTTTCCTACAATTCAAATGCACCAGTTGTATGGTTAGAACTATTTCATAAAACATATGCATAACGATAAATTCTTATGCATCATGCAACTATTTAGCCAATACAACATTCATCCATATCTCACGGAAACTTTCTAGATGCCTTCCATCTCTACCATGACATCATTGAGATTGTGCACTAATCCAATATGTCAGCAAAGAGGTTTCATTCTAGATAAGTAGCAATGGAGAGTTGTATAGCACCATGAGCTACTTACCCATCACATGCATATTAGTAGTATACTGTCGTTAATGCAAACAGTCTATCATGCATAACACATCAACTAAATATAATCAAATGCATAACAAAACGATATCATGCAATGCCAATTGAATACTTATCTTTTATTCGTTTTGTGGGTAGACTCCTTCTTGATCATTCTGCTTCATCATCTTCTTCATTCATGAAATCATCATTTCTTTTCCAAATGATAAGATGGATAAGAGGTTCTTCAAGAATTGAGTTCTTCATATTCCTCGTCGCTTGAGGGATCTTCTTTGAATGGTGAGAGCTTGATCTTCAATTGCTCCCATCTTCTTCTTATGAGTCGACTGAAAGTAATCACTTCTTTCTGGCACACATTCCTCGCATGAATGAATCCCATGATCTTGGGAGGCTATTCAAGGTGGCTATCGCAACTTCTGCATTCTTCACTTGTTCTTTTATCTATTTCTTAAGGTCATCTTCTGATGTATGTTCTTTCCTTCAAATAGCTTGGTCAAAAAATCAAACATCTCTTTCGGTATCTTTAGGAAAGACACTTGTGGTACAAGTTGATCCATGACTGAATCAACAATGATCTTCTTGGCCTTGACCAAGTTCTTCTGGTGTAAGGCTTTGAGGTTCATCTCCCTCTAGAACTGGAACCTCTCTACTCATGTAGGTGTCCAATTCATTTTCTTCAGAGAGATCAAATACTTCCATGCTTGGAAGTTGTTAACTTCACCAAGCTTATCATCAGGCTGATGTGATAAAATCACTTTGAAATGAGAACCTCAAATGCAAATAGCAAAAGATTAGATCTTACCGATTTGAGGTGTCCGTCCTGCTTCAGGAGTTGGCTGATCTAGGGTTTGTCAGAGAAACCCTAATTTTCAAAACTTGGAATCTTTCAGATCTGATTGGATAGATATATATATCTCTTCAAATGGAGCTATCCAATGTACCCCTTTTCTGAAAACAGTGGAGGGAAGCTCTCGGAACAGGAAGCCTTAATTTTCCAATTTCTTCTGCAGAAATGCCTGTTATTGTTTCTGTGATATCTCCGAAATTGCTGCTCCTCTGTGTCTGAAATTTCGCACTGAGGTAAACTCGCATGTACCTGATCCAACACCACAAGTTTCATCAAAATTGGTTTCACCATTTGGGATTTATGATCCTTTTCCCAAGGTGACCTGTTACAAGACTGTTCAGAATAGTGAAGTTGTACGGCATGCCACGTGTCATTGGTTCATCTTTTGAGTCTGAAATTCGGACCACAGATAGTACAGTCCGTGATATTTTCGGAACATCTTCAGGAATTCCATTTGAACCTCTGTAGCCCAAGCTATAGCAATTCTCCCCAGGTGTCCTGTTTAGGGATGAATTCTGGAAGAGGCTGGAACCCTAACTTGGAGGGATCATATCTCCCAGAATATAGCGAATCAGAGGCTTATTTTTGGACAGTGTAAATCAGGATTTTATCTTCGGCCCCTGCAATTTTCAGCTCCTGAGCCTTCGTCAATATCGGGATATAGCGAATGTACCAAAACTTAGCAGTTTTAGTATTTAGGGTTTTTCTAGCTCAGGGTCAAACTAGGGTTTGACTTTCTCGGAGTTTCACCCAACCAAATTTCTTGATCCAGGTCTCTAAACTTTGGTTTTGATGAGGAGAGCAATCCTATGCTGGGCTCACTAAAAAATTCTTGTTCTGCAAGAAGCCCTAATTTCCCGCACCGAAAACTGAAAATGCTCGGAATCGAATTCCGCTTCGACAGAAAGATGCGCCCTTCAATGGAGAGTTAGCCTAGCCTTCTTTTGCTGATCGATTGTGGAGAGAGAACCAAAAAGTAAGAATCCCTAGCTACTGTAGCTGCACAATGTCTTCTTTCAGGGTGGCTCTGATACCATGTTAAATTTTCATATGCTAAGCTAGATCATCAGTATTTCATTTCAATTTCATAACAAAAGCAGTGTTACAAATATCGGCGATATATCGCCGATATCGCGCTACAATCTCCTCGGCGATATTATCGCCAAACATCGGTGATTTTTTTGGGCGATTTTTTCTTAGAAAAATCGCGATTTAACGCGATGTGTTTGGCAAAAATCGTCGCTCGCTTTTCCGACCCGGATAAAAGGTTAAAATACGGTTTTTTTTTTGTTTTATTTCATTGCAGCCGCCAGCGAGGGTTTCGTTTGCATTTGAAGTTGCTGACAGGAGAGCAGCCGCCAGCGAGGGTTTCGTTTGCCATTCCACGCAGAGGTGAGTACTGTAATGTATTGTTTTTAACCTGTGGGTGCAATGTTGAATGGAGTCTCGACTGAATACGTCGGTGGACTTGGAATTTGCATTGCAGTGGAGCCGATTTGGGG